>OZ010795.1:415618267-416218267 GCA_963932465.1 Maratus speciosus | reverse complement strand
TAAACGCGTTGAAAATTAACGAAAGACTTCAAAGTTTGAATTAGTCTACCTTCAAAGCCTTTTTATGTACAAACATGAAATTTTGGATATTGATTAAACAGATTGTGCTTTGTAATATGCTTCCATTAGAAATTTATTAACCCTTTACGGAATTTGTGTATTGTTGAAATCAAAATAGCTCTTTTTTTTACCCCATAAGTCATTGCGCGCATGATATCTTGATAAAGTATGTATCGATTGGCATGAAATTTGGTAAATATACTAAACATATATGTGTGTTTAAAATGATCTACTCTTAGGCTAAAATCTTTTCATTAACTATATAAAAAATATATTTTCGTAAAAAAAAAAATAAATAAATAAAAATTTTGTATTTTTAATGAATAAAAATAGTCATAACTAAAAATATTACCATTGTAAATACTTAAAAGTAGATCATTTTAAGCACACATATTTGTTTAGTATATTTACCAAATTTTATGAAAATCCATACATACTGTCTCACGATATCATGTGCGCAATGACTTATGGGGTAAAAAAAGAGCCATTTTGTTTTCAATAATACACAAATTCTGTAAAGGGTTAATAAATTTCTGTTGGTAGTATATTACAAAGCATAATCTGTTTAATCAATATCCAAAATTTCATGTTTATACATAAAAAGGTTTTTAAGATAGACTAATTCAAACTTTGAAGTTTTTCGTTAAATTCCGTCGCGTATAAAAGGTGCAAGACCCTTTAATAAAAATAAAGAAATCGTTAATTTCATATTTTATGTCACTAATGTAATAGAGAAGCACTTGTTCTTTCCCTCAAATAATATAGTCATCTACTTAAACCTTTCCTGAAATACCAACCAAGTTCTCCGGTGCAAAATTCTAAGGCTCATCCATCATTCAGGATCGCCAATTTATCATAGCACGAGAACTTTTTACCCCATTTGGTTCATATACTTCACCTGAACATTTTTTTATCACTCTCTCTCTCTCACACACACATATATATAAATTATTTAGCTATTTTTCTTATATTTTGATATAAGTTTAATATATTTTTTATTACTAGTTATATATCTATAGACAGTATATGCTTTAAAGCTTAATCCAATAACAGATCTAAATATTTATTAATATCGTTATTTGAATTATATATTAGTTTTTATTCCAATATAGTTTATTATACTAATAATAAATGCGACAGATGGCAGCACTGTATTGATTCATTGGATTACAAGGTGGAATTCATTTGTTAAGAATCATTTATAGCACTTTTTTGGCAACATGTGAAAACAATCTGTTAACCTTGTTTTTCCTTTTTTTTATATACAACATTCAAGGTAAGAAGGGATCGGAAATTGGTAATATTTTTTAATAATTTAAGCCATTTCAATCAAAATTTATTTTTAACTTTTTTGTTTTCTAATATCATAATTTCAGTATTTACTGTGTGTGGTAGTCCTAACTTCATATTCTTCAGTTTTTCATGGCTAGTGCGAAGATTAAATCATACAATTTATTTGTGGTAATCAAGCTTACTATAACCTGAATGTGCTTTGTTTCCACAATTTCCATTTTTTAATTTTTTCCCATTTTTTTATGTTTTTAAAATACATGTTGCTATTGTTAAGCGGATCAGTTTAGAGACAATGAAAAAATTCCTTTCTTATTTTTATTTTCACAATTTTTGTAATTAATTTGTAATAGATTATAATGGATTTATATATATATATATATATATATATATATATATATATGTATGTATGTATGTATGTATAGGAAGAGAGAGATTCATGTATATATATATACATATATGTTTATATAAAAAAAATTAAACGAAAAAAAATCTAAAAATCAATAAAATTCAATAATACTATACTTATTGTTATTCATAAAAATAATCGCACTTTTTTACAATATTCAAGCATTTTTTAAACAAATATCTACATATATAACACTTTAAAATATAATTTCATCATTGTAATCAGTCAAGTGAATAAAGAAATATTTTCAAAATGATTTTGTTAAAGGAAATATCTTTTTTTATAAGTAACCTAAATGTGACATTAAAGGAAAATATTCTTCCATTAAAAAAGTCTATCGAAAATTAATACATCCTGCAAATATTATCGTCATTAAATTATAATAAAACCAATAATAATAATTATATATACCGGGTGTCCCAAAAAGGACTGACTGATTTTAAAATTCAATAACTTGCAAACAGTGACAGATATTAAAAAAATTCTTGCAGGAGGGTTATGCATAAGGTCAAAAGTTTTATTACAGTGATTTTCAATTTTAGTTCGAATTACAAACAATAGATGGCGCTGCAAGCAATAGTCGCTAAATACAGGCTCGATTTTTGGTCCTTTATCTTGTTTCATGCAGAAAAAGGAGATGGAAATGTATTATCCGGGCCACGAAGTACCAAAAATCGAGCCTGAATTGAGCGACTATTGCTTACAGCGCCATCTATTGTTTGTAAATCGAACTAAAATTGAAAATCACTGTAATAAAACTTTTGACCTTATGCATAACCTTCCTGCAAGAATTTTTTTAATATCTGTCACCGTTTGCAAGTTATTGAATTTTAAAATCAGTCAGTCCTTTTTGGGACACCCGGTATAATAAAATACGCATACCCTCTATTTTTTTTTCAATTTCACCTGAGAAGCATAAATAAAAAAATGTTATTGCAATCCGATAACGGTAACCTGTGCCGACTTTAGGTGTAACTTGAACATGAAATCTTGCATGGGGAATACTGTGGAAGGATTGAAAATGTATGTTTATTTGGTACATAAAACAGAATGTTATTGAAAGATGATATTTATTAACATGTTACAGAAAAAGAAACATTACTGAACTTATTTTCATTTTAATGTTTTCTTTTTACAGTCGGGATAGACCTTCGTGTGTTCTTGTACGCAACATAACAAAAATTATTTTTGTTGTTATGTTTCCTTCGTCATCGTTATTAAATCATGAAAGTCTGCATCAATTTTACCACCCTTTCAGCTGTATTGTTTATTTCTCTGCGCATTGAGATCGTCTTTTTCGTGTCTGGAAACGAAGCAATATTGTCCCATGAAGAGGGCTCTTCAAAACTGTCATAAAGTTTGAGTCTAGAAAGCAATGAATGGCTTCTGACAGATATGAGATCACCGATGATTTTTTCTGCAAAAAAGAATAACAGGTAACAATCGCGTGATACAAATGAATAACTAAATAAACAATTGCATAATCAATATATGAAACTCGTCATACATTGAACCACTCTATGCCTTCGATGGAATGTATATGTTCTCACTTGTCGAGAAATTTACTCTTTGTAAATTTGTCATCCTTTTTTATTTTGTTTCTTTTCAACATCATCATCATCAAAAAAGCTAATACTGCTATTTCATCAGTCAAATACACTAAATGCTGGAGCAATTTCTGTAAAGCGGCTTTCGAGATACTTTCATTCCATTTTTGTAGACTTTCAAAGATTTAAAAAGCACAAATATTTTTAGAGTTCTTTAACTATCAAAATGTATTGAAGCCACGTTTAATATAGATTGTCATGCTAAAAAAGCAGACGTTTAGCAGTGATTTCTTATCCTTGGTGTTTCATTTCAGATGAAAACTAAATGACAAGAGTTTTAGGGAGTAAACTGTTCGGGCCATCCATCTAGCTTGGTACATAGCACCCAGAGGTCTGATTTAATTTTTATTTTCTGCATCTCCTTCTGAAAATATGACAGAAATTTTGATCAACTCTCGATAGTTCTCTCTGATCATAACATTTTAAAGTTCAGAGCGGTAAAATTCAAGCAAATTGCCAAGTTCAGATACGGGTTAGAACAATTCTTCTGTTTCTCTATAGAATTGTATTTTAGTAAGATAGATGTTCTTCCAATTCTCTTTGTGCTTTTTAAAGAGTGTAATATCGGGACCTGTTGTCATTTTTTAATGTTCACTTCGAATACAGCCTTTAATACCAGTTCGTATACATGATGGCACAAGCAAAGAAAAGCATTTCCCTATCATTTTTTTTTCGAGGAGCGCACAGGAACCCCTAAAATGACCTGTATTCGAAGCCATAGTATCACAACAGAGAATCTGGAATTCGCTTTCGAGATTCCAATCTAAGATAGGCTTCCAAATAGCCTGTTCCTGTTCTTTGCCTGTATAATTATAAAGTCTCGAAGCAGAAATGAAGTGTTCTTTAAGTTCATATGGAATAACTATAAGCAAGCGTTCTTCTTTCGATTTTTGAGCACTAAAAGCAGCCAACCGTTTGCCATCCCAATGTAAGGCCACTACAGCTGGTACCTCGTTTTTGAACTCACTGTTTATGTCTACCACACGTTCCTTCCATGTTTCTGTTCGGATTCTTTGAATTGAAGACTTACATAACGGAAATTTGTCAATGTTAAATCCAAGTGTCCCACCCCCCTCCAATAGTAGCTTCAAGACGATACACATAATCTCACATACATAATTGACACCTGTCTAATGCAGCAACTAACTTAATAAAATATTTCCTCATTACTCATTTACTTGTCCCAGGTTCTGAGCTTTCGATCAGTGTTGGGAAATGTTCTTTATCCATATTTTCCTTAGGATTCAAAGAGGAATATTCTTGCAATGGTTCGTATGATGCTGAGGATGTTGAAGCGGAACCACATTTGATTTGCCAATTTTCGTCTTTGACAACTCGAAGTCCGGCCCTTTCCTCTTTTGACCATTTTTTCCACCACTCTACCTAACTGACCGGCTCGGCTCGGCTAGACTATTTTTAGTGCTACAAGAACATCCTACCTTCCTCTATTTTCATTACTTGAAATGCATCAGCGTGTGCAATGCCGAACAAATTGTCTAAAGTAGTTACAAATTCTTGCTGTCGCCGCTTGAATACGTCTTGTAATTTCTTTGCATTTTTTTGTAAGTATCTAAAAACTTGATACATATTAACAAGTTTCCTCACACAATTTGGCAACGATTCCTTAGGCATGTGTGCCTTTTCCCAAATAATAATACATTCAGGAATTGCGGATATTTACATTTTCATTAACAGTTAAATTCACTTCTTGAATATTGCAAAACAAAACTGCGAGAACATGTCCATTTGACGGATGTTTTGAACCCGTTATTTGATGTTTAATTTTCCCTATTAAAAATATCCCTTTTTTAGAACTACACAATTCCACTGCCATGTTGTTCTCACTGTTTAAAAAATATCCAGACATTTTCTAACAAAAGACTAACTTGAAATTATAAGCACATTCACACATAATACGTGCGCTGTCCGGAGTAAACTCGTACTGACACGTTTCAAACGTTTCGCACTGTTTCTTCACGGGTTGCGCGTTGTCACAAGCATTCCAAAATCTTTTTTTTTTTTTTTTTTATCTTTTACATTTGCAGCTGCTAGATGTTCCGCTAAAAACACATGAGAGCGTTCGCTCGCTAAGTACGCAAGTATTGACTGAGACATTTAGATGCAAGTCGGCACTAGTTCCCGTGTTCCAAATTACATGAAACTTTATTTCCAATTGTTTTGATATAAACGGGAAAAAAATGAGAGGGTAAGCAAAATACTAAAACGACTTTCATTTTTTGGGACACCCTAATATATATATATATATACAAAATTAGGAAGAGAGAGATTCGTATATATATATATATATATATATATATATATATATATATATAATTTAAATGAAAAAAATCCAAAAAATCAATAATTTTATACTTATAGTTATTCATAAATATAATCGTACTTTTTTACAATATTCAAGCATTTTTTAAACAAATATCTACATATATAACAATTTAAAATATAATTTCATCGTTTTAATCATTCAAGTGAATTAAGAAATATTTTCAAAATGATTTTGTTAAAGGAAATATCTTTTAGGTAGCTTTCATTACAAAAAGCTACTTATTGCAGCCGTTCGGAGGAAAACAATTCCGAAAACTTTTGGTATATTTTCACCGATCATGACCCCTAGACCCCGAAACCACCCTCCGTTCAAAATTATATATATATATATATATATATATATATATATATATCTGATCTTTGTCATACTGTAACTCTCGTATTTATGAATCGATTTAAATAAAATTTCGTGAGTACATAGTACATACCAATGTCTCGACCGAGTTCGTTGGCCACCTTCATCCGCCATCTTGTTTCAAAACGACGGTCATTTAAAAAAATTTAAAAAAAAATTAAATTTAAAATGAGGCACAAAAAAGTAGACATTCAAAAAGATTTTCTTTTGTATGTGTTTGGGCTTGATACAAAGATTCTGGAGCATTTTTCGTTTCGTCTATATCTTAAAAAATGGCTGAGTGATAGCACTTTGAATTTCTAGCATGGCTGACATTTTGAAACGATCTGATTTTTGTCACGCGATAATACACCTATTTATGAACCAATTTGGATGTGACAAGGAATGCGCATAGTACATAGCAATGTCTGGACCGAGTTCGTTGGCCAGCCTCATCTACCATCTTGTTTTAAAATGGCGGCATTTAAAAAATTTAAAAAACTTTTAAATTTAAAATGAGGCACAAAAAAATTAGACATTGAAAAGATTTTTTCCTATGTGTTTAGGCTGGATACAAAGATTCTGGAGCATATTTTGTTTCGTCTATATCTTAAAAAATTACTGAGTTATAGCACTTTGAATTTCTAGCATGGCTGATATTTTGAAACGATCTGATTTTTGTCACGCGATAATACACGTATTTATGAACCGATTTGGATGTGCCAAAGAATGTGCATAGTAAATAGCAATGTCTCGACCGAGTTCATTGGTCAGCCTCATCCTTCCATCTTGTTTCAAAATGGCGGCCATTTAAAAATTTAAAAAAAATTAATTTAAAACTGAGGTGCAAAATAATTAGAAATTGAAAAAGATTTTTTCCTTATGTGTTTGAGCTAGATACAAAGATTCCGCAGCATTTTTTGTTTCGTCTATGTCTTAAAAAATGGCTGAGTTATAGCACTTTGAATTTCTTGCATGGCTGACATTTTGAAACGATCTGATTTTTGTCACGCGATAACACGCGTATTTATGAACCGATTAGGATGCGATAAGGCATGTGCATAGTACATTGCAATCTTCCGGTCATGTTCGTTTGCTAACTTCATCCGCCATCTTGTTTTAAAATGGCGGCCATTTAAATATTTAAAAAAAAAATAATTTAAAATGAGGTACAAAAACATTAGAAATCTAAAAAGATTTTTTTCTTATGTGTTTCAGCTTGTTACAAAGATTCCGGATCATTTTTTGTTTTCCCTTTATCTAAAAAAAGGCCGAGATATAGCAGTTTGAATTTCGAATGCGTGTGACATTTTGAAAAATCTAATGTTTTGCCTGCATCAGCTCTCGTATATATCAACCGATTTAGATATTAGTAAGCATGTGCACAGGAATGACTAAAGTCTCGACCAGGTTCATTGGTGAGCTTTGTTGCACCCATTATGTTGTTTTAAAATGGCTTGCTATCACGGATAATTCGGGTTAATATAATTATTAATATAATTCGGGATATCACCGAATTTGTCGACAAAATATGAATCACTATAATAAAACCAGCTTTGATAACGCTGACTAATTTGGCGAAATTCTCATTCATATTCAATATTGACAAAAATTAGTATTTAATCTTCTATAATCGGGTTCCACTAATTTGAGCTCTGTGTGTTTGAATAATATAAGCTGGCTTTTAAAAAATAAGGAATATGAAAGCTACCTCTTCCTCCCGGCAGTGGCCGTAAGGACTTTTTTATAAGTAACCTAAATGTGACATTAAAGGAAAATATTCTTCCATTAAAAAAGTCTATCAAAAATTAATATATCCTGCAAATATTATCGTCATTAAATTAAAAAAAAAACAATAATAATAATTAGCTAAACATGTTTACAGTGAAAAGTTTTTTGAAAACCAATGACTTGAGATAAGAAGATATTTTAATGATTTAAAAAATATATTTCTCCATTTTTAAGTAAAATATTCTGTTCCAACGTAAAAGTTTTATATTGATAAATATGAAATCTCTTATATATATATATATATATATATATATGTATGTATGTATGTGTGTGTGTGTGTGTTTAAGATATTTTATATTTATTACCTTTTGGTGATCACCTTATAACCAGTTGCTCGGTGTAGAGATTATTACTGCTGCGTTTAGATGGTTAATGATAAATGATTAAATGCATTATGTATAATGTAATTTTCGAACTTTAATATACTGACGGATGCAGATAACGATAAAGAGCCATTGTAAATTAGAGATATAATCGCTGATCTGCATATTATACATATGAAATACTGATCTGATTGGCTCTGTACGTCATATTTTGTAAATGAGAAATGGGGGAAGTATTTAAACCCTCTTGATTCCTGCTGTCTAGGTAGATAAAATCATTCTATTGTGTTAAGTAACGGATTAAAACTTTTCACTAAGAGATTCCTATTTGCATATCTATATAATATTTATGTTAAAGTATGTTTATGTTACGTTGAATATAAAGTGTGTGCTCACACAACTTTGCAACGATTTTGATAAAGGTTTTAAAAATTCAAATATTTTGGAGGGAAGGGGAGCTTCTGTCAATAGATTTTCATTTTTATTAAGAATTATCGTCTGACACTTTCGATTTTTTTCTTATTTTAGAATGAAGCATGAAAGCAATCTGAGGATCGGGTGATACATTTTTTTCAATATCTGATTAGAAATATTCTTATTTCATATATATAAAAAAATTCTAGTGTTCAAATGTTAAAAGAAAAATAAGCAATATTATAATTCGGAAAGGGAAATCGCGCCAAACACTACATCAACTAGGAAAAAAAAATATCCAAATGAACGAAAGAAAAATGGAAACAAAATCTCATTTCGGGACTGAAACGATTGTCACAGCAAAGGATTTCTGATTATGGAAGGTTTCTCATACAGAGAGAGAATAAAAATAAGAAGAATGGAATCAAGTAGGAAATTTTAAGTCAAACGTGTCAAATGAGGTTTGTTCGTACTATAACCAGTTTTATAAATTTTCAGATCTTGGTGCAATAGATGTTGCATTCTTATGCAAAAAATGCATAAATACAAATTTTACTGCAACTCTATATATTAAATTCAGTAATACGGAAAAATTATAACTCCACCTTAAATTGAATCCGCGCAGCAACCTAGAATCATCACTTACCATTGAATATCATTGAATTAATTACGTACGATAGGAGTTAATATAATGAAAAGAACTTTTATTAAACTCTTTTTAAGATTTGATTCGATTTTCATAAAATTTCAAATGACTCGACAGAATTCTGCAACGATTATATATATATTACATTTCAAACCATTCGGATGGATAGTTTTTGCGCTGTTATATGCGGACAGACCGACAGACAGACGGACTAGACAACGACCACCTGTTGTGCCACTTATTTACATAATTAAGAACGCACCTAAAAGGAAACTCCAAATAAAAGAAAATACATGGAAAAAAGTCTGAAAATTCAGCAAAAATGTGAGTTTCAGCGACAGGTTTATAATTGTCGCAGTTTTCACTTACAATAAGAAAATAAAAATAAGAAGAATGGGGAAATGGTGAAACCTTTCATGCTAAAGCTATTAACCAAACATCTAAATCTAGTGCTATATTTTAAGACAATTTAAAAGATGACACCGGAATGGAATATATTCCTTTTAAATGTATCTCAACCAAGTCCCGCGGTGCGTGTTCTACAGGATACTTTGCATTTGGATTAGTAAAACAAGCTATGTATAAACTATATTCCAAAACATTGGATGAACACGGAAAAACTATGGACTGGGAGCAGAACAAAACCAACCTTGACATTTTAAGAAAAATTGTTTTATCTTAAAAATCAACATTTAAAATTAGAGTTCAATAAAGGCGGTGTAAGACTAAACATATTATAAAATAAAATTCTTAGTCTACTGGTACAAACAGCTAAATAAACGAATTTCAATGATAATAAAGAAGACAAACGATGAAAGACTATAAATAATAATTATCATTATTACAATTATAATAACACTAATAATAATAATAATATAATTTTTCTTTCATAGCATAATTTAAAGAAAACTTCTACTTAGAAAAATATATATATATTGTATAGAAAAAAAATTAAGTTAAGCATCGCAAAATTTCTATAAACAATTTTTTCTATAGTAAATACAGATTAAAAAAATTACATTGTATAACCACCATTTTCTTAACAAAAGAAAATATTTACTTCAGCTTTTTATTTCTTCTCTAAGATGCAATTTTTTTTAAACAAATATTTTGTCACCTATAGATATTCATCACATTTTCCCAAGGTCATTCTTTTTATATCGAGGGAAAACTGGTTTTTAAATAGATTGTGTGTATATTGAACAGCCTGTTAAAAGTTTTTAATTTATTTACTGTTTTTATTTTATCATTAAATTTGTGAAATTATAAACTAAAAATGCTGAAAAATTATAGAGGGAAGATTTAAAAAATGGAGTTATAATGGGAGTTTGATTCTATGTTCCATGCATTATGTGTACAAAATGACCCATTTTCAATAGATGGCGTTTATTAAAATAGGGTTTCCTGTATGTCGCTAACTCGTGTACAGGTAGTGAGACCTTATTAGACTCTACAAACGCATTATGGGAACAAGATATTAAGTTAAATTTAATATATATATATATATATATATAGTAAACCCAGGAGAGTCTGCGCACCTTTCAAAAGAATAATAATAATAAATCTAAATATTAATATTTTGCTAAACTATGCATGAATAATTTTGACTTCATTTGTTTTTTATGCATGTCCATTGCTATTTTGTTGTTATACTGTAAATTAATAGAACAGCAGTAATAAAACCAAGAAAACTATTATGCGCAATCTCTCCTTACAGGGTAGGGGAGAACGCGCACATGGGTAGGAGAGATTGCGCACATAGGTAGAAGAAATTGCTATTAATAATAACTACAATTAAATTGTTAACAATAATAATTACACTTAATTGACATTTTGTGAGTAAATATTTTTGTATTAGGAGTGAATATTTCAACCAAATGTTTAAATAATAAATAAAAGAAATAATTTTAACAACAGTTAAAATTTTTGATTTAAAAAATTAAAATATCAGAAAAAGCAAGCCTTACTAAGATTACAAAAAAACATTCACCTAGTAGATAACATGTTTAACTTGAAAATTACTTCATTTCGATTTCCACAGTTTCATTGTATTTTGTTTGCTAATCGAAGTTGTCGTCGTCCACAATCGATGCACTTATTATTGTAAAACGTGCATCTTTCGTGCAATCACCTGCAACAAGCAATACATTGAATCCTGTCAGTTGTCGAAATTGTCTCCTGGTATAGTTCCTGATACTC
Source organism: Maratus speciosus (assembly GCA_963932465.1). Classification (NCBI taxonomy): domain Eukaryota; kingdom Metazoa; phylum Arthropoda; class Arachnida; order Araneae; family Salticidae; genus Maratus; species Maratus speciosus. The sequence goes on along the minus strand of OZ010795.1, from coordinate 416,206,851 downwards.
AGTGCACTCATCCTCATTGACCTTCGTTTTTTCCCCCTTGAACATTGTATTAGAAAATTTATTTTAGTTAACAAAACTAATTTATTAGCAAATTAATTGCTCATAAATTAAATAAATAAATAAATAAATATATATATATATAATTAAATTATTAACAAATATATTATTAATTTATTAACAAAAATAATTATATACAATTTATTTAATAACAACTGTATTATTAAATTATTAATAAAATTTTTATCTGCAAAAGTATTTTTTTTTTCAAATTAATTTATTGCCAAATTTAGTTTTGATAATTATGTGTTTTTCCGAAATTATTTCAAAATTGATTCATTCATATGTTTTACGTGTAATTTGCAATTCATACAAATTTATCAATAAGCTGTGTTATCTCTGCTACCACTTAAACTTATGGGGAAATGCGCCATCTCTCCTAAGTAGCAGATGCGCAAACACTCCTATTTTGGTACGAGAGATTGCGCGGTCTTTTATTTAAATACGGCCACTTCTAAAATGAATTTCGGGTGTTCGCATACTTAGTCCAGGATAGTAGTTTATCAGAAATTGTTTAAGTTCAAAATATTTTGTATTATTGACGCTCTACAAAAATTCTGACGAACAGTTATGAAAATTCAAGCACTTACTTTGGAAAAAATACCAAAATAGCACTGCTTTATCCAAGACGCTTGGAACAATAAATATACACATTCATGTAAACACTGCACTAATGCTGCTGTACAACTACCTGTAGTCGCTGGGCGCGCACTCTACTCCTTCCTGTCGAATCTCTTTGTGCGCAATCTCTCCTACCGCGTGAACTCTCCTCGCTTTACTATATATATATATATATATATATATATTACGTTTACTGACTGCGACGATTTGTCGAAATATTTACATAATTACTAAAATATAGAGTTTATCTTAAATATTCTGTCCGCCTAACATTATGATTTAAAAGAAATAAATAATGTTTTTTATTTCTTGCATCACGTCGTCTCAAGAGTTTTCGTTGTAATATAATCTTCCTATCAGAAATCGGTCTTTAATTGACCTAAATTTATCACATATATATTCAATAAAATATATTTATCTTATTTAGTTCTTTTGGTTTACACAGCTCATAAAAATTCCTGTTCTTTCAAACTTATCTAACTTCAGATAAAAAGATATAAAAACAGAAAATTTGGAAATTCAAGAAAAAATGGCCAATCCGTAATTTAACAACTAATGAAAACTATGCGAAGCATCCAAATCCCGATCAACAAGGAACGGAACTTTAACGAGTAATTAATCATAAAAGTATTGTGTGTATTAAGAGAATAATTTTCCTTTTAAAAAGGGTACTTTTTAATTTTTAAATACTGATAAATTCATCCCAGCTTTCATCACATTTTAAAAATAACCAACGCTTCGCTACTTTTTTGTGATAAGCCACTTTCCAAACTTAAATATTGAGATGAAAAAAGAAAAATGTCATGGATTGGACATTAATTTCGTATTAGATGTTTTCGATAGAATAAAGTGAAAAACAAATACAATTTAAGTACCAGCATTAGGATGTACCGAATGGGGGGAAAATATTGGGTTTCTTTGAAATTAAGGAGTTATTTTTGTTATTTTAATTAAAGTAAAATACATTAGGAAATATTCAATTTATTAAAAATGTCGAAAATTATAAATATTAATTAATTTTGACATGAAAAATGCTTTTCTATGTTCGTCAGAGTAACGATGCGAATTATTCAATACTTATTAGGGGATATACATCGATCATAGAAAACGTCTCATTTCAAAAATCAATTTATTGAATATCTACAAATTTAAATTTATAATAAATTTCCAAAAGATAATTTTGATACACCTTTCGGGTACCAATTATGCAAACTTTTGTGGCAATGTGCTGTTAAATTGAACAGTCAGAGAAACAAATTATTTTAACTATTTCCAATATAGCTAAAGACATTTTATGACTTCGGATTGTCTTTTTGTCTAGCTCTACAGTTGTGAATCAGTGCTTTAGCTACAGAAGTATATTCGGATTCATAACTATTTTTGACATTGACCGCTATTAAAAATATAGTGCGTAGCATCTAAATTTTGTTTACATAGACATTCAAAGTATTCAATTATATTACTTCATTTATATTATATTCAGAAGATAAAAGTTTTTTGAAAGGAATTTTAATGTTATTCACTTTACAAACATGATGAAATTGTTAACTATTTCTGAAGTGCATTAAAACATGCATTCAATAGAATATGGATGTGAAAACATTTGCCATTTATTAAGTGGTTCCTCAGAAAATAATTCCGTTGCTTAATGGCCTAAGGGGAAATCATTTGAAGTGTATTTTATCGATGTTACATTATTGCAAGACTAATTAAGTTGATATACTTTACTGGGGTATAACATAAGATACTTACTGTAAAATATAGGTAGGAAAATACGTATCGCTCATTTACAGCAATACATAAGAAGCATTCTGTTACAGTAATGACCATGAGCGATTTTTTTCTTGAAGTGCTTTTAACTTGTTATACACATGTTTAGGCTTAAGGTTGTCTCAAATTTTCTTCGCTAATGTATAAACTAATAATCGTAGAATCGTTTCGTATTTATAAAAAACCTCATCTGAAAATTAGTATATACATACATATATTCATATTCAAGGCTAGTATAGCACAGTTGAAGTTTATTCCAACAGAGCGAAAAATGTACATTACAGGAATCGAACATAGATACTTGACGTGACGTGCAAATTCTTTACCTGTTAAGCTATCCGTACGCTATCTGGCTGACATAATTCACTCTTATTTGTTGAACGTACATATATTATGTGTATTGTTATTATCATTATTCATTTTTCACTGAAAAGCATGGTTATCGAAATGATTTGTAATTGAATGGTTATTATTTTTGTTTCATTTTTCGATGAATTAACTACATTTATAGTTGTGATTGTTTTGTCTTTCCGACCTTGTCGTGTTGAAAAATTCAGTTCCAAAAGCCAAATTTGATAGTATTTACTGATAGATCTACCTCAGGGGCGGCGAAACAGTGTGTTAAAACTCTGTTTGGAACAATATTGGGAGTAAGATATGCTCGAACTTATTTTAATTAACTTTTTTACGAACTTAATTTTGGATAAAATATGCTCGAGAAAATTTATTTTCTATAATATTTATGTTTTATGAAATGAATTCGGTAATTAACTATAACGCAATGAAGTGTTTATGAAAAGTGGTGGTGATTTCCCTCCTATTAGTGGAAATAATTATTGTATACAGCGTAAACAAAAAACTAACTTAAATTTAAATTTAAAAATACATATATATAACACATTTATACACCTAACTAATCATATCATATATACATATTCACTATAATCATAATAATAATAAAATCATATTCACTGCCGTCTTTATATGACGGTTTTAGAGAAAAGGGTTATGTTATTCAAGTTTGTTAATACAATCTTGATAATGTGGTTATCTTCACTCCTGTATAGCATATAAAAAAAAAAATTCTATTCTGTTATAATTTTCCCTGTTGTGGTAGACAGAGACTATTAAAATATCTCTCAACAACAAGGTTTTTTTTAATGCAGATATAAAGTAGAATAAAAAGGAAGGAAAAATATAAATAAATTGTTAAAAATGGAAGACTAACTTATTATAATTTCTCTAATAAGACACGTATTTACGCTAAACATCTTTACCTTTTCTTGGAAATCATTAAAAACACCATGACTTATCATTTTAATATAAAATTGCATTCAAATGCTATAAACATGCTTTTGCAAAGGCAGTCTATTTCCATTATAAGTGGCTTAGTGATTTCAAATGTATTTTTTTTTAACTAAAACATTTTAAATGCTAATTAAACGCTTAGAAAATATGTAATTTTATTCTTAATAGAGATTTTCTCTACCACTATAAATAAATTAAAATAAATCACGACAGAAAAATATAATAAAGAAAAAAAAAGCAATTTATCAAATTACAACGACCATTTGGAAAACGATTTTTTTGAAGACTAAAATTTAAGACATAAAAAATCGCACGGAGTTGATCATACATTACGTACGCCATGAATTAAGCATTAATAGTGTTATTACACGTAAAAATTGCAAGCCAAAAATATCGCCTGCGACCCGTCAGATTTCATGAAACTTAAGTATTATCCACATGAAACTTACGTAAATATCCAAGCATTTCATTGGCTGTTCGGGAAAAGGCTTTTCCATCGTCAGATTTCCAAGAAATCCGACGGCCAATTTTAAATGAAATTTCATTCTTAAACTTCTAAACATCCCACAATATTACTTTTTATATCGTCGTATAGAGAAAAAAATGTACTTTTAAATGCAATTTGTTTGAAAGCTGTATCTCAATTTGTTTCTGAGTTATTAATTTTGTTTTTAGTTTTTATTACTTTTTTGTCATAGTGGCAACAGAAAGTATCCATCGTTGTTAAAATTAAAGGGAAATACAGATTACTGTATAGACCTATCAGAAAACGAATAAATTGCGGATTAAACCAATGAAAACCTTCAGATATGCTTTTCATTTCCCATCCTGACGAGAACAATAACCATTTTTCCAAATGGTTAATAAATAATGAAATCCTGAAGAAACAAATGTAATCACAAAATTGTACAAAAAAAAAAAAAAAAAAAAAAAAAAAAAAAAACGAGGAAACAAATTTTAGCATAAAAAATACAAAACAGAAGGAAATGCGATTACACTGATAGCCTGCTGCTGCTGAAGTTTTGGCAGGCAAACTCTGCATTAATCAACTCCTCGTTAAATGCAATCTTGACATTAGTGACATCTTTCGTTTGCATGAATTAAAACATTTTTAAAGCATGCTACTAATCTTTTGTCTGTGTTGAAAAGTTAAAAACAGTCCTTCAAAAACAACTGCTGTATTAAAAATGCAGGCATTAAGAAGGAAAAAAGAGAAGCTCTTATTTATTTTTTTTGTAAAGTTAGGTCCGCATTACTATTATTTTTTTTAAGTCAGTTTAAATTATTAAAAAAAAAACCGATGGCAGGAGTAATATTTTTAACCGTAATTAAAAACATTTTTATGTTTTTTAAATTAGTTAAAAATTATCTGCAACGTTAAATGTTTTTTTTTTTTTTTTTTTTTTTTTGTGTGTGTGTGTGTGTGTGTGTGTGTGTGTGTGTGTGTGTGTGTGTGTGCCAGACAATCTGATAGTAAACAGGTTTATAGACATAATGTTTTTTCCCAAAAATTACTGAGCTATCTGTGTAAGTTAAGTCTTTAAAAGAGCAACATATGTTGTGAAATAATTTTGAAAACGACTCCCTCAATTCCTCAATTAGTTCAGCCTTTTTTTTTTTCTTTTATTACTTTATAAATTATGAAACATGTTTGTGGAAAAAAATATTAATATTTCTCACATCATATTCTGAATCATTGTCACATTTTACATTCAAATTCAGAGCACGTTAGCATTATGATTATTAAAAAAACAACATGATTTGAGAATTTAAATGCCAGCTTGAAATATTCTTATACAACCGTTATTTAATCTACGCATGACACTCGATTAAAAACTTAAAACATTTTATTAATAGATATCTATACATTTTTCTCAAGATGGTTTGTCTACTTTTAAAAGATCTAGACGTCTTTCCACCTCCAAGCTACAATAGCCAACCACCGTTCAGGAACAGCAGGATCAAAAACAAGGTAATTTGCCGTATTTAAAAAAAAAATACGGATAATTCACTTACAGTTACACTCCGATGGCAATCTTCTGAAATCGGGTTGTCCTAAATTCCCGTATGACTTAGAGATTTTTTGGCCCTTAAGACCGAATCAACTGCGGTCGCTGCAGATAACGATACTTTTTATGAGTAATTAAATGAAATCTATTATATATTTAAAAATCATCTTGTATAAAATGGCTAAGTAAACAAAGTAGCTGCTATCTGAAATTTAATACCGGGGCCGTAAGAAAATTGTGTTAAATGAGACATTTAAATTGTATGTTTATAAATAGGACGTAATTTACAACAAAGTTTTTTTTCTCTCTTGAATAGTCACATGTAAATATGGTTTTAAATGAAATATTATCGTTTGATCTGTTTTAAAATTTAACAAATTTATTTAAAAATAACGACACTTGTCGAAATATGAAATCAATCTCTCATGCGAATATATTTTCGAATTCAAACGGTTTAGCATTATTATTAATTGGACTTTTAATTGTGACTTAATTATTCACATTTTAATGCATTCGAAGCATAATAATTTAACTAATTGTTTTCTTTCTATTTTTCATGTTCACCAGTAAATATATATATATATATATATTTTTTTAAGTGGGAGAAAATATTATTATTGACGCTGTGTTAAAATTGGGCAATAGGTAAAAACTGATCTTTTAAAAATATAAAATAAATTTATTTTGAAATAATTAAAATTTAAAAATTTTAAATTCAAAAATTCAAAAATTAGTAAAATTTTAGAAATGATTACATCTTGCACAACAAGCTTGACAAGTATTTGCTTGCGAAAGATTGTTAAATTGCTACACATACTTTTCATAGTATTATTATTTTAACCGTAATATTTTGACCGACTTCAACATTAAATAGCAAAGAATTCGTTTATTTACAAAAACTGGCTACTTGAGTTGTTTTTATCAAACAATTTCTTTATAAAACTATTAATTTTATATTTTTATACGCAATAGTTTTCTACATATCAACCGAGAAAATGTCGCCACAAAAAATTATTCACCACTATGACAACTGTTGTTATTTATTTATTTATTTATTTATTTATTTATTTATTTATTTATTTATTTATATATATATTTTTTTTAGAATAGAGATCAACATTTTCGTTTTTTATATGTGACCAATGTGAGTCATACCAAAATATTTGTATAATGTATATCCCAGTTAACTGAAATGTAGTTTTTCCTTAAATATTTTATGATTTATACTTGGTATGCCAATTATTTTAATATAAATAGATTTTTCAAAGCATGAGTACAAATTCTATTACAGCATTAAATGGTATCAACTACATCTATATGTTACAACAGGTAATGAAAATTTAAGTTAACGTTTTTATTATTGCACTATTTTGAATTATATAACTATTTTTGTAAAAGAACTTAATATATATCCTGTAATAAAATATGTTTTATAAAGTACATAAAAATTCATTTAACAATAAGATATGAATGTGAAAAAAAATATTTTCACAATTTTCAATAATTACACGTGGAATAGTTAATATATGAAAATTTGAATCTCATAATCCAACAAATTAATAATTTTGTTTTTGAAAATATTGCTACACTTGTAAAATCCGATAAACAAAATCAAGATTTTCACTAAACATATAAAATATATATTTATAAATACTACCATAAGAAATTAACTATCATAAGAGAATATAATTTTAGTTTTTTTGTATTTCAGTTAGAATGATTATAAATTTTATATATCGTTTGCCGAACGAAAATCTAGAATCTTAACAAAAACATAAATATGCGATATAAGCTACGGATATTTAGTCAGTAAATTACACTCTAAGCAATTTCACAACTATTTTGAAATGCATTTGAATCTCAGCTTCACAATCAACTGAACAATACTAGCTATTTCGTTAACAATGTTCAATCAAACAGAACTAATGTTCCTATTTCTCAATACGTATTCTTGAAGTTCAATACAAATTTCATTCCCATTCCAAATTATCAAAGTTGTTTATGGCAGTACTATTATGTTTCTATCTACATGCAATCAGAAACCAATATATCAGTTCGACGTTTTAAAGTGTTTATATACCATTTAACATACAATCATATTTATCATGAGAATTGTCCATTACACGAATTGATGTGCTATTATCTTTTATAATATTGAAATAAACAGGAAAAAAAAATCTAGATTGTGCCCGTCAAGATTTGACGGTAAATAACTTGAATGTTTCATCAGAAAAATTCTTGAATTTTTAATTAGTTGCTTTTAAATTAATTATTGAATGACGGATTACGTGATGAATTTCTATATTGCATAAGTGATTTCTATTTCTTTAAGGCGATAGATGGTGCTGTGCCTAACCTATTCAGTGAAAGAAAGAATTTTAAAATTTACAACAAATTATGATTGCTTTTAATCAGAAATTTACCTAAAAATGCCGGGTAGAGAATTTATTTTTACTTACTACGGCCTTTTTTTTTTTTTTTTTTTTTTTTTTTTTTTATAACAATATTTATTTTCATTTATTTATTTTTTTTTAAACTACGCGGCAATTAAAAGCTGCCATAAATTTATTTTTTTATCAGTCTTATTCTCTAAAAACCTAGATTTGAAACTTGATGCAGCTAACGATTTATAATATACATTTTTTATTACTTGAATTTTATTTTACATTTTAATACATTTTTTAAATATTAAACCTGGATATCGAGTTAATTTCTTTTATAGCTCTGATACGAATATTTTTCTTTCTTTCCGTTTTCTTTTTTACGGAAAAAAATGACGAACTTTTCTTTCCGACTCACACACATATATATTCTTGATAATGGTCAGAAAATATAACGAAAATTGTAGATCAGCTCAATTTATTTAATTCATAATTATATGCAACACATTTTAGCTTAAATATTTCAAATATAAAATCATTATTTCTTCAAAATATTATTAAGTGTTAAATTTATTTAACTATAAAGCATTCATAATAATAATAATAGAACAAAAATCACATAACTTCTCTTCATGATAAAATCTGTCGTTACTGAAATGAATTATCGACAAAAGTATTACACATTTTGCCAGGCTTGGATTCGAACTTCGAACCTGCGAACGCTACGAAAATTCTGAGCTTTAATGTTGATTGTTGTTGTTGATTTTTGATGGCCGATTATTAACTCGAGGGATATAGGCCCAAGAGAGAGTGCCCTCCTCGGGGGTCTTTCTAAGGGAACCTAAACTGTTGCGTTAACCCGCTACGCTAGCAGGAACTCGTTTTTCTTCATTCTTAATTGAAGAGGTTCGAAAAAAATGTTGACGCATTCGTAATTGTCTCGAATTTTAGTTGATCTTACAGGAAAAGTTTGGCGTTTAAATACTTATGACACCTTACTTTTTCAAGGCGCTACAACTTAACATGCTAGTTTCCCAATCTTCGTGTGTAACTATCGACAATTCATTAGATGGATATAACTTTTAGCCTGAAATGCCTGAAATCACTCTGTTTATCTTCTGTGTGTAATATGAGCAAAACAACATGGCACTCCCGAAATAAACCGTATCTAACTCACATTGTAAATTTTTGAATTGTTAATATTGCTGAAAGAGCCAAATAATATTAACTTTGTGAAAGAAAGAAAAGCTAGTTTACAGTAAGATCGAATAGCAGACGAACTTAAAACAACTACCCTTGACATGATAGTTCAACTGAGCGAGCATTTTTGCCCATGTGCAGCGCGTCACTCTAAAGGCAGACGTGTATTTATATACTGCGCATGTGCAACTGTAGAATTTTAAATTAAAATTACGGCTAATTAATAAATTATTTCAACAAACGAATGTACTATAACAAATCTGTGACCAAATATCTTTCATTTAAAAAAAGGTTGGTCTAATTTGATGCAGTAGTTTCTTCTCAAGGGCTGTCGAAAGAAAACGCTTAGCGTTTTAAATATATAGATGATACTTCTAATGGTAATGATTTTTTATTCATAAGATGTGACAAATCTAAAGAAACTGTATTAATTAAATTCATGAAAATATTTATAGTAAATAATAAAAGTTTTCTCAATTATATACAGTGATCCATAATAAGTAGTTTTTCGTTTTATATATATATCCTAGTTGTTTTCATAATATACAGCGTAGCATACTAAACAATAACTTCCGCTTGTAATTGAATAAAATTATATAAATGTTACATGAGATATAAATTAACAATTACCAATTTAAAATATACAAGTTGTATCTTTAAATGGACGTAATTTCGACGTTTAGAAAACCAGACAATTAAATTTCTGTTTAGTGCAATTTTGAAACATCTAAACATTGCAATTTTCAAATATTACATCAACGAATACAAAAATATCTATATATGCATATTATATTTCATTTGAAATCAATTGTATTACTGATTTTTTGATTAGTTTTAGAAAAAAAAATAATTTGAAATTTAGAAAAAGGGTTTTATTAAAAAGCTAGAATTTTATATATATTGTTAACATAATTACATTTTGCGCATTAAATAGTGTTTTTTAAAGGTTTATGTATATGGATTTACATGGAAAATACATGAATGATAATTATGTGCTAAGATGTAGTATATAATAAAAATCCAAACTTGAAGAAATTTTAATAAAATAGAATAACTTATTGTCATTTTTTTATTGACAGATAAATAGCGGTTGTGATTATCATCTGATATATGTAAAAAAAAATTAATTGTCCATGTGGCTATATAAATATAATAAAAAATTAAGTTCTAAATAATATGCTTTTTTGGAAGGTGGCGGTAGGGAGGGGGGATTTTTTATACAATTTTCGTAAATCTGATAAGTTAAATGTCCTCCGACATTTCGCTTATTATAATGAATATTTTGAACTTTTAGAGTAGGACAATATTAAAACAAAAAATACATTTATCTAAAGGTCGTAAAAGCATTCAATAGTGGACATTTTGAGACCGCAGAATTTTCCCCATTATCGGAATTGTCTGACTTTGTGAGGTAAAATTAAACAAATGTGAATGCGTTGTGAATTATTCGCTAAATAGAGGTGTCCTGTATTTAGGAATGTCCATTAGCCTTCGTAACGGAAAATCCCGAAAACGGACATCTCTAGTATTTACCGATCATAATGAAGGGTTGGATTTTTTTTAAAAGAACATCTCCCCTCCTCCTACCATTTTAGTGGTCGCAAATTTGATATGCAATTTTCGTAAAGTTTATATTTTAAATCTGTTTCGTCATTGTACTGATTGTAATAAACATTTTGAACTTTTAAAGTAGAATAAAATTTAAATCTGTCTAAATACATAAAAATCAAAATACAGTAAAATCTCTCAATAGCAGACACCTAGAGAACGAATGTCCTGAATTTGTCTGCTATTCAAAGGTGTTCGCTATTCTGGGGTCAATATATCCATTTATGTATAAGTTGAAGATTGAGAATGGTCAGTGTTCGTTTAATAAAGTTGTGCGTATGAATGATTTTCAGTCAAGTCCCCGTAACCGAACACTTCTAAATAGAGGACACCACTATTTGGGAAACACATTATTTATTCAAAATATGCACATTTTTTATAGACTTCTATCACATTTTTTTACAGACTTGTACCTCAGAAAATTGGAAACCTCCGAATGACGGACAAATTCACCGGCCTCTAGTTTCTCGCAATTGAGAGATTTTACTGTATAGATAAATATTTTCTTATTTTAATCTCACCCAACTCTAGAAGTTCAAAATATTATTTATAATTAGTAAAATTTCGAAAAATATATAAATTATCAGCTTTACGAAATTTGCATACTCAATTTTAGAGCTCCTAAAATCTGGCTGCATAGGGGTGGAGATGAATCAGTTTACCTATCCTTTAACCAAGTTCTCCTTCTTTAACAAACGCAGCCCTGCTTTAATATCAAATACTTTTCCAGGATTCGACGTGGTCAAACGTGGCTACGTATAAGGTTTACTAAAAAAAAAAAAAAAAAAAAAAAAAAAAAAAAAAAAAAAGTTGCGATTTAGACTCAAAAAATGTCTTAAAAAATGAAGAATATATATATATATATATAGTTAAGACTTCGGTTATGAAAATTGTCACTAATCAAATGCCATAACGGTGAAAACAAACAACAACAATACAAATAAACTTTAAAATAAACCATCCTAAACAATAAATCTTAAATAACCAAACCGAAGAACAAAGCGAGAAAAGAACAAACCAGAAGACGGGCAGCATTGCTCACGACACGCACAGCAGGGTTTAAACAAGATTTTAAGCATTCAACGTCCCTCTTCACCCGGCAAGACAAAATATCTCTTTAGATCAATAAATGAATCCAAACGGCCACTTTAATCCAAAATCGAATTCAGCTCACTTCGATAACTGTTACGACTTACAAAACCACACGTTGTTTTTTTCACAAAATTGCTTTTGTAATCTTGAAACTTGACTACACCACTTTAGAATATCGTCAACCTATTTTCATATTTAATCAAGAAAAATATATGTTTTTACAATTCACCGAGGATAGTTATAACATTAAAGTATTAGGATAATATGCAAAATGAAGATGTTTAATTTTATTATTTAAATTAATTATTGAAACGTCATCTATATATACCGGGTGTCCCAAAAATGACTGATGGATTTTAAAATTCAATAACTTCCAGACGGTGACAGATAATAATTAAAAAATAAATAAAAATAAATAAAAATAAATAAAAATAAATAAAAAAATAAAAAAAATTCTTGCAGGAGAGTTATGTTTGATGTCAGGACTTTTTGTACTGTGATTTTTTATTTTAGTTCGAATTTAAACAATAGATAGCGCTGAGAGCAATAGGCGCTCAGTTCAGAACCGATTTTGGGTACTTCGAGATCCATTAAAAACATTTTAATCTCCTTTTTTCGCATGGAAGAAGAGAGAAGCTGAAACATCGAGCCTGGATTGAGTGTTTATTGCTTGCAGCACCATCTATCGATGCTATTTGTAACTAAATTTCAGAATCGCAGCATAAAAACTCCTCACATCTTACATAACGTTCCTGCAAGTATCTTTTAAATATCTGCCACCGTTTGTTAGTTAAAATCAATCAGTCATTTTTGGGACGCGCGGTATAAAGTTAAATATTCACCATTTATATTATTCTCTCTTTCATATGTATTTAAGTATATGTCACCTAAAAATGAAATACAACTCTTTCCAATTGGGATTCTATGAATCTGTTTAAAGATTCTTTTCCTCTGATAGAGCTAATTCTCTTGTGCCACAAACTGAAATAAGTTCATGGACAAATCTTTATCACTATCTCTCTCTCTATATATATATATATTAAAAATATTCATATGTACTCTATTGTTTCGATACAGTACAAAAATGTTTCAAACAGTTAACTGTTTAAACATCTTTTAGGAACATTTTAAAATTTGAAATTTAACGTCAAAAGAACTTCTTTAGCACGAAATAGCTTAATGTAATTCTTGGCATATTAGGTTTATCACGCATCTAAGCATGTAAGAGAACTTTAGCATGTTGTTACAACTAAATGAAAAAAAAATTACTCATTTAAAAACGTCGAAGTGAAAACTGAATTTTCCTATTATTTCTATTTAAATACAATAATCAAAAGTAATGTACAGTTGTTTCAATCTAATATTGCGCATTTTATTATTATTAAATATTTTTAACGCATTATTTATATGTAATTCTTTATATTTAAATTTGTTTCTTGCAAAAAGTTAAAATATAATTTTTTTTTTTTTTTTATAAAGAAATTGCTTCTTTAATGCTCATTCGAGGTAGATTTCTTGAAACCATTTTCAAATATATAATGCTCATCTGCAAGAAAAGTGATACATCTCTCAAAAATTCATTTTGATTTTGATTCTACTAATTTATCAGTAATTGATATGCCTTACTACAGAAAAATTTCCATAACTGTAATTATACTGAAAATCGATTTATTCTGCTGTATGTTCTTTTGTGGGCGCAGAAGGAGGCGGATGGTGGGGGTAGGTAAAATTACTTAACCTCCAAACCTCATCTACGTCTTCATTCTTAACGTTTTATGCTTTTATGCACGTTTTTACTCCTGCATGCGCAGCTTACTGGAATAATTTCGTGTTATAGGAAAAACATGAAAATTTCCTTTGGAGCTCCTCTGAATATATTTGCAATAAACGTGCATATTAAAATGTGATTGGCAATTGATTGATTAAAATTGTATGTAAAATTTGTTATATTCTTGATATAATCAGTTGTTTAATTATTATATCAAGTTATTCAAATTATGGCTTCTAAACATATTGCAAAACAAAATTTTACATAACATTGTATAGCCTGATACAAAGGTCAATGTTTTCGAACTTAAAATTTTTGTGTAAAATCTCTCTATTCTAAAAAAAAGTAACTACCGCTGTCATCGCCGCCGCCGCCGCCGCCAGTTTTGAATTTTTTGTGACCGGAGGTCTTTCTTCGTTAATATTAAGAAAAATAATGCATACAAAAATATGAAAATCGGTAGTATTATACAGAAATGTTTGATAAACACGCTGATGCAGACAGTTTTTAAATCGAAGAATTATTTTAAGAGATATTTAATGCTAAATTTGGGCAAAATCGTTCCACTAAAAAAGTTTTATAGGAGCAAAAACTATTGATGGGAATTTAATCATTTTTAGATCATTTTATACGTTTAAAGTTCCCGGTGTGCAGATTGTATTTTTTTTAATTTGGCTAATTTTTTGAGGTTTTATTTTTATTTTAAATTCAAATTTTCAGCATTTCTAGAGATATTTTTTACAGATTTTAGGATGTGATATTAATTTAAACTGTTGCCAACTGTATAAACAGCGGAAACAATAATGTTTGCTTCAAAAAAAAATGTATATATTTATACTTGTAATAAATTAAAAATTTATTTACACGTGACTATTATAAATAGAAAAAAAAACATTTGGAATTGAAATTAAATAATTATGTACAAAAAGCAAGAACTTATTAAAAATTACGTCATAAAAACTATAATTCCAAGTGAATTTTAAGAGAGAAAGGAATTTGTAAAATAATAAATTTATTAACATGCGTTAGAAGCCTTAAATAGGAGAAATTACGTCATATTTACGTCACATTACAGTTATTACATAAAACGAACACAAAACAATATTGCAAAACGGTTTAAATTTAGAAATTGCGCTAGACATTTATTTGATATTTTGAGAGGATACTTTTCATCTATTTTTGTTAGGAAAGCGCAAATAATATTACATTTCTAGCACAAGTATTTTCACGTGAATATTAAAAAGAGAAAGAATAGTTTGGTCAAAATTACGTCAGATTAAAAACGATTAATTTAAAATGCCTTATTTAAAAGGACTTTCTTTTCGCTTTGTTAAAAAATACCGGGAGACAAAGATTCTGTTTGCTTAATTCCTTTTATATTAGCTTATTCTGAAATGTTTATCTTATTTTACTTAATCAAAGACGAAAACAGCGATTTACATATGTATTTTTGGTACTACTTACAAGGAAGGTCTCCATACGGGCATTCTCAGAAAAATCTGAAAAAAATAAAGAATGTTTTTCTCCCATGGGTATATATGTTTATTTAAAAAAATTTGGCGGAACCTCGGTAGAACGTCCGTAAAAAAATAATGAAAATTTCGCTTATTTGGCGACTTATCACCGTTTGGCGAAGAAATTGAATTAAAAAAAAAATACGCTTGTCGAATACTCTTTAAGGAAAATTGAATTATGTTGAATTTGTTTAAATAAGTTTAATTTAAATAACTTTAGCTTTGTCATTTTTAGTTTGTTTTAACTATAGTATTGTCATATATATTTATATGTATTTATAACGAATTTTAACTATCATATTTTACGAATTAAAACAAAATTTAAATTGATTAAAATTTTTCCAAACTCAAAAATATGCCCCATCGAGGACTATCGATTCAACTTTGTTGCCATGGAAACAACTTCTTCGGTATGGAAATGCATTACGGCAGCATTATTCATCTGGCGTTAAAAGTTATTTTTATAACTGATAAAGCCGTTTAAATTTTTTAAAAAGTTGTGGATTGGAGAATAAAACAATGGCAAAATTCCGTTCAAATCGACAACAAGCAACAAGTGTAATACAAAATGTAATAATAATAATAATAAAAAGTTATTTCATGGTTTACGTTTAAATTCATTAAATACCGCATATTCTCAAAATCAATTAACAATTTTCAGATTCATTAAAATCGTTTGCTTTTGGCGAGGAAAAGTGCTGCTCGCCAAATTGCGTGCCGCTTTCGTCTTTTCACGCGAAATATTCAAAAGTATTTTATTTTTTTACACATTTTCTACTGTAATTCCTCCGCTAATTTTAACTGATCCTTTATTACATACATGAGTACTTTCACTCGCATTTTTTTCAACATATTCTGAGTATGCCCAGTATGAAGACCTTCCTTGCTACTTATCCCGTCGACCAAAAATGTATCATTCGCCAAACTATAAGATTAAATGCCAATAATGGTTGATCGTAAATGTCACATTAACTTGACTTTAAGCAAGTTACACGTGTCTACGTCATCAAGTTATTTTTATTTCGACGTTTTATTTGTATTTTTATTAATGTTGCACTAATTTATTTGTTCTTTCGTTATTTAAAATAAAAATTATGTCAATTTGTATAATTTGGCGAGTATTTTGGCGATTTATTTAATTTGGCGAAATTGGTCGACGGGTTAATCAAGTAGTACAGCAGCGGATTTGGCCTTAAAATTCCCCAGTCAAAGAGAAATGAATAGAAATCCTTTTATAGGGAGATCGCCATTGTTTTTTAAATTATAATTCAATCTTTCGAAATCTTTTTAAAGCCGATCAAAATAACGTGCATTTATAGTCTGCGGTGTCTGAACGGGGGTTGACGAGCGTAGCTCGTAGGGGGCAGAGCCCCCTAGTGTTTATAAAAAATAACACATTTTATTTTAATAACATACTTTAAAACATTACTGCAATATTTCACTTAAGACAACAAAATAAAAAATATATATTTTTTTTAACTTTAACCATTTCCTTAATTTTAATGAAACAGTTAAAAAAAGTCTTTTAAACAAATAATGCAATATTTCACTTAAGAGTATAAAATAACATTTTTAAAATAAATTTAAACTTTAACCTTTTCTAAAATTTAAATGAATCATTTAAAATATATATATATATTTTTGAAAGTGAATACAAAGAGAAACGTTTTCAATTGCTTAAACGGAATAGATATAACTAGCTTTTCCTTTTCTCTTACATAATAGTGTAACTTTATTAATAACATAATTCATACCGGGTGTCCCAAAAAGGACTGACTGATTTTAAAATTCAATAACTTGCAAACGGTGACAGATATTTAAAAAATTCTTGCAGGAGGTTTATGCATAAGGTCAAAAGTTTTATTACAGTGATTTTCGATTTTAGTTCGAATTACAAACAATAGATGGCGCTGTAAGCAATAGTCGCTAAATACAGGCTCGATTTTTGGTCCTTTTTCTTGTTCTATGCGGAAAAAGGAGATGGAAATGTATTATCCGGGTCACGAAGTACCAAAAATCGAGCCTGAATTTAGCGTCTATCGATCGCAGCGCCATCTATTGTTTGTAATTCGAACTAAAATTGAAAATCACTATAAAAAAACTTTTGACCTTATGCATAACCCTCCTGCAAGAATTTTTTAAATATCTGTCACCGTTTACAAGTTATTGAATTTTAAAATCAGTCAGTCCTTTTTGGGACACCCGGTAAGTACCGGATGTATTAATTTCACATTGTATGATATATTTCGAGTTTTTGTGGTAAAATAAAACTATAAATACTAATCATGTTAAAAAAATTAATACCAGTAAGATGAAACATGTGTTACATCCACTTAAAATTATTATTCTTTAAAATCAATATTTGCCATCATGAATCTGCTTATCTGTCTATATTATAAAGGATAAACATATCTGTGCGTAACGCATATGTCATTCAGCGAATGGCAACACTTTGAAATTTGAAATGAAATTTCGGTTTTGCAATTTTTGCTCCTGCAAATTTTTAAACTTCTAAACATCACACAGTTTCAATTTTTACACCGTCGTATAGAGAAAAAAAATTACTTTTTAATGCAATTTGTTTGAAAGTCCTATCTCAATTTATTTTTGATATATTAATTTTTTTTTTATAGTTTTTAGTACCAATTTTGTAATTGTGGCAACAGAAGTACTCAATTTCTATTAAAAGTAAAGGGAAAATAGTCATGGTTTATTTATTTTTATTGATTATATAATATTGATGCCATTCTACATTACAAATAAAAGTAACTTTTTTCTAATTTTTGAACAGAAAATGACGTCAGCCATTAAAAAAAAAAAAAAAAAAAAAAAAAAAAAAAAAAAAAAAAAAAAAAACACTCATTTTTCTTTATAAATCAAAAGAATGAAGAAGATATTTCAATATTTTTACATTACGCTGATATTGAGTTTGAGACGCTAGGCAAATGATTCAGTAAGTAAAAATGATGTCATATTTAAAACAAAACGATCATTTTCTTTGATAAAACTAAATATTTGACCAATACTAAATGGCCAATACTATGGCAACTAAAGGCAATTTTCCCAATGGTAAATTTTCGTGGGTGCTGAAATTAGAACTTAAATTTTATGCGAATGTTCACATGGAAAGTTGTATCGGACAAACTTGACTTTAAGTTTGGAAATACATTCATTAATAATGTATTGCGCGTTAAAATACTTTTAAATTGTGAATTTTACTGATTTTTCATTCCGCAAAAACAAACGTATGAGCATCAATCGATAACTTCAACATAATAACTCATTTTGATTACGTATTCTAATACAGTTTGATTTTTCAATAATTTAAGCAGTTGAAGTTTTTGGAAATAATATTTTGGTAATTTTAGGATAAAAACATTATTTGTTTTAAGAGTTAGACAACCAATGCAAGATGGATTTTTTATTGTAATTATTTTTGTAGGTGTATTATAAATTCGATCTAGCAGTTCCATTCTAAACCTTTTAATTCGTCGAATTTCGACGAGTTCCAACTCGTATATATAAAAGCCGTTCTCTGTATGTATGTCCTTTATACAAATCTTTAATTTTTGACCGATTTGCACGAAACTCGATGTACATACGTTATGGAACGTGGAAAAAATCACTGTCTACATAAAAAATATATCAGACCCCTATTTATCCCTTTTTTTCTACCACTTCCATAATTAAACGTCTATTATATCTCTTTTTAAATCTTTTTTATTCAAACGTTTTTTTCCTCTTGCCAAACCCTAAAAAAGGACACAATAATGTAAAAAAAAATAAGGATAACGCGTGTATTTTGTTTCTATTTGCCAATAAAAATTCAGATTTTCTTACTATATTTTTGCGTGTTTGATATTGACGTCATTCTAAACAGAAAATTTAATTTTTTTTTTTTGTATATAAAATAAAACTTTAACTATAAGAGCAGGAAAATAACGTAGCACCTCAATTTGAATGTTTTTTTTAAAAAATTAAAACATCTATTTTAATACAAACAGTCAAATTTCATGAATACAATTTAACAAAAAGAAAAAAAAAAGGCTAGACATGACGTCACATTCTATCAAATCTTTTCAACGCGTAATCAAACTCATCGTAAACATATGGCTTCTATATTTTTCTTACTACTCCGTTTGTATACTACAGCCATATCTTATAGCTATACATTATCGCAAAGTGTTGTATTGGTTTAGATTTAGTGCAAATATTTTCTGTGATTCATAGCAAAAAGAGAGCGGTTATTTACATTTTCAAAAAAAAAAAAAAATCTTGACAGATGTCTTGATTTAAAATTTATGGAAATATGATATCATTTCATCAATGATATCATTTCATCTAATCATTGTAGATTTAATTTAAAATTTTCCAAATAAAATTTTAGTAACTACTACATCATTTGGATGTATTTTTTTTTTTTTTTTGCATTTTCCCCCGTATTGTGAAGAAAACATGTATTTTAATTTTAAAAGTTAAAAAAATTACCACAATGTGTCAAAAGAACATCCATTTTCTGAATTTAAATTTCACGAGTTATAAAATTAAAACTAAAAATGTGAGTAAAGTGTGTGAACTTAAAGTTAAGGCCGATCATAAAGTTAAGGCTGTTCTCAAATCCAAAGGAGCTATTTTCTGACATATCTTTTAATTAATATTTGTTCGGAAACGCATGAAATTCAGGAATTCTTATTTAGAAACTATGTAATCGAAAGGTAGTTTCCATTTGTTGGTAAAGGTATAAGTTCTTTCAGTTGGCGTTTTGAACTGAATTTCGGACGCAATTGTGCAATAAAGGATAAAAACAGGCCGTCACGCAACCACAATTGCTCATAACTCGATAAGTAATTTATTTATGAAAAAAGTAAAATCTCATTTCAATTCCAAATCGCTTTAATAGTCAGGCCTACAAATTATAAGCCTTTACGTTTAATGAGTCAGAAAAATTCGAGTTGTTGAGCAGGGAACTGGAGAAGCACCTTAAGCATTTGCAGGTTAGTATTTTGTAATCAAGTTGCATGCCAGATAGTCGCTTAAAACATAAATCATTCTATATTGTTTTAAACAAATGTTCATGCTATAATAGGTGTCAGGCACACTCATTAAAATAAGAATACCCTAGCGCACAGACCCATTACCGAAGATAAACCCGTCAATATACTTAGAGATAAAAATAGTTCTGCATTTTTCATTCAGCTAATAAGACTAATCCTTCATAATTGGGTTCACATGATTACATAACTTTCCCCTATAATTCTATGACTAAGCAACGGAAAACAATATGTTACGCACTAAAACCTTCCCTAAAAAACTAATAGTGCAAGTCGCATGGAAATCCGTTCTGAAGAATTCAAGTTATATGCACCCGGAACGAAATTCCCTTTTGTATTTTATATACTTATCTGGTTATTTTGAGTAGTTTGATTTGATATCTGTTAAATTCGTGTTTTATTGTATTTCATTTTTGGCGTTTTAATTTCGTTTGCCAATTTAGTTATTGAATATTACGAGAAAGCAAACAAATTCTGAATTACTTACAATGTTTTTGAACATTTCAGTTAATCTTTTGTATTTGGGTTGCAAGCATATTTAAAAAATATGCATGCTTAAAAATTATTTTAAAACCCATAAAAAATTCGTAAATTGAGATAAAGATTACAAACAAATATCACTGAAAATACTTTTGTTTTCTATAATACGTTGGAACAATCGAATGTACAATGTTTAGACATTAAACTCCAATAAAAGGGAATTTGTTGTGTTAGGTTGTTGTCACCGAAAATATGATACTAGCGTTACTCATAGACATGTATTTTCTTTATACTATTGCATTAAGTGTAAACAGGTTCATCTTTCGTAATCGCGTTGCACTCAACTTTAAAAATATCCATGCTTAAAAACTACTTTAAAATCCATTAAATTCAGAAAACTGAGGTACAATTTTCAAACAAATTTCATTTGAGAGAACCTTTTTTCTATTCGACATTGTAAAAAATGAAATTGTGTAATGTTTAAAAGTTAGAAAAATTGCAGTAAAGGCACATTTTATGGGTTACAATTTAAGGGGCACAATTAATGGGCACTGACATAGTGTTTTTACTTTATAATGTAGATAATACCATACAAACGAGAATTTCACTAAGGGCTGCGCGATTTGGAGGAATTTCTTTTTTGGTATTGTCAGGAAAATCACATATTTTTCTCTTATGCCCGATAAAGAAAACGTGCATTCTGTTATTAAAGCTGAGGGATTTCACTATGGTTGCAAGACAATAACGCCATGTTTTTTTATTGTCTTTATAATGATTTGTGGATGGGAATGCACAAATTTCAGTTATTATTTCGTTTTAATTTATTTTACCTGGAAGGCTTCTTATAATTGACACTGTCGAAGCCGGGTAGTTCTGCCAGTTTTATATATTGTGCTTTGGGCCAAAACGAAATAAATTCTTTAAAATAAATCGGTTTTGTTTGATTCAAATATATAATGATGTTCTATGAGATCATATCTTTAATTATCAAACTTTCATACCTTGGCTTTGGCCCAATTATGATTAAGAGTCTCCTTATACTTAAAAATCCAATTTTTAATTTAGAACTATAAAGCATTAGCTAAGAGTGAAATTATTATCATATAAATCAGTCATACTCAACCTGCGGCTCGCGTACCGTATGTGGCGTAGCGACCTTTTACGTGTGGCCCGAAACACATAATCATTAATCCCTATTTATAAAATTAGTTGAGATGTGTAACGTATTTCATACTTTCCCCGTTGTTTTACATTTTTGCATTGAAAAACAGAATCTGTCCTGTAATGCATAATTAATTTCAAAGTATGTTAAAATATCTTAAATATTGTTTTTTTATTTTTTATTCAAAAGTTATTTTTACATGCAGTCCAATTTGTTCTATAGTGGTGTATACATTTCTTAATCTTCAAAACAAAGCATAAATTATTCAGAATTAATTAAATTTGCACAGTATATTTCTACACTAATTAAACTTAAAAATTAATTATTATTAATAACTAATTAATTATTTCTCATCAATGAGAATCTATTAGGTAGATTTCATTAGAAAAAGCTACCTATTGCAGCCGTTCGGAGGAAAGCGACTTCAAAAAAGTTTGGTATATTTTCACCGATCATGACCCCCAGACCCCGAAACCACCTCAATTCAAAGTTTATATATATATATATATATATCTGATCTTTGTCACACTGTAACTCTCGTATGTATGAACTGATTTGGATGTAACTTCGTGTATACATAGTACACACCAATGTCTCGACCGAGACTTCGTTGGCCAGCTTAATCCGCCTTCTTGTTTCAAAATGGCGGTCATTTAAATTTAAAAAAAAATAAAATTTGAAATGTGGTACCAAAAAATTGAAAATTAAAAAATATTTTTTCCTTATGTGTCTGACCTTGATAAAAGATACCGGAGCAGTTTTTGTTTCTTTATATCTTAAAAAATGGCTGAATTATAGCACTTTGAATTTCTAGCATGGCTGACATTTTGAAACGATCTGATATTTATCACGCGATAGCACGTGTATTTATAAACCTATTTGGATGTAAGAAAGCATGCGGATAGTATATTCAATGTCTTGACCAAGTTCGTTGGCCAGCTTCATCCGCCATCTTGTTTCAAAATGGCGGCCATTAAATTAAAGAAAATTATATTTAAAGTGAGGTGCAAAAAAATTAGAAATTGAAAAGGGTTTATTTCTTAAGTATTTGACCTTGATGTAAGGATACCGGAGCATTTTTTGTTTTGTCTTTATCATTAATAATGGCTCACATGTAGCAGTTTGAATTTCGAATGTGGGTGACATTTTGAAAAATCTTATATTTTGCCTGTGACAGCACTCGTATATATCAACCAATTCCGATGTGATGGAGCATGTGCATAGGAATTACTAAGGTCTCGACGAAGTTCGCTGGTTAGCCTCATCCACCATGTTGGCTTAAAATGGCAGGCACTTCAAGATATTGCCGAATTTGGCAACCAAATATAAGTTACTTTAAATAAAAGCAGCTTGTATAAAGCTGACTAATTTCGCAAAATTCTCATTCATAATGATTTTGTATTAATAAAAATTAGTATTGAATCTCCTATAATCGGTTTCCAGTAAATTGAGCTGTGTGTGTTTGAATAATATAAGCTGGCTTTTTAAAAATAAGGAATATGAAAGCTACCTCTTCCTCCCGGAACTGGCCGGAAGGCCTTTTTTTATATTACTTACCTATTTTTTTATTTACTTGTATTGATGACTTTTAAGTTGTGTTTAATTGTTATTTCCCTTCTATAAACACTGTTTTGATGAGGCCTAGATATGTCTATGGTGGATGGAGTTGAAGTAAAGCTAGAGTTCCTACCTACACAAATTCCAGATTGTATAATATTTAAACGGAGCTTCTGACTGTAAATTAGACAATAAAACATCGTCTTCATTTTGAAAGACCTATCCAGTGATATGCCACTAGATATGGTGCGTTAATTCTTTCTTTCTTCTCTACCGCCATTTTGTATTTTACGACCACCATTTTGAATTTCTAACAAAAAAACGTAGTCTATAACTATCAGACGATTAAGATGAATCTGTAAGGACCCCATTCATTAAAATCCCTTCAGCCGTTGGGATGTCGCGAGGGTATAAAGAAATCCACATACCCAGATACGCGTGAAACACATAACCCTTCTTGGCAGTCGGGCAAAAATACAGAACAAAATAAAAATTTTTGCATTGAACAGAAGACTGATTTATCAGACTGATTTATATTTTCTGATTTATCAGACAAAATTTCATGTCTGTTTTTGCTTCATATCTAGATAATTCTGCGTAATAAGTACAGAACTTGTGTGAAAATATAAATTATTTAAAACAACGTTTAAACACACAATAAAACAACATATTTGACCATACGTATACGTTTCGTGAGTACCAGGACTCACATCCTCAGTGTAAAAACTTTAAAAACTCTAAAAACAATATCCCCCCAACTGCATGTACGGAGAAAAAAACCCAAATGTCAAAACATAATACCAAAAGACCATCAAGTTCTAACAGCCAATGAAATTAATGCGGAAGTGAAGTGTCGTGACACAACAAATCCATCCAGAAAGTTGAGATGTATGGTGTACTAGATAAATCATTAACCAAGGAGTCTTTAAATTTATGGATATGAATAGCCTCATAAAAGTCTAAATGCTTGGGGGGGAGGGACATAATTTTAATTTTGACTCAGCTACCATTATCAAGAAATGTATTACTCCTCTGGATTTAGACTTTTATGAGGCTATTCATATCCATAAATTTAAAGACTCCTTGGTTAATGATTTATCTAGTACACCATACATCTCAACTTTCTGGATGGATTTGTTGTGTCACGACACTTCACTTCCGCATTAATTTCATTGGCTGTTAGAACTTGATGGTCTTTTGGTATTATGTTTTGACATTTGGGTTTTTTTCTCCGTACATGCAGTTGGGGGGATATTGTTTTTAGAGTTTTTAAAGTTTTTACACTGAGGATGTGAGTCCTGGTACTCACGAAACGTATACGTATCGTCAAATATGTTGTTTTATTGTGTGTTTAAACGTTGTTTTAAATAATTCTGCGTAGTTCATTGTTAAACTTGTACCTTTTATAACTTATCATAAAGCTAATACTGCTTTTTAGGGTTCAGCTAAAAATGAAATACAACTCTGTCGAATTTTGATTCTAAGAATCTATTTAGAGATCCTGTTCCCCTCATAGAGATAATTCTCTTGTGATACAAACATTAACATTAAGAGTTACATTAGGGTCAATTTTTCATGAAAAAATTAGCGCTACTATTTCCAAACAACAAACTTTTGCGGCATACTACTACAACATTTGTAACGTAAATCGAATACTAAAATTTTTAATACATGGAAATTATTCCAGAGTGAAACATTCGCCTTGCAAGCAATATTTCAAATGTAAATCGTGTCCTGGCTTGGAATCTTTTTCACTATGTTGGCCTTTTGCGCCTTTTAAGCAATTACTTTGTACTTTGATTTTCATTTGAAATACTAAAATTTTTGTTTGAAAAGAGTGGTGATAAAAAAAAAAATTATAAAATGTCTTCCACGACAAACGTTCAATGTTTCTGATAATACTAACTTTCCTATATAGCTTTATTGTACTATTTATTTTACCTCATTATTTTAATCGCTCTTTTTTTACTCTTTCATAAGCGTGCTGCGGTCCGTTTAATGTTGCAAACATATGTCTGAGGCACGCGAGAAAAAAAGTTCAAGTTTGGCTAATTTAAATAATTCAATCGGCTTAAGATTCCTTAATAGACTAATTTGATATGTATTTTATGAACATGGAAAGATTAGTTTATTGATTAATTCTCCCGGGAATTATTTTTCTTTTTTTAAAAATAAAAACTAGTCGGTTGTGCCAATCCCAAAACTTTCTTCTTTCTCATACATGTTACAATTTCCTAAAAAAATAAAGCATATCAGTGTCGTCGTCTATTTGATTTACACCAAAATCTAATCAGCAATAACAGCCAAGTTGTACCTGAATCTGAAGTTTGATTAAAATCTGTGCATTACATTCTGAGGTAGAACTATCGCGGTAATCGTAAAAAAATCAGCGCCACCTGAAGGTCAATTTACTCCAAAAACGAATCGGGACAAATTTATATCAGGCACTAACTGAATCTGAAGTTTGATGAAAATTCATGGATTAGTCCTTGAGATGGAGCTATTGCGATAATCATGAATGATGCCGAGAAGCAGCGCAACCTGTTGGGCGATTTACACTAAAAAGAAATTAGCACTAAACTATATCAAGCACTAGCGGAATCTGGAGTTTTACAAAAATCCGTGCATTAGTTCTTAAAATATAGCTATTGCAAAAATCGTGAAAAATGCAGCATAGCAGCGCCACCTGTTGGGCTATTTACACTAAAAAGTAATCAGCACTAGTTTATATTAGGTACAAACTGAACATGAAGTTTTATTTAAATTCCGTTCATTATTTCTTGAGATAGAGTGCCTACAATATTTGTGTCAAACACACACACAGATAGACAGACGGGCAGACAGACAGACTCTCACACAGGCATTTTGTAAAAACATGTTTTTCGGGTTCACCGACCCCTAAAACGTGTAAATCCGTCGAAAATCGGAATTGGAAAATTTTCATAAATCCAATATTTTCTTGTAATATTAATATTCTGTCAATAATATGTTAAGATAGAAGAAAGTAAAAATCAGATATGAATGCGATGCAGAAAATTTTTGATTGTATAGCCGGAAACAATTTCTCCTTTCCTGATAACATTAATGTTTCGCATGTTTCTTACTCTGTTCTTTATAAACACAGACAAACACACACACATATATATATATATATATATATATATATATATAAGCTCAAAAAGGTTAAAGGTAAAACTAAAAATAAAATATAAAAATAAAAACAAAATCCATGCGATAAGCGCTACAGTTGCAAATAACCACACAGATTATATATAGCACATTATGTATTAAATGCATTTGTCAGACCCAGAATCTTGCACCATAAATAAATTAAGTATAACCATAAAACACCCAAGAAATTTATTGTTAAGCTCAATAAATATCATATTAGCATAATATCTTTTTATTTGAAAAAGTTATTATGCTAATATGATATTTACTGAGCTTAACAATAATGTCACCTACAGTTTGTATAAATCTACTATTCAGACACTGATTAAGAAACATCTGACATTTTCAAAAAAGGTTAATATTCCTCTGCCTAAAGTAAAAAAAAATGTCATTTCCTTTTCTTTTCGTAACACCTAAATTCCATAAGATACCAATTAAGTACAGATTTATTTGTAGTAAACAGCATTGGAAATGGATTTAATCGCAAATTTGAGATAATGTTAAAAAAGATTTTGAATATCCTAAAATTTAAGTATAAAGATAGTAATATGTATTGGATTATTTTGAACAGTTATGAGATCAGGAATGAATTAATTAAAAATGATATACAAAGTGTCCAGACATATGATTTTGAGAATCTTTTCACAAATATTCCAATTGCAGGGTTAAATGATGTCCTTTTAATTATAGCTGACACCGATTTAGATTTTAATTTATTTAAATTATTATGCAATTTTTGTTTATATAACAACTATGTTTATACAGGATCAAATATGTATTTACAGAATAATGGAATAGGAATGGGAACAAGTTATTCTTCAACGGCAGCTAACTTATTTTTATTTTATTGTGAATTTCAATTTTGTAGTGTCAATAACGATGTTAATTTTCTGGCTTTCAGATATATCGATGATTTGATAATTTTGAACTGTAATCGTGATTTTTTTGGGGATATAATGTAACATTTATCCTGATATGCTGGTTTTGAAAAAAAAAAACAAATGAAAATAATAGTGCTGCAGATTATCTTGATTTAAAAATAAACATTTCAAACGGTATACACATATCAATCTATAATAAACGGGATAACTTTAATTTTGAAGTTAACCATTTAGTTAATTGGAGTTCAAATATCCATAAACGCGTTTACGTCAATATCATAATAGGTCAGATTTTTCGCTACTATAAACTCTGTTCGAATAAAAATTTATTTTTTAAAGAACTTTTTAATATAACCAGCATTTTGTATTATAAAAATAATATACCTTTGAATTTCATTAATAAATATACTAGCTTTACATACAGTCTTCATTTTTGAGGAGTTGCTATGCGATTGGCAGTTAATGATTTGTATAACTTAAAGCCTTTTTTTGGACGGTTTTACAAAGATGTCTGCAATTGTGTGGCAACAGACATGGAACGTGCTTGGACAGATTACGGATCACTGGAATTTGATTATTGTTTTTTGTGGCTGTGTGGCGCGGATTTGGGTAAAATAATTTTATTGTTTCAGTATACATTACATATATGTTCTGAATCAGTTGTATCTTCGAGATGCACTGTTTATTGTGGCGTCGGGTCTGGTGGGGGAGTATTCGCGATATGCTTTAAATTATTTTTATGCATTTGATTTATGCTTTGCGACACTCTGGCCGAAACCCACTGCCACTACTGAATAATAATATGTTGTTGTAAATTGTAATTAGTCTGAAACATTGCTGTGCTTTTCAAAATGCCCACAGCTGAAGGGGCCACAGCCTTTTTTTTTTTTTTTTTTTTTTTTTTTTTTTTTGTTCAGGTTATATGTTTAAATTTCTTGGATATTTTATGGTTATACTTAATTTATTTACGGTGCAAGATTCTGGGTCTGACAAATGCATTTAATACATAATGTGCTATATATATATATATATATATATATATATATATACATATATTTACTTTCGATAGATTAGCTATATCTTACATTCTTACAAGAAGATTGTAGTGGATTCGTGAAAATTTTGGAGTTCCGGTTTTTGACGGATTTACAAGTTTTAGAGGTCAAAGATTCCAAAAATATGTTTTTACAAAATGTCTGCCAGTGAGTCTGTCAGTGTCTGTGTCTGTACGTGACACAAATTTTGTTGCGCTCTATCTTAAGTACTAATGCACGGAATTTACTAAAATTTTACATTCAGTTAGTCAACGATGTAAATTGGGGCTGATTAATTTTTGGTGTAAATTGCTCAAGAGGTGGCGCTGCTATACTGCATTTTTCACGATTCCTGTAATTGCTCTATCACAAGAGCTAATGCACGGATTTTTATTAAACTTCAGATTCGGTTATACTTTGATAAGATTTAGTGCAGTTTACGTTTTAGTGTAATTAGCACAAAATGTGGCGCTGCTATGTTGCCTTTTTCACGATTTTCGCAATAGCTCTATCTAAAGAACTAATGCACAAATTTTTATCTAACTTAGGATCAGAATTGGGTAAATTTCTAATTTCAAATATTTGCAATACAATTACAACTTAATTGTAATTAATTATATTTAAAATTACATGCCGTAAAAAACTCTTGCAGCACTGTAGCCGAAATCGGTCTAATTACATTATTTGACGAAATTTCTGCGTTTGAATGGGTAAAACTATAATCAAATATAGTCAATTACCTTGCAATTATATTGCGGATAATTGAGATTAAAAATTTGCCCAACTCTGCTTAGGATTCAGTTAGACGTTGACACAATAGTTCTTGCTGATTAGGTTTCGGGATAATCGCCTAATAGGTGGCGTTGCCAAGCTGTATTTTTTTAGGATTTACACGATTTTGGCGATAGTTATATCACTAAAACAAATGCACGGAATTTCATATTTTTAGAATACTCATGATGGGCATAGATTGCGATTTAATTTTGACAGTGTGATAGCGAATTTTGAAGTATTAACATGCATGAGATAGAAAAAAAATGGCATTGACACATTCGACTAGTTTAGTATTATGTTTGATATTAAAAACACACTAAATGCCAATCAGCGAACATACATATAAAATCAATATTAAAACTTGAAACGCATATTTAAAATATACCCGACGTTTCGAACTTTCTCTTTAAAGTCA
Source organism: Maratus speciosus (assembly GCA_963932465.1). NCBI lineage: Eukaryota > Metazoa > Arthropoda > Arachnida > Araneae > Salticidae > Maratus > Maratus speciosus. The sequence goes on along the minus strand of OZ010795.1, from coordinate 416,176,998 downwards.
CCTTTGATGTTTGACCTTCGTTTAGTGCTGTGGGCAAATGACCAAGTCAGTTGCGTGAAAGCAATTACTGATGGTGTTATTTCTGACGGCCGATTATCTGTACGAAGGATATAGGCCCGACGAGGAATGCCCTCTGTGGAGGTCTTTCTAAGGGAACCTCACCCGTATTTCTGCAAGTTTATTGAAGCTTCACAGAAAACCACAGCAAACTTTTTACCGACGGGCGCGATTGGGTTCGAACCCTGCACCTCCCGTCTATTAGCTTTTAAAGAAGAAACTCTAGGCCGCTGGCGGGGCTGAAAGCAACTGACTTGTTGATGTGTCCACATTGAGCTCCAAACGAAAATTAACTCCAAAAAGATGAATTTAAAGAATAATTTCGAAACTTCAGGTGTATTTTAAATATGTGTTTTAATTTTTAATATTGATATTATATATATATGTACTCTGAGTAGCATCTAGTGCGTTTTTAATATTAAATTTGACATCGTAAGTACCAATTTTATTGTTGTGTTTGATTATACGACGGAAAGTATATTTTTCTGAAAATAATAGATAGGCACTGTATATTCATATACATGTGTAGGTATATTGATTATTTCCTGCCGCTGAGCATGAATTCTAAAAACGGAATACCTAATAACTGCCAATTTATTGCGTAGTATTTAAAAAGTCTTTAAAGAAAATTAACAGTACTTGATAGAAAAGTATCAACTCCTATTTCTTATTCTAATATATATATATATATATTAGATTTTTTATTTATTATTTCTTAAAGTTTCACAATTCAAATAATATGAACCAAAAAAATAATCGAAAGTATTACAATGAAATTCATATTCTACATGTATCTGAAAAGAATATTAATCACTTACGTTTTAAATCCCTTGGTAATGCTGTTCTAAAGATCCTATATTCAGTGACTATTTTAAGTTCATATGAATATATGACTTTGTATTATCGAATTCGTGCTTTTAATTTTACTTAAGCGACTGCTGATAATTCAAAGTTAAAATGAAAGGAATGTATTAATAATTATAGTTTCCTTCAAATGAATTTCTCTTGAAGCAAAACAGCACAAAAAAAATTATAATTTTTAACACCTTCATTGAACAGAGAAGACGTTCCGAACAATTTAAATCTTGGATGTTAAATTATTACTTCATTTAAATGTTTAATTTATTTCAGGAGGAAATTTTCAATTTAAACTCACTGTTTCATTTTAATATTGCTCATAATGCCTTTGTTCATGTGATTAGCCATATGTAAATTTTCACATTTGAACTATAGGTATTGCAATATAAATTCTAACGTATAAAAAATATATTTAAATCTGGATTCTTTTCATGATAAATTTTAAGGTATGAGTCCAATTTGTATATTAATATGTAAATTTTACATTCGGATGGGGAAAATGTATTAATCTGACAACCTCAACTATTTTTATATAATACTAATTTTAGCGAAAGCTAGCTCCTGTTTCCCTCACGAAAATTATTTTGTATAAAATATACTTTACGAAGCAACATATATAAACTCCTAATTTGGGTCTTTATAATGCAGATAGAATTCCAGAAACGTACTTATATTTTTAATTAATACTCCAGGAATACCTCCCTAGGTGAGACGTTTACCCAATTTATCATTTTATTTTAACGTTAAGCTAAAATAGAGTGTAATATCATAAGACGAAATGCAATTTTTTCACCTTGAGTCACCATAAAATATATAATGTGAACATTAAAAAGATCTACAATCTTACTTAAAATTTAACTGGATATTTTAAACTTGTAACATCTTTTCATTACATTAGTCACTTTTTAAGTAAGATTGTGGGCCTTTTTAATGTCCACATTATATATTTTAACAAAAACATGTTTCTTATAAAGCCGGCCACACAAGCGTTTGGGAATGTTATTCAGAATTTGAAAATTTACAAAGTATCTGAACTAACAGTCTCACCCAACCTAATGTATTTGACACTGCTTTGACCTGTTTTACTTAATGGATACTTTCTTCATAAAATTACGTAGGTATTCGATATTCGAAGCGTTTCCAAAGACATGGTTTCTCATTAATTGCAGCGTTTTGTGCATATACATTACAGAAGGATATCTTCAGACTATTATTAAAATCGACGCTGTAAAATTCAAAACATAAAAACCATCAATGTGAACACCATGTACATGTAGTATGAAATTTAATATAATCCAAGTAATCAAAAGAGATCTATACATGTAAAAGGTGTCCAATATACAGTCCGACATACACCAAGTAGCGGAAAATAGCTTTTTATGGTAATCTCTAAGAGAAGTTGCTGCTATATGTATACATAATTTTTTAGTTATGCTGCCGACCATACTAAACCATAGAGCAATTTTTTTGACATGCTTATTAACCGCGCAAAAAATAAATACCGAAAATAATTACAAATAAATTATACTTTCTTCAGTAAAATTAATTATTATTAACCGTAATTATAATTTTACTTTTTAATAGTCTAATATTCTCCCAAAGAATTTAAGAAAGACGCTTATGAAATATAAAATAACGTTGATACTTGTTCTATTCTAAAACTGCTGATTTTTAACACTATTCTTAATGAATGTTAATTTTATTTAATATTTTTATTTTTTGTGATAGATTTTTTAAAACTGTGTAATGTTACGGTTATACTTTTTTCACTCATTTATCTAAAGAAAATTTAGCATCTAAATTATGTACAGTGTGAAAATTTCACTCAAAGTTGAATGTGAAAACTAATAGGAGGTTTTTTTTTTTTTTTTTTTTTTTTTGGGGGGGGGGGGGATGTACCTAAAATATTTTACCTTAAATATACTCTGTTGCTCAAATAAATGCTGGAAATAAAAGCATAAAAAATATGAAAATAGACATACAATTAAAAATTAAAAGAACAAAAAGAATAATACTGTCCATGCTAAAGGTAATAACTTTTGGAAAACACACACGCACACACATATATATATATATATAGTGGATACTAGGGAGTGTTGAAAATGCGGGAGGCTTAATCCACCCATCAGTTTTCTTATTAAAAGTATTTCAGAGTTTTATCATTAGGTGTCACCAAAGCTACTAGAATGCTCAAACAACAGTCTTTTTTTCATACAGATAATCGAAATAGGTGTGGAAAAAATCAAATGCGAGGCATTTTCAACCTAAAAGTTGTGTTTTTAGAAATATTTTGTAATATTTTTTCAGATAAAATATATCATAGAAATTTAAGTAAATAGGTTTTATGTAATGCAGAAATATCGAGCTTTCATATCAGGCATAAAGATTGTACAGTAAGATAGACTTAACATAACAACGTGTTATTCTTTAGAAAAGGGCTGTGTGAGGAGGCTTGGCAGAGTCAATGTGAGGGAGGGTTGACCAGATGAAATCTTTTTATTATACACTATGTATAATGAAAGGTTAATGGCTATATATAAACTAATTGTAAATTTATTCTTTAAATCCACGGTAAAATAGGGTGATGAAAAAAAATGTTTAGATTAACGAAATATGTGAAAAATTGCTATAGTATCCACTGCAAGAAAAATTTTAAGAAATATAAATGGGAAAGTTAATAGCAACTTTTTCCATTTAATTATTACTATAATAGGTAAGCAGAAACAGTGCAAAAGACAAAAAAGGACTAGAAAGTATGAAAGCAGCAGTCTTAACACTTTCAGGGGCAGCGGTATGCTTATGAAACCACTTAATTTTAATTCCCAAACGCCACAATAGCACCAGAATTTTGCTAAAATCTTTTTCATTTAATATTTATGTGAAATATACCTTTTTCTTATTTCCATATAAATCTGTTCGTAAATTCTAGTGACAGTCATTTATTTCAACATTTTAGTTCTGAATGTACATTGCCACTGAAAGGGATAAAGAAGATAATGATCAGTTAAGCTAGCAGCTATGGCTTTCGCAGCTATGGCTGCGAAAGAACATAGCATTGAACATAAAACTTTTGGAAGGTATGTAGACCAATTTCAACAGCATGAATACAGTGAGATGAAGCCAAAGTATGATATGACAATTAGAACAGTCAGGTCGAGTGTCAAAAAAAGTAGGAAAAGGAGACAAAAAAAAAAAAAAAAAAAAAAAAAGCGTTACAGTGGCTATAAATTCCGGGCATAATAATACATGAAATCCTATGAAAACGGAAACTGTCTCTAACGGAATATAGTCTTAAATGTTAAAATTTCATTTTCTCTGCTGTACAATTATACCTGCTGAGACGAAATTCTGTTTAAAACAAAATTTTTCTACTCTGACTTGCAATTGCGTTTAAACAAGTGTTTTTAAGCATCATAATTTCAAAAAATTATTTGATAATAATTAAAGTATGTAGCATAAAGTTATATTGTCTGTTTTAAACAGATTTTATTTCTCTTCACATATATTTCAATATAAAACGAAGTGGGTCAAGCCTCCCATATAGTGGTTCATCCCTCCCATATAGGGGAGCCTTGACCCCTTATTTTCTCATAGTTAAAATCGATCATTTTTCATATTTTTTATATATTACACTTACGTATCAATTTAACTTGCAATTTTATTTTGATAACCGATTGTATAACGAACAAAATGATATATAAAACTTTATTCTACTTTCAATATTTAAAAAATTAAAGATCATTTTGTAAAAAGTGGGCTAACCCTCCCTAGTCTCCCCTATGCATTTTCTATTTATGGATGAAATACACACATATATATAAATATGTATGATACATAATAAATCTAGAGTTTACCATATTAAAAATAACGAGGTCACTGTAAGAATATAATGCCTGGTTTTTCTTTAAATGATATTTTACTAATATTGAATTTTGAGAAATAGTGATAAAATGAATGATCTTATTCATTTTTAAAACTTTAAGACTTAGTTCAAAGTATTTATTACAGTAGACTGTCTGACAGCCTGTAAATTTATCCCGATTGACCTGTAATTTTCATATATTTTTAACGTTTATTGTAGCATGATCGCTTTTGGAACTGAAGACTGTAGCATTTATACTTCGATTACAGAGCCAGTAAAATGTTTTCTGTTACATTATGGTCCACCGGAAAAAAAAAGTTTCAAATACATTTTATAATTGTAACATTATTCAAAACATGATGAAACTTATATGTATTTAGAAAGCACTCTGAAATACTCATTCTGCAGAGTATGGTTTACAAAGAATACATTTTTCATTTACAGAGTAAAAGAAAAGAACTCACTTGCATAATGGCCTACGGGGAAAGCAGTTTGTAGCGGGTTTTTTTCTTTAATTATTTACACTATTTGAAATATAATGAAACTGATGCACAATAATAAGGTTTTTGTAGTAGAATATGATGTTCATAGCATTTATCGTCCATTTACAGGGGCATTCAAAATATTTAGGATAAAGTACTGTATCCGAAATACAGTCTTTTAGCTGTAAATTCTGGAAGTACGTTTACAATTATGTAACGCGTTTTAAAAATTAATTAAATTTTGAAAACTACGGGCTGATTATAAATGCTATAGATCATATACTGAGTTAGACAAAATAATTCTTAAGATTTATTAGGTATAAACATTGATTAGCTACATGTGTTTTTTTAGTTGAGTTATGCATTTCCAAGCTGACTTATATTAAGTATAAAAAGAGATGTTTGTAGAGTAAAAATAATACCATATTCAGAACAAAAAAACAACATGGATTTCAAGGGATAATAATTTCTGAAAAGGCGATTTCAGTAGTTTTAAACTAGTTTTTGAATAAAATTTTAGCTTAATATGTGGCGTGAGTAAAACTCTGTAGGCAATATTCAGAGCTGTACAAAAGAATGCAAGTATGTTCTATTTGTGTAATATTACGAAAGTGAATTTTCATAATATCATGTGTTTTATTTCCAACCTACTCAAAACATTCGAGTATTTTTCCGTCTATGGGTGGTAATTGATTAAATTTGCTTTTCAAAATTGCTGCCCATTTTATAAATGTTTACTTATATATTTTTTATATTATTAAACAGCGTTGCTTTAATAAATTTTCTTGTAATGTTGGAAAGTGTTTCAGAATCTATGCTTCATGCATGATTTTTCTTTTTGTGCTAGTACTATAATACGAAATTGAAAAAAGATACGAAATTGGTATATCTGCAAACTGTTTAAATTTGATTTTGTAATTAGTTGGTTAGAACTACACAATTTAACAATGTGCATTTTTCTTCACAAAGCCACTGCATAGATGCAGTTTTTACTCATATTATGTTTTCACTGTAGAAAAATGTAGACGTTATTGGGCCAATTTATTTTTCTCTCTTTCTTTATGTTTTGTTTGATATAATGTGGGAAAAAAAGGATGAGATAAATAAAATATCTACCAATTTCAGATCTAATAAAAGCTTCTTCTCCCGTGAAACATATTTAAATATATTGAAAGTATAATGTTTATTTATTAGATGCGTTAAAATGTCCTGTATTCATTTTCTCTTTAAAAATATTTTAGAACACGAATTTTATAATAATTTTCCTGCAAAGATAGTCTTTTACTTTCAAAACATTAAGTTTGAGGCTTGTGGTCACGTGTTTGAAATTGATCTATTCATTTGATGCCAATTTGGTTAATATGGATATAAATTTAATAGTTATAATTTAATGCATGGTAATTTATCTTTTTGAATCACTCTTAACAGGTTTTTACTCTTTTTCCACCTATGGACTTTATTATTGTTTTAGAAACCATAAGTTAACTATAAAATAGCAGTTATTTCATATTAAAAGATGCTTTTAAATACATAGCTTATAAAGGCGATCAAACTAATGTCCATGAAACACACCTTTTTAATTTTCATTAAAAGAGGAAATACACTTTGTAATTATGTTTTACGTGTTTTACGTACTGACCTAATTTCCAAAACGTCGATCATTTTAACCTGCAAAGCCCACATCTTTCATTACATGCCCATTAAAATTTTAAAGAAACTTTTACAATTCTTCTGAAAAAGAAGTGAATTAATTCAATATATTTTTGTTACATATTTACGCTTACGTATTTACATATTACATATACACTTATACATTTACTTATTAAAACAATAGTAATTAAAATACATTTAAGTCCACCAAAATCATAGTTCGCAATAAGTTTTTTTTTTTTTTTTTCAATTTTTGATTTAGGTTTTTTGTTCTTTTCTTTATTTGTATTCAGATTTCTTAATTTCTACCACAATTTTTCAAGTTTCGATTCTCCTTCTATTTACAGAAGATTCTATACATTATTTATACTTATTCTAGATATTATTTATATGTATATATAATGCCAAATAGCGTGAAGACAATGTTTGTTTTGTAATTTTTACCCTTTATACACATATTATTTGAAATACCTAATAAAGATGCACATATTTTTGTCGATTGCTTTGCTATGAATTTTATTTCGTCAAGTACTTTAAATTGTCTACTCAAAAAAATATTTACTACATAATGGAATATTCCCAGGTTGCCGAATATATAATATTTCGGCTTTGAATTGTCAGTTTTAACTTTCATGAATGTGTAAACTGAGTAGAGAAGCTAAATATAAAGTATCAAACATTACACAATATTTGAATTTTCCAAGAATTTAATTTAGTTGTGAAATTGTTCAGCAAATAACCAGTTTTCTTTTTTTTAAGCTGTCAATAATTGAAATGATATCTTATAAATTTTAATACGGTGTTTTAACACGACACAATAATAATAAAAAAATTTATTAATACTATCATGTATGATCTTATAGTACATAAAAGTGCACTTTTTTTCTTAAATAATTAAAAAAGTAATCACTTGAAAAATATTTGAATAATTCAGTAAAAATATTAACTAGAATTTTCAATATTCAAGGCTGGAGTAGCACAGTTGAAGTTTATTCCAACAGAGCGAAAAATGTCCAGACCAGGGATCGAACCCGGATACTTGGCGTGCCGTGCCAATGCTTTACCTGTTAGGCTACCCGGACCGATACATGGCTGACATAATTCACTCAGCCAGGTATCGGTCCGGATAGCCTAACAGGTAAGGTTTTGGCACGGCACGCCAAGTATCCATGTTCGATCCCTGGTCTGGACATTTTTCGCTCTGTTGGAATAAACTTCAACTGTGCTACTCCAGCCTTGAATATAATTTAATCCAGTTGAAAAAAAAATATTCGTTCCCTTCATTATGATAGAATTTTCTATGTTTAAAAAAGATATAGTAGTTAACACTCTTTTTAATTTCTTGTTTTGCAACTTCGTTTTTTTAATACGCTGTCTAAAACTATAAAAGTTAATTTTGTGTTTTTAAGTGTGTAATGTTGCACATTAAAAAACTCTGATATGTTGTTGCAGCTATATTTTTATATAAAATTTATGTATATAACATATAATGTGACACTCGAAAGTAAATTTTGCGTTCGCTTGAATTTTGTGGGCATTTAACAAAAACGGAAGCCCTTACATTCGAGATAGTAAGTGTGTGCTATATTTGCAATAGGATATTTTTTAGAATATATCGCTCACTCGCAAGAAAAGTGGCACATCTCGAAAAAATTCATTTTGCATTTTATTCCACTAATAAGTTTGTCATAGGTGCTTCTTGCTACACAAAATGTTTCACAAGTGTTAACTAGAATTTTCTATATTTAAAAAAGATATAGTAGTTAACACTCTTTTTAATTTCTTGTTTTACAACTTCTTTTTTTTTAATACGCTGTCTAAAACTATAAAAGTTAATTTTGTGTTTTTAAGTGTGTAATGTTGCACATTAAAAAACTCTGATATGTTGTTGCAGCTATATTTTTTATATAAAATTTATGTATATAAAATATAATGTGACACTCGAAAGTAAATTTTGCGTTCGCTTGAATTTTGTGGGCATTTAATAAAAATGGAAGCCATTTCATTCGAGATAGTAAGTGTGTGCAATATTTGCAATAGGATACTTCTTAGAATATATCGCTCACTCGCAAGAAAAGTGTCACATCTCGAAAAAATTCATTTTGCATTTTATTCCACTAATAAGTTTGTCTGCTTCTTCTACACAAAAAGTTTCATAAGTGTTAACTAGAATTTTCTATATTTAAAAAAGATATAGTAGTTAACACTCTTTTTAATTTCTTGTTTTACAACTTCGTTTTTTTAATACGCTGTCTAAAACTATAAAAGTTAATTTTGTGTTTTTAAGTGTGTAATGTTGCACATTAAAAAACTCTGATATGTTGTTGCAGCTATATTTTTTATATAAAATTTATGTATATAAAATAGAATGTGACACTCGAAAGTAAATTTTGCGTTCGCTTGAATTTTGTGGGCATTTAACAAAAACGGAAGCCCTTACATTCGAGATAGTAAGTGTATGCTATATTTGTAATAGGATATTTTTTAGGATATATCGCTCGCTCGCGAGAAAAGTGGCACATACCGAAAAATTAATTTTGCATTTTATTCCACTAAGTTTCTCATAGGTACTTCTTGCTACACAAAAAGTTTCATAAGTGTGGGAAATCATTTAATTACGCTATATGTACATTTGTGACCACAGAAGATGAGTGGATCGTGTGGGGAAATTAAATTCCCCATCCCTCCAATCCTCTTCCTACGTCATCATTCTTAATGATTTTACGCTTTTATGCACGCTCTTATTCCTGCTTTCAGACCTAATTGGTATAATTTCATGTTACAATGAAATCATGCAAATTTTTGTTTGCCTCTCCTGTGAAATTTACTTTTGTCGAGATGTGTTACTTTTGTTGCGGGGGAGCGGTACAATCTTGAAATTATCACCCGAAATCTACAAATTCTGAAAATAAGGTGAATTAAACTATTTAAAAAAGAGGTGACAGTTAAATAATCTGAATTAAAAAAAAAATTCTCAATCTGGCAACACTGCATACAGTAATTTTACTGTTTCTTGATATGAGTTTATATACGGTTTCGTTTAATTCTGTAATTTCATCAACATAAGTATGTCGTTTTAGAGGAGATTTTATCTTATCTGTAAAAGGATTCTTAACTTTCACTCACGAAACATCGTAATTTTTTACAGAAATTTGATAAATTTGGTTTAAAATAGATACTTACACAAATATAAAGTCTTCATACTAGACTTACATCTAAGCTAGATGTCAAATTATTTTATAATTTCTATCTAGATAAAGCATTTTATGTTATCATTCTATAGTATTTAAAATAGAACTCTTATCCATAATAGTCCTTATTTATTTTAATGGGGGGAAAATATTTAATTCATCCCACTAAAAGCTAGTTTGTTAATTAAATATTGCGTTAATATTGCGAGATTTTCTTCTTCTTTTTTTTTTTTTTTTTTTTTTTTTTGGCACACATAGAAATACAGGAGAATAAAGAACACTAGAGAACAGGAATTCTGCTTTTTCAGAATTTAGTGTCGCCCCCGACATTCCCATTATTTCATTATCTTTCGATGGACTGATGGCTTCGATTATTATGAAACAACCATTATAAATGAAATGTTTGGTGAAGATGAAAGAGCAGTCGTGGGAAAAAATGGCCATATATATTTTTTTTTCAAAAAAAAAAAAAAAAAAATTGGCAATTTTTTTCCACATTCTGACCAGAAAATCACAGGTCTACCTTTTTACGGCGGCTCTTTTATCTTCACCTAACACTTCATTTATAATGGCTGTTTCATAATAATAGAAGCCATCAGTCCATCAAAAGAAAATAACTCGATTAAAGTGGACACTCTGTTAAGGGGAACTCGGATAATCGGGACTCTACAGTAGCTCAGTTTTAAGACTTAAAACACGCGATTTTATTTTATATAAAACGACGTCATCCGAATCCGCTGAAGAATTCCTCATTTACGATCCAATCATAAACATCTACAATAAAGTATGGGTAGGACGTCAGTACCTCAGAATAATACACAAATGCAGCAAAAAGAGAGCAATTCATTAATTTTTTTTTTCAAAATAGCACGTATTTTAATTACTTTTTTTCAGTTTTTATGAGAAAGTGACAACAAAAAGTTATAATTGCTATTTTTCAACCATTTTTTCTTTTTATTTATTTATTTATTTATTGAATTTCTACAGAAATGGAGTACTTGAGTTGCCAAAATGAAACAAATGTCGCTAAAAACTACAAAAAAATTAATATCTCAAAAATAAATGGAGATAAGTTTTCAAACAAATTGCATTTAAAAGAACTTTTTTTTTCCAATACGACGGTATAAAAGTTGAAAATGTGCGATGCTTAGAAGTTTAAAAAATTGCTAAAGAGTATTTAATCGTAATGCTTTGTTTTACGGCTAGCGTCTGTAAGGTAACGTTATTTTTTGGAGACAAAATAAGCTGGGAGAAAGAAATAGCACACAGTACCGGGGGCTAAAAAAAACGCTCATCCAAATTTTAATATGAAAATATTTCTGAATATATTTTCGCTTAAAAAAAAGAAAAAAAATCAAAATTCAAATAAATTATAGACATTTCAAATGGACATACATTTAATGAAAAGCTCGGGTATGCACATTATTAGAAAATTTTTGTATTATTTAAATTTAGAAAGAAAAAAAGCTGGACTTTAACTACTATGAAATAGTTTTTAGAATGTTCTCAAGATATCAATATATTTACTGTAATATCGGTTTCATTACTATTGGGAATTAATTATTAAACGAATCGAAATTAATCAAAAACCTTGAAATTCTTTTAAGTATTTCCCTTCATTTATTTATATAATTTTGACAGTTTATATTTTAAGCATCCCATGCATGTAACGGGTGCGGCGCCAAAATTCAGACAAAATTCAACTTAAACTCCCCTTCGTGCGGTACCATGTGGCGAGATCGCGATTGACGTCAAAATAGCTTCATGCATATACTAAACATTCATAATCTCGAAATAGTCGCGATGTTGAATGCAAGTGCGGAATATACCCGAATAGCCGCAATTATAGAAAGTGTTCGTGTTGGCGCTCAGCGACAGAAGTCAATCGATTCTTCGCCTACCCAGATCGACTGTGTACGATGTCGGAGCAAAGTATAACGAGTGGAAGAAGTCCAACGAAGGTTTTGTGTCGGTTTCTAACGCAGGTTTGGTTGTCGGACAGCGCCGACATATTTTGATCCAAAGAATTATGGCGTCCCAAAAGCCCAGATTTAATGTATGGAGTATAATGTATAGAGCGAAATGTATGCGCTTCTATGCATGGAACGTAATTGAAAGTGTTAAGAACAAGTCCAGACATCCAAACGTTGCCTCATTGAGAGCCGCTATTGGGGCGGCACACTTCAATATGGACCGTGACGCATTAAAACGCGCATGGGAACGCTTCATTCCCGGAGGCATTAATTCAAGCACGAGGAGGATATATTGAGTAAATGTGTTCTCTATGATCTTACCAACAATTTAGTACCAAAAAAATTGTACACTGATCCGTTTTTGCAATAAAAAATTGTGTTTCAAAACAATCTTTCATTTGTCAGGATTTTGGCGCCGCTCCCGTTATTACACATTAAGATAATACAATGATATATCACGTTTTATTTGATTATTGAAAACGTTTGTCTAAATAAATATTTTATTGAAAATGTCTATAATACTGAAAAACTAACTAAAATACATTTAACATAGTCAAAGAAGTCGGTTTAAATTAGATGTTTATGAACCGTTTGTTTTTAAAAAAAATAGTACATGGAAGGAAATATATTATTCATTCTCCTTATCTCCATATCTTTAATAAAAAATCTTCGATTTTTAAATCACCTTGTATTTAAAATACATCTAAAAAATAACAGAATTAATTGTTTACACCCATTTAACATTCTTAATCCATAATTCTTTTCTTAAATTAAATAAAAATATGCTGATACACGATGCAGTTATATTGTATTTTGAAATCTTATAATACTAAAATTATATCACTTTTTTGTCATGTTTTTGAAATCATTCTGATTAAAAATCTGCAATTTATTCGACAAATCTTATCTCGTTGCAAAGATTTTTAATAGCTTTGAGGGATATATCCATAGGCGTTTCATTTTATCTCAGGTAATTGCATTTTCATCAATTCCAGAATATAGCAATTTACTTATTTTATAATAGCTTATTTTTATTTGTAACTTCAGTATTCTTTATTATAATTTAAAATTACATTACGTAATATCTAATTATAATTTCTTATTTCGAGATTTTACAATTTAATCGTGTTGCTCTTAAACTAATTAGCTAATGATTAAGCATTTTTAAACAAAATATATCTGATGTTTTCATTTAAAATATAAAAATTGTAAAATTAGACTAATGCTAACTTTGTGAAAACACAAACAGAATGAACGGGATATTTTTAATTGAGATACTAGAAAAAGAATGGCAGAAATGAAGATTTTCATTGCACATTTAACATTATAATTCTCTTTTATTTAGTCTGAATCATGCTTTAACCCGGCAGGACGGCGCCGTGAAGTGTAACACGAGAACGGGCATGGTGTGTCAGCACACCCCAAACATATTAAATGGCATAAATACGAAAAAAATCTTTAAAATTCTATCTATTAGTGAACTTCGTGATAATTACACTCTTTCTCTTGAAATATGATAACTGAAAAGTTAAATTATTGTTAATTTTAAGAATTAATAAACAATAAATTAAAAGCACTCACCTTTTTTTTTTTTCCTTATTCGAAAAGCTTAATTTTTCTTTACAATTTTTATTATAATAAATATATAAATTATTGTGGATAAAAATACTGAGATTTATGAATTTCCATAATAATTAGGGTGCATATGGTTCAAAAACTTTAGATTTTTAGTAGTTTTTACTTATAGTTTCATTTTCTATACGAATTTCTATAATTCTACGACACAAGAAAAGAGTCTGAATTCGCCGTTTTCATATGCTACGCAAGTAAGGTGATCTTGGAAGCAGGTACTGTTGGACCCGACTACTTTGGTTTAATGGGAGAGACAGCAGACGAATATTTTCGGGCGTGGTTGTCGAAACACCCCGCGCCCGTCCTGCCGGGTTAAATTTTCCCGTACATAATGCAGTCTTATCTAATAATAAATAAGTGGATTATTTATAATTGCAAATTATCTACTTAATTTTTTGCTATTTATCATTCATTGGTTATTGATAAATTAACCCTTCAATTTATTTTGTTCGGGAAATAGTATATTCGAATCTATTTTTGTTCATTACCCTCTAGAAAATAGCGAAATAAATCCATTTATGTTTCTGTTGGACGTAATGTCATAATGTCACTGCTGACTTAGATAACACAAATTGTTCAAAAATGATCACTTTAAATTATAAACTAACTTTAAGTGGACGGTGAATGTTAAAAAAAAAAAATAAATAAATAATTTTCATAATAGATATTTGAGATTTTTTGTAAATGTACATTTCACCATAAGTATATAGTACACTTTAAAAGAAATTTCCAATATTATTATAATTTTAAAATCTTTTTAAAAAATTAAAATTTTAAAATGAAATTTCATTATGCTCCTTGCATCTTAATTTTTTAGATATATCCTTTATTTTGGATTTTAATCACGTAAAGCTCTATTACAAAGAAATCTGTCTACCGATTTTGTAATCCCTTAAACAGTTAATTTTTTTGGGATATTATTCTGAATTCCATATCGATTTTCATCAAAATTGTGCCTCATAATAAGTTAAAAATCAAATTTGGTCATCTTAATGAAGTCGAATTTTAAAATGCATTATCAGTTTCTTTTTAAGGAATAGAAAAATTATTCCCTATCAGTGATTTTGATAAAAAAAAATAAGTAGCAAGGGAAATTTTAAAAAATGCATGTTTAAGGTTTAAAGTACTATTAAAACGCCAAAAAATCGTTTGTGAAAAAAATTAAAATACTTGTATTCTACGCACGATAATTGCATCTGAATGCAGTTTCCACGAATGACCTAGTTGAAAGATTAAAATAATAATGCATACAAAAAGAAATTTCAATTTTTGCTCAAATGAAGGTCCACGGCCACCTTAAAGTTTTTACACTGCACAATAGCTATTCAACGATGTAGTATTTTTATAATGCTTTTAATAGTTTCCATAATTAATAATTACTATCTTATAAAGATAAAGAAAAACGCCAATCAAGCAGATTGTAAGCAGTTTCAACAAAAGATGTTATAACCACGGCGTGATAACAAATCAGAACAAAAACATAAATATTGTAAACACTCTTCGAATTTTAAACTAGTTATCATGTAATATAATAGTTTATCACGTATATTTCCATTAAATAATTGTTGCAGACAATATAACCAATGACAACGATGCGATCGCATATATGTTATCACTATATTATTATTTGTATATTAAGTTTTGAAAAAAAAATGATTATTCTAAATTTGTCTATTGAAATTTATTCTTAAACAATATTGTCCTTTATATATATATATATATATTAAGCAAAAAAAGATGCATAGTTACTGAATTGTTGCTATATAGTACAAAAGTGTTTCACACAGTTCACACAGTTAACTCTTGAAACAGCTTTAAGGAACATTTTAAAATCCGAAATTTAGTGTCGAAATAACTTCTTTAGCACGAAATAACTTAATGTAATTCTTGAAATATTAGGTTTATCACGCATCTAAGCATTTAAGAGGATTTTAGCGTGTTGTAACCATCTAAATGAAAAATATACATATATTCACTTATTAAAAAACGTCGAAGTGAAAACTAAATTTTTCTATTAATTCTAATTCGATACGATAAACAAAAGTAATGTGCAGTTATTTTACTTTAATACTGCTTATTTTATTGGTTTTAAATATTTTTAACGTTTTACTTATGTATATTTTTTTTTATATTTATATTTGTTTCTTGCAAAAAATAAATAAATAAATAAATAAATAAATAAATAAATAAATAAAAATAAAAATAAAAAAAAATAAAAAGCTAAATATATTATTTATGAAGAAAATGCCTCTTTAATGCTCATTCGGGGCACATTTCTTGAAACTATTTTCAAATATATATAATTCCTTTGAAGTGAGTGCACATGTACATTAAAATATGTATGACATTTTAAAGATATATATATATATATATATGTGTGTATCTATAATTTGTTGCATTCTTGATATAATTAGTTATTGAATCATTATACCCTGTTATCTGAAATATGATTTCTAAACATATAATTAAAGAAAAATTTTGTATGACATTGTATAGCCTGATACAAGTCCAATTTTATAGAAATTAAATCTTTTCTATAAAATGTTTTATAACAAATAACATATTTTTTCCTTAAAAGTATATTTTTAACAATTATAGCGATATTTCACCTCAGCGTAAAATATAACAAATTTAAAATAAACTATTTTAAGTTTAACCATTTCCATAATGTCAATAAAACATTTAAAGAAAGTAACATTTTTTTTTTTAACGTGAATTCCTAAAGATCCCTAGTGATTAATCTTATTAATCACTAGTTCTATAAAAAACGTATGTATTGATTTTGCATTATATAATATATTTAAATTTTTGGTGGAAAAAATATCTATAAATGGGGCATTCTCACAACCTTTTGACTTTCAGGAATAAAAATCTGATGAAATGAAACTTGTTAAAATAACATTTTAATCTGGTAGACGAATGCGTTAATGATACAAAATAAAGAAAAAATTGTCAGCAACGGAAATTTTTATTATTTTTTTTTAATTTAACTGAGGTTTAAGTTAAACTTACGAGTCTAATTTTCCTTACCATTGTACCACTAAAACTTTTTATTTTCTTCTAATTTTTTACTTATAATAAATTTGCATAGTACCCACAGGACATTCAAATAAGAATTAATAACAATGTAGTATTTTTAGCACAAAAATTTGCTATAACATTGTTTTAAATGATTGATAAAGAAGGTACGGTAAGGAAAAAAAGGGGACGGTACAGGAAAAAACGGACGGTAACGGGGAAAAAAGGGATGGTAAGGGTGGGACGGTAAAGAAAATTACCACATATTTTTAGTCAAACCATGTTAAGACTCAGTGATAGCAACAATGTTCATTGATTTTTAGAAAGATTTATTTACAATGGATTAAATTAAAAAAAATTAGTTTACTTCGAAAAGTGCATGAATAAACCTTGGGAACGGTGACACTACCAATAAAGCCACGATGCTTGAAATTGATATTAAAATGCTGGTTTAAATTCTCTATTAAATTTCCTGTCAAAGAATTTTAGCCATTCTTTCTCTATCATACTTTTGCATGAGAAAAAATTTGATTAAAATTCTAAGAACATGTATTAAAATAAAAGTTATTATTCACTGACTTAAAAGTCAAAAGCTTGTGAGAATGCCCCAAATACTGATCCTCTTTAAACTACTAATTTGTAATAAAACTACTAATTTGTAAACTAAACGTTAAAACCACATAAAATTATTATCTATTAAAAGCCTGTTGTAACAGCTTCCATCGCGAATCGGCAAATGTTATATATATATATATTTTTTTTTTTTTTTTTTTTTTTTTTTTTTTTTTTTAATGCAAATATAAAATGGTATCTAAATGATCTTATTATATGGGAGGCGGAGACGCAGACCATCACCTAATCCAGTTAACGGCTGAGATTTTAGGATTAGACAAAACTCGATGAGCATATTAAGATGCAACTGGTCTGCATCTTGGAAGGATGTCTTGGAAGGAACATCCTGCAGACCCGATTTTTATGGTTTATCAATAAATTTTTCATTGCGTATTCGAGCACCCAAAGCTATGGAAACATGGAGGATTGGGTGTAGGAAAACACAATGATAAACCTACCAGTTAACCACTAAAATCGCGGTAACCGATTGCATTTTAATATGCGAATTAAGTTTTAATAAATCCTGGAGTTTTATCAGTCAACGCGATGAGCTGGGTATTTGTGAAGCCGCCTCCTAGTATATATCTTTATTTAACCCCTTGTGGGGTGGCGGGATAAAATATATCCCATCTAATTTAAACAAGATTCTTACCAGAAAATTTTAACTAAATTTTATATTTTTACCTTTTGGGGGGAAATCGTTGAAAAATTGCTTTTTCCTATTTAAAAATAAAAATTTTCGATTCTTCCGGTGAGAATTCAATACTTAGAGACATTTTTGCTTGACCCTCATGGGGTTAAGGTGACCGGGAAAGCCCTATTTCCGCCATGTTAAATTCACCAAATTTATGTACCTTGTTCTCAGAAATGGTGAAAGACAGAGGTCTAGATTTTTTTAGAGTAGTTAGAATAACATGATTTACGTATTTTAATAGACCATTTTCTATCTAAGTGAAACTGAAAATTAATTATTAATTATTTATTGAATGTCATTTTTAAATTAGCATTTCTGGCAAGATTTCACTGCCAAAAAAAAAATAAAAAAAAAAAAAAAATAATAATAATAATTCTGAACATATCATTAGATCCATGTATTAAAGAATACAATATCACATAATATAAGTATTTTAAAAAATCTGAGTTCTTAAGTTTAATAGGTATTGAAAAAAAGGAACACAAACATGAAAAATCCGAGTTTTGAAAAAAAGTGAATTAAAGATTTAAATGGCGATTAAGCTGTGAAGTACTCTTAAAAAGAATGAATAATTCCTACAGTTCTTTTTTTTATATAAATAACCATATGTGACACATCGTTGGAAAGATAAAAGTTTAAACTATTTAATGATATAAAATTGTAAAAAATCGATTTTTTCCCAAATTTTGCTTACCTGGTCCCCTTAAGGCTGTTCTCAACTGCTCTGCTCAACAAGCGTAAAGAGTTTTGACACATTTACAAAATCATTTTTTAACGGAAAGATATAAAATTGGAAAACCTGACCATGGAAGAGATTTGGAATCGAACTGTTTTTTTTTTTTTTTTTCATACTTTGTTTAATCAATTATCTATTGAGTTATAAGTAATTTTGATCACATGACACGGCATTTTTCTCCCCTTACTGACTGGATTTTCTTCTTTCGTTCGGAAGTTCAGTTTTAAATGCCAACTTTGACAATATTTTCTGAAAGATCTATTCCGTTCACAAGAAAACGGCAAAAAAAAAAAAAAAAAAAAAAAAAAAAACAGTGGATGACATAGTTTCTGAATAACCACACCTTCTAGTTTCATGCGTTTCCAAAAAAAAAAAAAAAAAAAAAAAAAAAAAAAGAATTAAAACTTATGTCAGAACGTTGACACTTTCGATATGAGAACAGAATTAACAAAGTTTAATATTTTTTTCTTTTGACCCAAATATGATTAAGTGACTGCTTATACTCTAGAATCCAGTATTTAATTTAGAATATATAAGTCATCAGTGGAAAGTGCTGTTATTATCACTTATAAAACGTTATTACATGTTTCAATCGCCTTAAGATTCCTTATAATAGACGAGATGTTATGGAGATTTTGAATATGAAAAGATTGGTTTATGGAAATATTGGTTCATAATAATAAAAAAAAAATCAGATATAGTAATGCAGAAGATTAAACATTTGTGTAGACAAAAACAATTTTTCTTTTTCCTGCTAACTTTAATGTTGTTATGATTCTTGGCCTATTCTTTACAAAAATAAATAGGCATTTTTAAATGTTATGTTTGATATTAAAAACACACTAGATGCTAATCAGCGTAAATACATATATCATCAATATTTCAATTTAAAACACACATTTAAAATATACCCATATTTTCAGCCTTTTTCCTTACAGTCTTTTTCTGGTGTTTAAACTTTGTTTGGAGCTTACTGTAGAAAAATGACAGGGTTAATTGTTTGAAAGTAATTGACTTGGTTCCACAGCGAGTTCCAAAGAGCAACTCAGAAAAGATGACTTTGAAAACAGATTTCGAAACGTTGGTATATTTTAAATATGTCTTTAAATTTTCCATATTGATTTTATATTTATGTGCGCTGATTAGCATATAGTGCGTTTTTAATTTTAAATTTGATATCGTAAGTCCAAGTTTTATTGTTATATTTGACTATACGACGGTAATTAGGCGTTTTAGAAAATAACAGACAGACACTCTACTTTCATATGTACGTATAGATATATTGATTCTTTTCTGCTGCTGATCATGAATTCTAAAAACGAAATACTGAATAATTCCCAATTTATTGAGTAGTATTTACATATTCTGTAAAGAAATTTAAGAGTATTTGAAAGAAAAGTATCAACTCTTATTTCTTGTTCTAACATTATTTTTTAGATTTTTTTATTATTTCTTTAAGTTCCGCACTTCAAATAATACGAACTTATAACAAAAATCGAAAGTAATACACAGAAGTGCATATTCTACATATATCTGAGAAGAATATTAATTACTTGAGATTTAATTCCCTTGGTAATACTGTTCTAAGATCATATAATCAGTGACTATTTTAAGTTCATGTGAAGATGACTTTACATTATCGAATTCGTGCTTTTAATTTTACTTAAGCGACTGCTGAGAATTAAAGGATAAAAGGAAAGGAATGAATTAATAATTATAGTTTTCTTCAGGTGAATTTCTTTCGAAATAAAAGCAGCACCGAAAATATTATCCTTTTTAACAACTTCATTGAACAGTGAATACATCCGAATAATTTAAAATCATGAATGTTATATTATTACTTCATTTAAATTTTTAATTTGTTACAACAGATAATTTCTAATTCTGTCTACATGACTACATGACTCACTACATGACTTCAATACGCCTCTTAATGCATATCTGTAGCTGATAAATTATGTTTAAATTTTCACTTTTTAACTATAGATATTAGAATGTAAATTCTAACGTATAAAAATATATATATTTAAATCTGCTTTCCTTTCATGATAAATTTTAAGTTATGTTACTCAATATGAATATTAATATACAAATTTTACATTCGAATGCAGAAAAATGTTTAATCTGACAAACTGTACAAATTACATTTAATATTAATTTTAGCGGAAGCTGGATCCTGTTGTTCTATCGAATGTGATTTTCTATAAAACTTACGTTATGAAACAACATTTATAAATTTTTCATTTGGGTCAATATAATGCAGATAAAATTTAAGTAACGAATTTACGTTTTTAATTGATACTACAAGAACACCTTTTCAGGTTAGATGTTTTCTGAATTTACCATTTTACCCTAAAGTGAAACAAACAATTGAGTGCTTTAAATACAGTAAATCCAACTGCAGTGAAAAATTAGCGAGAGCCAGGAATCGGATCCGGGACTACAGCATTCCAGGCTGCCGCTCTAACCACTGAGCTACTCCGGCCGATACCTGGGTCTGCAATTATTCATTAATAAACCATGTTGAGGAAGTCACCAGCCACCATCCTTGTCCGGTCATCCAATGATGTCGAATAGATGGATGGTGACTTCCACAACATGGTTTATTAGTGAAAAATTGCAGCCCCAGGTATAGGCCGGAGTAGTTCAGTGGTTAGAGCGGCAGC
Source organism: Maratus speciosus (assembly GCA_963932465.1). NCBI lineage: Eukaryota > Metazoa > Arthropoda > Arachnida > Araneae > Salticidae > Maratus > Maratus speciosus. The sequence goes on along the minus strand of OZ010795.1, from coordinate 416,155,567 downwards.
CTGGAATGCTGTGGTCCCGTGTTCGATTCCTGCCTCTTGCTGATTTGATTTTTCACTCAGTTGGGTTTATTGTATTTAGTGTGTGTATGCTTGTATGATATTTATATATACTGTTAACTGTTGAATGAAGGCGTTATTTGTCTGTGTTATATTATGTACTGTAGTATGTGTGTTGTAATAGAGTGCTTCTTATAAAGCCAGACACACAAGATTGTGAGATTCTTAGAAATATTTCCTAAATTTACAACGTACCTAAACTCGCAGTCTTATTCAACCAAATGGATTTGGCTCTGCTTTATCGTTTTTCACTTAGTGGATATTTTCTTCATAAAATTACGGTACACTCTAAAAACGACATTTTCAAAACTGAGTAAAAAATACTCAAATCTGAGTATGTCGTATAGTCAAAATGACTCCGAAACAAAATTACTCAAATTTGAAAGATGTATATACTCATTTCTGAAAACATGAACGTACTCAAATATGAGCACATGACGCTTTATTCATGATGTTTATTCACGATTATACATTATGTTTGTATTTATATATTGCTGATGGTTGTCAAATTCCTCCTGCTATGTCTTTCCTTTACGAATCCACCCATTTTTCGATTTCGAATGCTGAAGAATAAAATGTAAGCTTTCGCGATTATGTTACAACGGCTTTTAAGTGTTCTTCCGCGAACATGATAAAAATGTAGTTCGCCACATTTCATGTTATAAATTAATATTGAAAGGAGCATTTCGTTCGAAATCATAACAAATGTAATAATATGAATAAACTCAACTACCTGATAAAATTTACTACGTTTAACGAATGAAAAGCAATTTTGTTTGAAACTGAGTACTTCTGGTATTTCAGAATTGAAAGCATTGGGTCTTCATATTTGAAACAAAAAGTTTCATAACAAAATGAAAACATCGGTTTACTCAGATTTGAAAGTGTCATTTTTATCAGTGTAGGCCTTCGATACTTGAAATGTTTACAAAGGGACCGTTTCTTACTAATTTCTGTGTTTTCTGCATATACTTTTCAGAAAAATATGTTTGGTTTATACTTAAAAACAAAGCTATAATATTTAAAATCTAAAAGTAATTAACGTGATTGTAAAACTGCTGCAAAACATAAAAATAATCAATGTGATTTTAAAACTACACTGTTTTACCCATATAAATATGATATGGAAATGAGTTGAATATTTTTTAAATTATTGTTGCGTTTAATCTTTTGACACATAATATAAACAAATAGGTCTATGTAACACCATTTTTTACAAATATGAATATTATAATAATCCAGGATATTCGGATAGACTTTCTTCGTGTGAAAGATGTGTGATATACAGTACGGCGTGCAGAAAGTAGGCAAAATTAGTTTTTTACTGATTTTTTTACATTTATTAGACATTTATTATAATAAGGCATAGAGATAAAGGAGCTTGGTTTACTACGTTGAAAAGGGAGGGGGGGGGGTAGAACTTACAAAATTTAAAGTATTTTTAAAGATTTTTTTAACAAGACCAATAGGATAGCTATTATTAACCAAATCGCGATACATTTTACATTTTTCTTTCAAAATAATACTGGAACTGCAATATTTTATGTCTCTGTAGGCTAAAGTCCTGATAACGGTTATTTTATGGCTGAAAAGGCATATAGAATTGAAATTAGTATATTGACCAGTAGAAGTAGGTTTTCTGTAAACAGTAATGGTGACAGATTGGGTGATATCAGTCGTGAGTCTGCGGATTAGAATGTCGAGAAATGGCAATGCAGTATTATTTTCAATTTCAACAGTAAATTTAATAGGGTTACCAATAGAGTTAGAAATCGTGAGAATATCATTTAAGTCTGCTTCTTTCACTATCAAGAAAATATCGTCGACATAACGCCTCCAAAAAAGAATACGTGGACCAAGTTCAGAATTAATAGTATTTTCAATATTCTGCATTACAAGTTCAGTAATCAGAACATAGAGGGGGCACCCCATAGCGGTACCAGAAATTTGACTATAAAAGCAGTTATTAAATACAAAACAGTTTGAGGTCAAACAAAACTTAATTAATTCAACAATCTCTTCGACATTAAAATCAGTACGGTTGGTAGGAGTAGGCCAGAAATATTTAATAACTTTACAGACCAGATCAAAAGGGATTGGAGTAAACAGCGAAACAACATCGAGAGAAGCCATGATGTAATCGATAGGGAATGCAAAACTCTGTAAATCATCAAGAAATGTGTAAGGTGAATTAAGACTGTAATTGGAGTTTAAAGTAAGAGGTTTAAGAAGTACGGATAAGTAACTAGAAAGATTATATAAAGGGGATTTTGAAAATCAATAATGGGGCGGGGTGGGATAGATGGTTTATGAATCTTTGGAACCCGTAAAAACGAGGGACAAGACTGGTGCAACATTTCAGTTTCGAAGCAGAATTTGGGGGAATTTTTTTAAGTTTTTCCTTTATCCCTTGATATTTCCTTGATGATTTTACGATTCCTCGCGTATTATCAAGAGACTGAGATCGGACAATTCGATTATAATTACAAGAGCCAATAAAGGTAGAACTACTGTTGTTATGGATAAAGATGCTAGAATTTCAAAGGCTCATGAACTACTTGACGATGTAAATACATATTCTGTACTTAAGAAAGATCAAAATCCTTCCATTCAACGTAAGATGAACATTATTATTTCCAAATTTGTCTTGCTGTCTGTTCGTCTGTTTCACCTCTTTCTATCATAAATTTAAAGATTGACCTGCAGTTTTCATACCTTTTTGACGTTTACTGTAACACGCTCGCTATTGAAATTTACGTGCGTTTAAATTTAAGCATTTATACTTTGTATTATATTGTTAATCATTTATACTTCGTTTACAATGACAGACAAATTTTACCTGTTACATTAGTCACACGGAAAAAATCGTTTAAAACGCAATTTATTAATATTGCATATTTCCAAATATAATGAAATTGATGTGTATTTATGAGGTTCATTAAAACATTCATCCTGTAGAATATCAAGAGTTTCCACAGCATTTATTATTCATTTACAGGCCACACAAATGTATCTCGTTGCAAAATTATGTACCGGAAAACAATTTATAACGTGTTTTTTATCATTTACATTATATAACATATAATGAAATTGATACACATTACCAAGTTTTATGATAAGGCAGTTGTTGTAGAATATGATACTCATAGCAAGTATAGTCCATTTACAGGAACATACAAAATATTTCCGGTACAGTACTCTATCAAAATATCCTTCTATTAGCGATAATTTCTGGAAGTACGTTTACAGTTATGGTATGCATTTTACAATGTAACAAAATTTTTGCAGTCTACGTGCTATTTATAAATGCTATGGATCATATACAGGGCCACACAAAAGAATTTGTCAATGCTACTGCTAAACATGACACAGTAATAGATACTATTTTTCCAAACACAACATTACAATACAATGTCAGGAGCTGCTAGCTTCACCCCGCTGAGGAGACTTCACACTTTCAAGTAAACACAACACGCAACAGATACACACCTGCTCTTATCAGCACACTCTTCACCGATGGATCAGGCACAGAGACCGGCATAGGTGCAGCCTTCTGCGCATCGGAAGGCACGTTTGTGGTCCATCAGTAGTCTGCATCGTTATATAATAATAACTTCGTATTCCAAGCGGAGCCGTTCGCAATACTAAACGCATTAGAGTAGCGGAATTCCATTTTAGCAATAGTATTACCATCAACAGCACCTGCCGCTCTGGCCTGCAGGCATAAAGGCACACAGGACGAAACATCCTCTAGTACCTCAAATAAAACTAAAACTAAAGAATCTCCTATATCGCATCTCGCTAGGTCACGTCTCGCCTCACAAAGGTATCTTTGGCAAATAACTAGCAAACGACCTAGCGAAGAAGGCCACACTGAAGGAAACAATAGACACACACCTCCCAGTGCCTCAGTCATACTTCAAAAGGATCCTTAGAGCAGAGATACTGACGCGATGGCAGGAACACCGGGATACCTCAGTGAAGGGCAGGCACACATATAAGCTTATTTATAAAGTTTCTCTCACACTATTTTACCTGACACCCTACACCATCAGCTTCTTATCTGGACACGATTCTTTCACCGCATATCTGGACGGCTTCAAGACACAATCAACTGCCACTTGCTAATGCGGTGAACGTGGCACTGCAAGTCACCAGTACTATAGTTGCAGTCTCACGGAACGCTGGCGTTTGAGGCGTCCACACATATTTCCAGTCAATTGGCTCCAAAATGTCCTTTCACGCATCCTCATACTCAACAAATTAAAACACATTCACAATTTCCTTACATACATATCAAACTGAACGCAAGTTCTGTTTCTACTTATCCAGTCTCATTGCCATCACATCAAGCTTCAAAAAGCACCAGCATTCAGCCATCTTTGGAGGCTCGAGTAAAATCTCGAGCATTCTCCTATCCATCAACTGTGTAGTCTACTTCGGACGTAAGAGCTTCTGATCGTGCTTTCCACCTTTCTATCTTGTGTTACATCTCCAATGGACGCTTGAATATTTGCTCGTGCCATCCTATCTACTTTATCCGATTCTACTTCGATATGGACGTTTGAATGTCTGCTCGTGTCATCTGACTAACCTAACCCTGTCGGCAAGGAGCAGTGATGTAAAATTCTTAATCTTCAATGTTCTGATACTCCCATCCTCTGTCGCGAGTAGGCGTTTTACTGGCGGGAAGGCATTTCCCTATGTTGCTTTCTCAAATAAATTCTGTGTTCCATGGTCGGTGATGCGAGGCCAGCCTTGACAAGTGGGCGTCGTCTTCATTCGACAGGGCTGAATTTCACCTAGAGACCCTCAACGTGCCGGGGAACATACTGGGAAAGACCTTAAGATCAAAAGAGCAGGCCTAGCCGGCCCTGAGCAGTCTCTTTTAGGCTGTCTAACCATTACTGAGTATAATCATGTATTGCCTATAATGTAGTTTTATTTCAATTTTGCATTTTCTAGCTGAATTACAGCTGAATTTAAGCTGAATTTAATTTTCAAGCTGAATTTAGTGCACTATGAATTGTTTGTAGAATATAAATAAAACCCTATACTTAACCATGCAAAGACCATGGCGACCAAGGAATAATAATTTCTGGAAATGTGATTTCATAAGTTTAAAACGCGTTTGAGTCTGAATTAAGTTTTATATTAATATGCGGCATGAGTAAAATTCTGTAGACAATATACAGATCTATACAAAAGAATTCAAGTATGTTCTATTTATGGAAATTTCTTAAGGCAAATTTTCGACATATTACGTGCCTAATTAATAAACTAAATTTTAGCATACTATTAGTTACAAAGCAATGCAAATCAATAAATATAGAAAAGGGCTACAAAAAAAGTACTAATCCAAATATGGACGGTACTGAATGAAATGTGCTTTTTAAATGTATTGCCCCGTTTTATTTAAAATGTTTACTTAGAAATATTATGTACCCTATTAAACAGCTATATTTTTTTATATAATTTCCCTCTAAAGACAGTCTTATATATACGAGACGTTTAATAAATGGCAGTTAAAGAATATTTTATATTACATGATTCTTTTTTTAATCCGTAGCACATAAAGGCGATCAAACCGATCCCTATAAAACACCTTTTTATAATTTTCATAAAAAGAGAAAGGGCATTTTTAATTATGATTTACGTATTTTCTGTATTAACATAACTTCCAAAACGTCGTTTTTAACCTACAAAACCTACATTTTCCATTAAATGCCCATCAAAATTTGAAAGAAGTTTTTCATTTATTTCTGATAAATAAATTACTTAATTCAACATTTTTTTTTATTTATTTGAAATTGCTTAAGATCACACAGATTATATTTTCAAAGTTGTTTTTAATGTCCTGATACTGGTTTTCTGTGTTCTTATTTTTTTTAATTCAGATTTCTTATTTTCTACCACTTACTTTCAACTATTCTCCTTCTTTAATTTCAACTAGTCTGGCATTAAGTAAGCCAAATGTTGCTATTAAAAAATGGTCTAATACACGAGAAATTAAATTACTAGAGAAAAGAAATTCTACTTTTTCAGAATTTAGGTACCCCGACATTTCCACTACTTCATTTTCTTTTGGTGGACTAATGGCTTCTATTATTATGAAACAGCCATTATAAGTGAAGCGGGTGAAGATGAAAGAACAGTCGTAAAAAGTTACAACTCTGATTTTCTGGTCAGAATGGAAAAAAAATGGCCATATTTAAAAAAAAAAATTCATGTTTCTCATGTATCGGATATCGATAAATTAACAGCAAATAAACATATTAAAATTTGGATATGTAATAAAATCTATTATGCATGTATTAAAATTTATAAAATGGTAACATAATACGAAAATTGAATAGAAAAATATTGATTTTAATAAAGTGCGCTTACTTGGGAAATTTAAAATAAAGTTTAAATTACCCAAAGTAAGCAAATCGATATATATAACTTATTCAAAATTATATACATTTCGTTAGAATTTTACTAATTTCTGTAGAATTTCTTATTTTGGTTTCCTCACTAAAGTATGGATATTTTCATCTACAATGTCTACAATTTCTTGCTGCATTGTTTCTTCTGAAATATTTAAGTGTCATGTATATATTTCGATTTTTTCTCGTGTATCTTTAAGAAAGTAGTTCGAAATATTGTTCTTGTCTTTAAATTATAACTTTTGGAGAGTTCTTTCTTTCGTAAACTGAAAAAGTTCAGTTAGAGGTGTGGGGTGGAATTTATGTTGTTCGCTTTGAATGTAGACTGTTTAGAAGGTGGATATACATGTTTTTACTTCATTCTTATCTATTTGTTATAAAAATTACATAGTTAATTCAAAATTTTGTTAAACAAGCTGTATTTGTTTAATTGGTTTGTTTCATATATTATGATTTTCTAATTTGCCAATTACTCTCTGGATAGTACAGCATCTGTACAAGAACACATGCTACATCAGCATTACACATGCTGTCTGAGCCCCGGTGAAAAGGTTAAATTGACATTGTTAACATTTCAAAATTCGAAAACATTAAATAAGCAATATACCGAAACAACTAAATAAGTTAGACAATATTTGAAATTATCCTGGGAACTCGTTTGATATTTACAATATATATATATATATTACCCTGAGTATGGCGATCCCTCATATTGTCTTAAAAAAATGTAGAAGAGAAAATCATCATTTAAAAAATATATTATCTAAGCTCCTTTCAGCAACATAATTATTTCTCATTTACATCGTACTTTTAAGGTTAAACAAGTGTTAAAAAAAATAATAAAAAAAACGTTACACCACGAGGGCAGTAACAATTCACAGAAATAATGCTTTTAACGTTACAGTTGTTTTGTGATGAGTAAAAATTTACTAAAATACGAAATTGTACTTTGTGTAAAAATTTCATTTTGTTGTAATAAATTCAAAATAAAGTATGTTTTGATAGTTTTCAAAGTAGGTAATAAAAATAACATACCATAAATCACTACGAATTCATTTTACTGAAAACAAATTCTTCTCCTCTTACTTTTTTTTTTTTTTTTTAAATGTCTTAATATTTTTCATGAACAACAAATACTCCTACATATAGAAAACTAGCCGGGGCACGGTAATTCTTACCCATCATGTATATACATAATTAAAAATATGAAAACAAGTAATACAAAAATTTTGTTTTTAAAGTCAATTCCTACTTAGGTCATCAAAGAAAAATTTAATATAATCCCTTAAGCTAATATTAGTTTTTGTTGCATTAAATTATCTGAATTTGTTGATTTTCTATAAGCAAGTAGTTTCACAATGGAAGACTATGGGAATTTGGCGAAATATTAGAGATATCGCCAAGTTGGCGATAAAGTTGGCGGCATTTGTCGCCAGAACAGTGTCCCCCCTATGGTAACCCCCTTATAGATAAGAAGATGCATTAAATGCTGTTGAATAACCAATTTCCGCCATTTTGTCTCGCATATAAAACTAAAATTAATTCCTTAAAATTTAATATTTGTTAAATATTATAAGTCAAATTCGGTGATATACCGCCAAGGTTGCAACAAACTTGGCGGCATTTGGCGCCACCTGGAACGATAAACAGAATTTTAGTGACACTTTTGCGGATTTCATTTAATCTTTCCTCTCCTTGTAGTAAAATTTTGGAACAGTGTGAGCCCTCTAAACTTATAATTTGAGTGGAATGTATATATATATATATATATATATATGTAGCAATTTATTAAAATCTATAAAACATAAAAGGACATTTCATATTATGCTTAATTAAATATTAGAATAGACTTAAAATTACGATATGTAGGGTACCCATAATTCAACTACTCAAGTTTAAAATTATCTTCTGACGAAACTTTTTTTCAGAATGTTGTGAAAGTTTGTGTAGTACATAATAAAGGTATGGGGAATTGTTTGAGCGGAAATAAATGCATAACAATTTCACTGTCATAGCATATTTTTTTTAACGAATTATACGTTTAGGATAGATTTATGATAGCTTACAAATTTTATTACAACCAAACATGTTCCATAAGACAGTTATCATTTTCAGATATAATCTGGAATCGTAGGATAGCATGTTCCACAGTTCAACGCAATGTGTTCTGGGTAATGCTAATCACATGTGCCGAAATATTGTCTTTAAGATCAGATAAAGTTAATAAATAAGTAATAATCTAAACTACAATATATGCATGATAAATATGCAATTCGGTAAAAAACGCTCTCTGGTAGCGGAAATTTTTCATATATTTTTTCTATTAAACAAATTCACCTTTTTTTACACAACGTTAAGAACAATAATTTCACTGTAGACAACTTTAAAGTAGTGGACACCTTGTACTTCTACTGTGAGATGCTAAAACAAACTAAAAGTATAAATTATTTCTATTTTACAGAATTACTAAAAAACTGATGTTATTTAATTGACAAGGACACATAAACTTTAAGATATTTGAAAAAAAAATGTGTAATGTTTGTTTAAAATCAAATAAATGCAATCAATTTAGTTTAGAACATATTTCAGTATATTCTGGAAATTTATGTTCTCAAAGGACATAAAAATATATTACAGAAATTCAAATTTTTAAATTAAATTTTATCCTTAACAGATGATTATTAAATTTTAATATTTATTAATTTCAAAAAATCTCTTCTTTTCATAACACCATTGGAACATTCTTTGTTTTTGTTTTACAATTTTTAATTCCATTACAGTATTTTCATTCTTAACACAATGTTCTTCATACGAAAAAAAACCAAAAAAAAAAAAAAAAACAAGTTCGCGACTTCTTGTTATTGTTTCTTTTAAATGTATAAAAATACTATTCTGCGAAATATTTACAAACAGCTATTTAGAAATATCTAATTATTAAAATAAGAGAATAAGTAATATTTTTATGCGGGATATGTCATCATTGATTTTAGTTCAGCTAGAATGCTATAAAACTATCGTAAATTTTAATTAACTGTGTCTAGCAAATAAAGTAAATCTGAAACTTGAATGAAATATTGAATGCCAATAAAACATTTTTAACGAATCTATCTGTGCTCGATTCTTTTTACTTAACTCCATATAGAAAGAGAAATTCAAAGAATGTTAATTATAGCAAGTATTGACATCATCAAAAGAGAATCATCAAGCAAAATATCATTTTGGGTATAAAATATCTTTTATTTATTTGGAAATACAATTAAAACTATACCTTCAAAGATATCTGGGAGCACGGCAGTGCGTCCACCAAGTTCGCACAAGCCGTAAGCTACCTTTTCCTGAACCATTTCGGCATACTTTTCACCCCCTCATAACGTCGTTTCAGGGAGAGATGTAGAAATTTTTCTTTTATACACATGTTCGTATGGTCAAACTGAACTAAGGTTCCACGATTTCATGTTTCTATATTTAGTAGTTTTCGAAATATTAAATTCCGAAAAAGCGCTTTTTTGTCACTGACTCACTTCGCATCATCAAATAACTAAGGTACTTCTAAAAGTCGTAGAATCATGAAATTTCACAAGTAAGTCGGGTTTGTAGCACAATTAACCAGAAAAATCTGAAAACACAGAATTTCCGCCTCTAAACCCTTCAAACAGGGGGTGTTCATTTGGCCGTAAACAGTTCCTTCACATTCAATTGCGCCAATGTTGGTCGCCAATAATTGATTACAGAGTTTTGAAGGGGTCACGTAATTTCAAGCAGAATAAAACTTTATATATATGCTTTTCCAAAGATGTTTGTTAAATAGAAAAAAATGAATATACCTAAAAATTGTAATCAGTATATATTATGATATATCTATGATATTAAAACAATAAAACATTTAACAAAATATAACCGCAATTCGGTATGTTTCCGATATAGTAGCCTTGGCGAAATACAGAAAATAGCCTTGACGAGAAAAGAAATTTGATAACGTATTTTCTGGCAACCTATTTACTGTGTCAGATACACAAGCATTTTTTCCATATGTATACAATTTATTTAATGTAAGGAACCCATTTATTTATTTTTATATACCAACATAAATAATTTGCATATAAAAAATAATATTTTATGCATGTATAAATAAAATGCTTATCTATTTATATAAAATCCAAGTCTCTGTGTATCCCTCACTATTCCGGTAGGACCGCCTCATTGAAATGAGTAATTGTTGAAAAATATTAATGCAGGGTTACCACAGTAGCGCCAGATGTTAGCCAACCTGGCGATAGCTGACTAATTTGGCGAAATTCCTATTTAAAACCATTAATCTTTCATAATGGAGGTCACCGAAATTTAATTTAAACTCCACACTTTTAAGATATTTTTTTGAAATCTATGAGTGAGAATTTAAAGTACATCTTTACATCTTCCTCCCGATGCTACTAATAAAATAAACGCCAATAGTCAACGGTGTACTGCGTGACCTCCCAACTGCGCGATTTTAATGTGATTTAGGTATTTTTCCAGTATAGGTGCCTTGGCGAAAAAGGAAATTTGGTAACATATTTTCCGGGAACCTATTCACTGTTTCATTTTATATACACACGCATTTTTTTCGATATTTATACGATTTATTTAACATAAAAAAGCCGTTTCTCTAATTTTATACAGAAACAGATGTAATTTGTACATAAAAACATCAATAATATACATATAAAATAAACATATAAGAAAAACAAAAACGCTCATCAAATTTGTTTTCATAGCTGTTTATATGATTTGACAACAAATCTCGATATTTTTCCGTTATACGGACACCATGCCAAAATGTATGCTAATACGCCAATTATTTCAAAATGCTAAAAGATATTTGTAATTTTATACCAGCAGTTTAATATGAGTTTTATTTTATTGCTTTATTTTATAGCAGTTATTTGTTCACTTATTTTAAGTATATATTTGTGATTTGATGAAATAGTTCGTAAAAGTCTGGAATTTCCAAATGTTATATTTTTTAAATGCTCACTTTAGTATCGACAATGGTTTTTCTTTTATTTTTCAAATGCTTCAATTCACGATTTTGCGCCAACTATTACGCTTGGCGACAATGGTGTCCGCATAACAGAAAAGTACCCAAATCTCACTTTCTGATGCCCAAATTACACCAAGCTTTTTAAAAAAAATGCCAAAGCCCCTACAGTGGAAAAGTACCAAACTGTCTATTATTTTGCGCTATACGTGTTATAGTGTGTACTATATGCAAGGGGAGTGGAGCGAAGAGTTTAAACATTAAATATTAAAGTTTCGCACAGATGTCATATACGCGCCCCATATTGGCGCGATTTTTTTCTGACGCCAATGTCATATACACAACGGGTACTTAACTGGCGCCAAAGTGTCGTAATTTTGCTTGATATGGTAATCCGGATGTTGTTGTTTATGCTGTTGATGTTTTCGCCAAATTGGCGTCGGAAAAAAATCGCGCCAATATATCATAACGTATATGACAACTGTTCCAAAGTTTCTATAAAGCAGTAACAGACTAAAAAATTAAGAATAAAATAAATGCAAAAGAAGACTAAAGAAGAAAGAAAAATAATGCGTTAAGCATAGAATATGAAACACTTTCCAACACGTCCTAAATGCTTTAACAAAACTTCGTTATTTAGGGAAATAAGGTAAATAAGATAACGTTACTTCTTAGATATCCCGTCGACCAATTTCGCGAAATTATATAAATCGCCAAATCAATAGTAAAATATTAATAAAAATACAAAGAAAACGTCGAATTAATGGTTTTATTGGCCGTTATTGGCATTTAATTAATTAATTAATGGCAACCATTATTGGCATTTAATCATACAATTTTGCGACAGTAATTTGGTCGAATGGGTTAACTAAGAAGTAGCGAGATAACTAAGTAAACATTTTAGAAAACGCATAAAAAAATTAAAAATTGATTTCAACAGTTACCGTCCATAGCCAATAGTACCGTTATTACATGCCACTTTTTAGCTAAAATTTAATTTAAACTACTCTTAAAACTACTGAAATCACATTTCCAGATATTATCATACATAGACGGTTATGAATCCAATTCTTTGCGTGACCATGTATATCATTTTATCTATATTCTACAAACATTTCTTAGGAAACTAAATGCAGTTCAGCGTAAAAATACATTACTCCTTTAAAAACCACCTTTAAGCAATTTACTCTCATACTCAGTAACCCTTACGAATTCTTATGTGTAGCCCTGCATATGAACTGTAGCATTTATACACAGAGTATAGTATGCATAAATGTAGTGAAACATAAAAGCGCATATCATAATTAAAAATGCCTTTCTAGCAATCATTGCTTATGTACAATATTTCGGAGAAAAGTTTCTTGGCGAGAAAGAAGTTTGTTTAGAACGGATTTTCTGGCAACCTATTTACTGCTTCACACTCCATATGTATACAATTTGGCACAGATGTCATATACGCCCCATATTGGCGCGATTTTTTTCCGACGCCAATTTGGCGAAAACATCAACAGCATAAACAACATTCGGGTTACAATTACAAGCAAAATAACGACACTTTGGCGCCAGTTAAGTAACCGGTGCGTATATGACTTCGGCGTCAAAAGAAAAAAAATCGCGCCAATATGGGCGTATATGACATCTGTGCCGACAATTTATTATAAAAAAAAGGTATTTACCCATTTTTATAAAGAAACAGAAGTAACAGATGTCATATACGCATGGGGTTTGGCGTGATTTTTCTACGATGCCAATTTAGCAGAAATCTCGCTTTCGAATACCAGTTACTTATATATTTTTCAATTATTTGCTATCATTTTGAAAAGGAAATAACTATAAATAAATAAAATTTTGAATAATAACTATAGAACAAAGCAGTTTATATAATTAAGAAACAGAAAATAAAAGTAAATAAACAATTTATTAATAAATAAAAAACAATAGCCGGGTTACCATAGCAGGCAAAATAACACCATTTTGGCGCCAGTTAGGTATCCCGGTTCATATCTGAAATCTGTGCCGTAATTTGTATATAAAAAAATTATATATATTTAGAAACGATTTTTTTATGCATATAAGTGCATATATAAACAAAGATAAAAGTTCATTAGATTTGTTTTCATAGCTGTTTATATATTTTCGCAACATATCTCACTTTCTGATGCCCGAATCGCGTCAAGCTTTTTTTAAAAATGCGCTATAAAGGAAAAGTACTTAAATAAATAATTAACAGAAATAACAAATTATACAAACTAAATGGTACAGGTATTGGCTATGGTACAGATGCCATATTCGCCCCAAATTGGCGCGATTTTTTTCTGTCGCCAATATCATATAGACAACGGGTACTTAACTTGCGCTAAAGGGCTTGATGTGGTAACCCGGATTATATTGTTTATGGTGTTGATGTTTTCGCCAAATTGGCAACCGAAAAAAATCGCGCCAATATGGGTCGAATATGACATCTGTTCCAAACTTTTTATTTCGAGATCAAAGCATTGTTTTTAATTTCGATTAAAAATACATATATCCTTGGATAACTTCAATTGAAATTAGTTTCACAGCTTAATATCTCATTCCATAAACCTAAACAAACACAAGTGATTCATTCATCGTGAAACGTCAAAAATATTAAATCATTGAGGTAATCATTCACAAAGTAAGTTCTCCAACAATCAATGGGCAATATTCAATGACGTCATAGTAGGTAAAATGGTGGCGGTATCGTTTGTTTATGGTTTGTAATCACAAAGATTTAATTTTGCAATGTCTCTTAGTTACATTATTTTATTGTCATATTTATGAGCTCAGAACAAAAGCCTATTTTTTCATTATTTAGTTATTAAAGACGGAAAAAAATCATAAATGCATGATTTGAAAATTTTAAATAATTTTCTTTCTTAATACTAAAAAATAACATCGGGATGTAACAGCGGGTTTAAGTTAAATAAGTTTAACGGTTTAATTCTGTTGTAATATTCAAAATAACTGTATTTATTAGATTTCAGTACTCAACATCAGGGTCCGATTAAACTTTGAAGTTAGAGGAATTACAATGTCATTTCAGGACTTTTTTTTTTGGAGAAGCTTTTCTAAATTCCATATATACATAGAAAATCTTCAGTGTTAGAAATATTATTCCTAGGACTGACATAACACGAGAACGGCCTGCAATTTTACACAAGTTTTTGAAAGCTACTTTATATCAGAAATTTTACTAAAAACTGGTTATTTTTTTGTTATAGCGGCCCACACTATTGGGATTATGACAAGTTGCAGCCAATTTCGGCAACGTCGTAACCAAGATCATGAAGCACACACATATAATACTATATAATACCATTTCATGAAATCGTATACGATAATTTAATAGTTTTTAACCTTACTTCAAGTGTGTTTTTTATTTATTTTTAAGGCTCAACAATCTAAATTGTCCAATATATGAATTAAAAAAAAAAATGTAAAAAAGATTGAAGAGACATGACCTCAAAAAGCCTCAAATCTGCATAACACTTGGAACCAAACTGTGCAGATTAGTGGTCATCTACTGTACACAGTTTTTCATAAATGTGTTTCGTTCTTAAAGTGTGTTATTTTCATCTATCACTGCGGAACAAGCGAAAAAACTCATATTCTTGCACATGAGTTGTATATATCTTTATATCTAAATTTCCGTCATTTTTGACGGGCTACCTTTCTAGTATGTATATAAATACATAATATAAATAACATAAAAGTTCATCAGGTTTGTTTTCATAGTTGTTTATATCATTTGGCAGCATAACTCAGTTTCTGAAGTCCGAATTGCGCCAAGATTAAAAAAAAAAAAAATGCCAAGGTCCCTATAGTGGAAAAATATCCTAATTCCATATGAATGTTTTTAAAAATCTTCTTTTAATTAAATGAAATGTGTAACTAATAATCTGTCTTTAACGATATGCGACAGATGCGGCGTCCGAAGTCCGCTGCTAATGTTATTATATTGTATTATTAGCCTACTTACCGTAAATCTATTGTTAATTTTAAATGTGTAAAAGAAAGATTATAGTTATAGATAAGATATGTTGATCGCCAAAACCAAATTACAGATAATTAGCGTGAGTTATAAAGGTGTTACATGAGTTCAAGCTGAATGAATTTTTATATGCTTTTACAAAAATCTTAATAAGGCAAATCATTCAGTTTATCTGTCCAACTTTCTATCTTTTACTTCCTTAAAACAAATTTTATTAAAGACCGGGAGGCGTCTGCACAGATCTTCACCTCATCGAGTTGACGGCTGAAATTTTAGGATTAGTTAAATATCGATTAGCGTATTGAAATGTAACGGGTCTGCCAAGTCATATCTTTATGGAAACCACCTACAGACCCGATTTTACGGGTTAATTGGTGGATTTTCCATTGTGTTTTCCTGCGACCATTCCTCCATATTTCCAAACTTTTGGATGCAGGAAAATACTATAGAAAACCTATCAGTTAACCACTAAAATTAGGTCTTCAGATGGTTTCTACCAAGATATGACTTAACAGATGAGTTTCATTTAAATAGGCTAATCTAGTTTTAACTAATCCTAAAATTTTAGCTGTAAACTCGATGAGGTGATGGTGTGTATAGACGCCTCTCGGTCTATTATAAATGTCGGAATTCTAATCTCAATAGCACTCTGGTCAATCTGGCAATTATCCCTACTATTTATGGAACACTATTCCTTTAAGTGCGTTTTAGTGATGTTAATGGACTTATGCATATGTATCATACATATTATACATATGCATATAATACGTTATACGTTTGCATCATATATATTATAGGTATGTGTATAATACATAATACATATGTATCATTATGACGTTAGAATAAACAAAAATTTTTTTGTCGCCAAATTTGAGAATTGACATGATATATTACCAAATTCGGCGAAACTTTGCTAAATGTCGCCAAGCTTGGCGAATATTTGACGCTAGTGGCTATTTTTCAATGAGTTAATTATTAATGCGAGCCATCTATTTTTATTTTTCCGCATATCATCTGAATAGTTAAATGATATAACGTACTAATATTTCCAATGTGCTAATAGTTTCGTCACTGCCCAAAACCTCTGCTATTGTTATTATATTGTACTGTTATTATACTTACTGTGACTATGTTGCTAATCATTACACCGCTAAAACTTCTGTATTATATAGAGAGAATTTACGGAAACAATTAAAGCATTGAAACTGCCAGTTCTCCTTATGATTATTATAATTCTATAATATGTAACCTGTTAATCGATATGTACGTTAAAAAGAATATTCTATAATCCGGTTCCTCGCATTTTAGTTTTCAGGTTTCGAATAAAATTAACTAAAATCATAAAACCATGGCACATTGACTAATTCTTCAACACAATCAGATGAGCAGATTTGATAGATTTTCAAATGGATCATGGCAGTGATCCCGTAGACCTTCTATTCTTCCGTAATCGAGTCTATTGAAAAGGTTAATGTCAAACAAAAATATATTAGCATCAATATGGTTTAATGCAAATGCAGATATTGTCAAAGGATTTCATAAGAACCATTTCACTTGTACCCAGTCGTATCAGTTAAAATACAACAATTGGCAGTGAGCCGAATTAGAAAAGATTACTTAATAGGATTAAAAATTTCCGCATTAGAGAACGAATCGTAACTGCTAAGGAAACATGCATAAGTGAATTAAGAGATATTTGTCACGAAAGATGGAATACATAACAACACAAAATATATGATGTACTTCCATGATCGTAAAGAGTTTTTGATTTCTCTATCAAAAGCTTCCGACTTGGCGAAAGAACGGGCAAGTAAATTAAATTATTGATAACAGTAACATGATGCAACGTTTAACATGGAATTAATACGGTAAATACAGCTTGCTAGAGGCGGCTAGTACTTTAATATAAAAAGAAATAATGTATAAATTTGTTAAGCTCAATAAAATAAATTTAGGTATTTTTATATTTGCCGGGCGAAAGTGGCAAATCGCCAGATACTGTTCCCAACTCCCCCATTGTTCATACTGCATTCATTTCATTTAAAGATATATACTTTTCAGCCATCTCATTTAATATAGATGCATTTCCCTTATTTTATTTAATAGAATATTTAACATAGAAATAAATAAATAAATAAATAAGAAATAATAACATAAACCAAAATATTTTATTTGAAAATCAAAGCATTGTTTCTAATTTACACATGTAAAAAATGAAAACTGCTATTGACGAAAAAACAAAAGTCTAATGAGGAGATTTGCTCTCGGGTAACATAAAAGTACCGAAATTTAAGTTTTTTGCATATTAATATAGTTTAGAATAACAAACTTGAAAAAACTTACAAAAAGTAGTGATATCCCAACAAAAAGTTTTCGGTAAAAAAAAAAAGCGCCAAGTTCTCCTTAATGTTTCGGCCAGAAAAAGTAGTGATATCTGAAGTTCGCACAAGTTAAAAGCCAAACATCCCAAATCTTTCATTGAAAATGGCTTCCTGCTACTTGGCCGTTAATGCCTTCGAGAGAGTTTAAATTTTAAAATATGTACAAATGAGCTACATGCCAACTACATTTTTTGATTATTTTAGGCATTTTGTGGCACAGAATACAGAAAAAAATACACATTTGAAAAAATCATTTAAACAACTTCAGTCTATTTAAATGCTTAGAAGTTAAAACTAACAAAATACTTGTATTCAGGAGATAATATCCCTAATTGCTAAAACATAATTAGTATCATCTTTTAACAGTTTATAAATCGAATACCTCATAATGTATGCAAACAAACTATAATAAATGTTCAAACGAAAAAATTCTCTTTCATCAATACACAAGATTTCAATATTACTCAATAAAATATAATGTAACATATTGTGAGATTTGATGAAGTAAATTTTGTTTTATTTCTTGGGTTTTACTTTAATGACTTTAGCTTTAGACCGTACAAAATGGCAATTAAACCACAAGTGGACTAAATGATATGTAATCATATCTAATGTTTGTTGAAACTGAATGGTAGTTATCAGAAATCTTTTACTTATGTCTTGACTTTCCCAAACAATATAAATAAATATTAATACTGTAATTAAAGATAATAACGATCCTAAAGAAGAAATTATATTTCAAAATAAGAATGCATCTGGATAATCTGCATAACGACGAGGTATCCCATTTAAACCACGGGTGAATTTGCATCTTTGCATTCTAATATTACTTTTAATATTTAAATAATTCATAAATGCGTAATTTCCAATCATTAATTTTGAAATGTTGTAGAAGGCATTAACGGCCAAGTCGCAGGAAGCCATTTTCAATGAAAGATTTGGGATGTTTGGCTTTCCCAGCTAGAAAAAGTTTGCAAAAAAAGTGTAAAAAAAAAAGTGCACAAAAAGCGAGCGTATTTGGCACCTCTGCTTATGCATAATGAGTGCACACTGAATTGTGCACAAAAAGTGTATACCTAAATTGTTCACTTTTTATACACAATCAGAGGTGCCAAATACGCTCGGATTGTGTGCACTTTTTTGTTTACACCTTTTTTGCATACCTAAATTGTTCACTTTTTATACACAATCAGTGGTGCCAAATACGCTCAGATTTTGTGCACTTTTTTTTAACACTTTTTTTGCCCATCTAAATTTTATACTTTTTATGCACAATCACAGGTGCCAAATACGCTCAGATTTTGTGCACTTTTCTTTTTACACTTTTTTTGCCTATCTAAATTTTACCACAAAAAGGCTTAATTATTGCAGTTCCCGGAACAGATGTCATAAGTTCCCACGGCTGCCACCTTGGAATTTTCTTGGCGTGAAAACCCCTTTTCCGCCAAGTAGTAATGTCGCCAAGCACCGGTTTATATGCATGTTTCGCTTAACGAAAATAAAATGTAAACAATAAACAAAATTCGCTAAAGTGGTTATCAGTAATCTTGTATGAGCGCTTCGTGCACATTAACTGAAAAAAAACCATCACTGCATTCAGCAGTTCTTCCGGTGTAGCATTCTCAAAATTCAGCAGTTCTCGCTTTCTAGCAATCTCAAAATATAAAAACTCTTAAGGCAACAGAATATACATAAAAAATGAAACTCGCTAAAGTGGCAATCAGTAATATTGTATGAGCGCTTCGCGCACATCAACCAAAAAAAAAAAAAAAAAAAAAAAAAAAACATCACTGCATTCAGCAGTTTTCCCGGTGTAGCATTCTTAAGATTCCGAAGTACTCACTTTCTAGCAATCTCAAAATGTAAAAAACTCTTAAAGCAGCAAAATATACTTAAAATTATCAACATACCTTAACAGATATCTGCTTTCTTGAAAGCTCCAGAACGAAATCTTTCTCATAACACCACCATCATTTTCCAAAATAGGCTTATGAATATGCATTGAGACACAATAAACAAACCTACTTTTCTTCTCAAAATTTCCTCATATTTCTTAATTACTTCAGCAAAAGCTTTTAAACAGATTACAGAAACCATATAGTCAGTCAAATACATCCAATAAATTTAACATAAAAATAAAAAGACAGAGCGATACAACACAATATCAAAATCCATCCACAAAATTCACCACTTCTCAGTGGTTGCCAGAACACAACACGTCAGAATACATATGTCACACGGGGTTCCACATATCGAGGTTGCCATATTTTAAACACCGCCAACACACCAACAAAAAATCGCCAAACAATTCAAAACAACGGCTGAGGGAACATAAGGCATCTAAGCCCAGTTCAGTTCCCTTAACCAGAAACGTACCATCTGTGAGATGGTTTCGTCGATATATCTGCCCTTTATATTTTCGCACTCCGGCATTCAAAACTTATTTTTATGCTGTTATATAAAAAAAATGCTCCTATTAATGCATTACTATTAAAGATTAAATGTTTAAGTTCACTATTTGATAAATTATTAAGTGGTCTGTTTGTGCACGGGATTTTCACATTTCCGGTTAAGGGTTAAACATATTGCTATCACATACATAATTCACACTGCAATATCAATACGGCAAAATCAATAATAAGACCAAAAAACAAGCATAAATTTATTGGTGTACCTGTAATGGAACAGTGGCACAACAGAGAGCTGAGCAATATTCTTATAATAGTATGAAATTTAAAAAAAAAAGATGTTTCTATAAATATAACCTAAAATTGAACCTTATAACATACGATGAAGCTATATTTTAAATTTTAAAACATTATGATGAATTCTTCACAATTTTTTAATTTCTAATTACAGCTGAAGGAAGGTTAAATGCTTGTAATATTTGGTACTTTATTTCGGTTAGCCGGGGGCCAATGTTATAGATACATATATAAGTCTATATACATGTTTATATAAATATATATACTACATATATATGTATATAGGTGATATAGACAATATATGTATATACATATGTGTGTGTGTGTATACATATATATGTATGTATATATAACACTGGCACTCGGCTAAACTAAAACTACCTAATATTTTTACGAGTGGTGCACCAAGTACTCCTGTGAGTACCAAGTAATTGTGTGCAAGAAAAAAGCACTTATGTGCACATGATGTGAGCTTAGGGGTAATACTCCTATGTGTGCATGTGTTTATAAATACACATAAACATTCATCATGAATCAGGGTTGCAAAAAAGCCGGCTAAAATTAAAAAAGCCACGCCGGCAGCTTTTATTGTTTTTAAACGGCTTTTTTTGGCCAAAATTGGCCTTTTTTGGCCATAATCGGCTTTACAATGAAGCATTGTAATTATAAACTACATATTTTAAAGTGTTTTTAATTAAGAGGACAATAGTTACTTAGTTACATGTTTCATTACTTAATTAATTTTAAGAGCTATTAATATACAAGTCTTATTTTATTTCTAATAAACATTTAAAATTATACATAGTCATATAATAAAAACATCATTTCTCACTATTAAAAAAACATTATGAATAGCATATGCATGAATATGCTTAACAACAAGCTTTTCGAAAATTTATTTAGAGAAATTTTATTTATTTATTTATTTTCTTGTTTAAATGCTCTATTTTTTATACACTTATGTACCTAACTCTCCTCAAATATTATATCCTTTCTAATTTTTCTTTTAACATTTATAAGTTAACTCTCCATATGGACACATAAGAATGTTTCCATTTTGATGTGCTACATTTTGTCATTGTTTAATTAAATATGATCTTTAAAATGTGTAGTATATGTGGAGCTATATAATGTAATATAAAATTTCAAAACACCAGTTTGGAGTCTAACTTAATATTCTTTTCAATATTTATATATATACTAGCAAACCCCGCGGCTTTGCTCGCGTAATATTTGAAATATGCCAAGTGATATTTATATGTCTAATTTTTATCAAAAGGTACTAACTAAATTTTTATTTTATTAAAAGGTAATATTTTATTTTATTAAAACGGTTTTTTTTATTAAACGGTACATTTTAATTTTAGGAATAATTCAAAAAATACTATTTAAAACACAGTTTGACTAAACATCATTATTACACTGTATTAGGCAGAAATGAGACTTAAATTAATAAAATGAAATAAAACTAAATAAATGATAATTTAGAAAATATTTTGAAACTTTTATGCTCAATTAATACGCTCATTTCAGTATTCATTTGAAGTTTTGAATTTTTAGAAACCATCTTCTTACATCTTAAAATTAACCATCATGTCAAATTCCAAGTCCTACCACCTCTCTCAACATAAAGGGCTATGTTGAAACAGGAACTGTCACCATTAATTTGCCAACATTAATTTTGAAATCGGTTTGTTATTTCTTAATATTCCACAGAAACGTAATTTAAAAAGCTTTTAAAGACCTTTTTTAGAATGTTTGTTGTTCCTGTGAACCCCAGGTGGTAGAATCACCGGCATAAAATATAGCCTGTGTAGGATCAGAGACTGTTACCATTGCTTCGCAACTATTACTTTTATAATCGGTTTATATTCCCTGAAATTGCATAGAATCCTAATTTAGAACTTTTTTAGAAAATGGTTTTCGCGCCTCCCCTTCGCTTCACCCCTTTTTAATTCGAATTTATTTTCGACGTTCCTTCGAGGGCATTTATATTTTATAAGTAACTACCATGTCATATTTAAAGTTTCTAGCCTTTTCAGTATCACAGAAATCGCAATTTAGAAAGTTTTTAGCTCCTGCAACCCTCTGGTGGTAGTGGAACAGACATAAAATATAGCTTATGTTTGAGCAGGTTCTATCACCAAAATTTGTCATCATTATTTTTTTAATCGGTTTGGTAATTTATAAGTTTGCTTAAAAATTGTAATTTATAACGCTTTTCACTCACTTCATTTTTTTTTAATTTGGAATTTTCTTTCGACTGTTCTTAGAAAGCAGTTGCATCTTGTAAGTAAATACCATGCCATACTTGAAAGTGTTAGACCCCTCAGTTGTGCAAAAAATGCAAATTAGGACATGTTTTGCTTTCGCAACCCTCAGATGGAAGTGACAGCAACATAAAATATAACCTATGTTATAGCAGGGACTGTCACCATTGATTTGCAACCATTACTTTTTAAATAGCTTTGGTATTTCCTTAGATTGAGTAGAAATCGCAATTTAGAACGTTTTTAGAACGCTTTTCGCGCATTTTGGTCCTGCATCTCCTCTGGGGTAGTGGAAACAGATATAAAATATAGCCTATCTTGAAGCAAGATCTGTCACCATCATTTTTACACCATTATATTTGAAATCGGTTCAGTACTTCCTGAGATTGCATAGAAATCGCAATTTAGAAAGTTTTTTACAACGCTTTTTGCGCATTTTGACCACCTTTTAAATTTCGATTTTTTTAGGAAATGTCCTTAGAGATCATTGAAATCTTATAACTAACTGCCATTCCAAATTTCACGATTCTAGGCCCTTCCGTAACGCAAAAGTCGTTTTTTGCTCCTGCACCCCCTTTGGGGTAGTGGCACCGACATAAAATATCGCCTATGTAGAAGCAAAGGTTTTCACCATCATTTTGACGCCATTATTTTTTAAATTGGTTTGGTATTTCCTGAGATTGTGTAGAAACCACCATTAGAACGTTTCTTAGAACGCTTTTCGCGCATTTTCACCCCTTTTGAATTTCGAATTGTTTAAGAACTGTTCTTAGAAATCCTTTATATCCTATAAGTAGCTAATATTTCAAATTTCATATTTCTAGGCCCTTCGGTAACGCAAAAATCGCATTTTTAGAACGTTCTTTGCTCGTGCACCCCCTTTCGGGTAGTGGCACCGGCATAAAACATAGCCTATGTTGGAGCAAGGGTTGTCACCGTCATTTTGACACCCTTATTTTGACACCATTATTTTTTAAATCCGTTTGGTATTTCCTGAGATTGTACAGAAATCACCATTTAGAACGTTTTTTAGAACGATTTTCGCGCATTTTCATACCTTTCAAATTTCGAATTGTTTAAGAACTGTTCTTAGAAATCCTTTATATCTAATAAGTAGCTAATATTTCAAATTTCATATTTCTAGGCCCTTCGGTAACGCAAACATCGCATTTTTAGAACGTTCTTTGCTCATGCACCCCCTTTCGGGTAGTGGCACCGACATAAAACATAGCCTACGTTGGAGCAAGGGTTATCACCGTCATTTTGACACCCTTATTTTGATACCATTATTTTTTAAATCGGCTTGGTATTTCCTGAGATAGTGTAGAAATCACCATTTAGAACATTTTTAGAACGCTTTTCGCGCATTTTCACAATTTTTAATTTTCAAATTGTTTAAGAACTGTTCTTAGAAATCCTTTATATCTAATAAGTAGCTGATACTTCAAATTTCATATTTCTAGGCCCTTCAGTAACACATAAATCGCATTTTTAGAACGCTTTTTGCTCCTACACCCCCTTTGGGGTAGTGGCACCGACATAAATCATAGCCTACCTTGGAGCAAACGTTGTCACTATCATTTTGACACCAATATTTTTAAAATCGGTTTGGTATTTCCTGAGATTATGTAGAAACTACCATTTAGAACGTTTTTAGAACGCTTTTTGTGTACTTTCACCCCTATTAAATTTAAAATTGTTTAAGAACTGTTCTTAGATATCATTTATATCTTATAAGTAACTAATATTCAAAATTTCATATTTCTAGGCCCTTCAGTAACGCTAAAATCACATTTTTAGAACGTTTTTTGCTCCTACACCCGCTTTGGGGTAGTGGCACCGACATAAAACATAGCCTATCTTGGAGCAAGCGTTGTCACCATCATTTTGACACCAATATTTTTTAAATCGGTTTGGTATTTCCTGAGATTGTGTAGAAACTACCATTTAGAACGTTTTTTAGAACGCTTTTTGTGCATTTTCACCCCTTTTAAATTTCGAATTGTTTAAGAACTGTTCTTAGACATCATTTATATCTTATAAGTAACCAATATTCAAAATTTCATATTTCTAAGGCCTTCAGTAACGCTAAAATCGCTTTTTTGGAACGTTTTTTGCTCCTACACCCCCTTTGGGGTAGTGGCACCGACATAAAACATAGCCTATCTTGGAGCAATCGTTGTCACCATCATTTTGACACCAATATTTTTTAAATCGGTTTGGTATTTCCTGAGATTGTGTAGAAACTACCATTTAGAACGTTTTTTAGAACGCTTTTGTGCATTTTCACCCTTTTTAAATTTCGAATTGTTTAAGAACTGTTCTTAGACATCATTTATATCTTATAAGTAACTAATATTCAAAATTTCATATTTCTATGCCCTTCAGCAACGCTAAAATCGCATTTTTAGAACGTTTTTTGCTCCTACACCCCCTTTGGGGTAGTGGCACCGACATAAGATATACCCTATGTTCTAAGTTGGACTAACAGCATTATTTTGATACCATTACTTTTGGAATCGGTAAGGTAGTTCCAGAGCTTACCTCCTACAAATAAACAATTTTTTCCTCTTTATAATAGGAGTATAGATATATATATATATTTTTTTTTTTCAGACATAATGCCTTCACAGTTGCCTTCTAGCAGTTAAAGACTTAGTTATTTGACAAAATTTAATAGAAATTTATAATTTTCTTAGTAGAAAATATTCATAAGTGTATTATAAATTAATTGATCCAAATTTAAAACAAATTAGCTGTAAACAAAATTTTAAAAATAAAAACCGGCTTTTTTTAAGTGGCTAAAACCAAAAAAAGCCATCCGGCTTTTTTTGGCCTGGCTAAAACAGGGCAACCCTGTCATGAACATATAATATTTTTTTTTAATTAACTTCAATTCAAAGTTTAATTTACTGTATACTTTTTGAAGATAATTTTTGTAAATTTCCATGCCCTATAAAAAAAACTTTGGGACATTTAGACACCTGATCGATAAAATTCACAATTTTTCCAAAGCCAATCGATAAAATTCCAATTTTTCGCACCCAATTGACAAAATTCGCTATTTTTTCACAGTCGACTGACAGAATTTACTATTTTTCTACACCCGATAAAACACAAAATTCCCTTTTTTCCGTGCCTGATCGACGAAGTTCGCTATTTTTCCATGAATCAACGAAATTTGTGATTATTCCACTCGTAATCGACAAAATTCATAATTTTCTACACCTGTTCAACAAAATTTCCTTTTTTTCCAGCGCCTGATCAACGTAGTTCACTATTTTTCCATGAATCAACGAAATTTGAGATTTTCCCGCACTTTATCGACAAAATTCGCACTTTTTCTATGCCCGATCAAACAAATTCGCGATTTTTCTACGCCAGATTGACAAATTTCACTATCTTTTCATACCCGACCAGTGAAATTCGCTATTTTTTCACACCTTATTGACAAAATTCACTATTTTTCGACACCCAATCAACAAAATTCCCTTTTTTTCACACCTGTTCAACAAAACTCTCCTTTTTTCCCGCACTTGATCGACGAAGTTTGCTATTTTTTCGTGATTCAATGAAATTGAGATTTTTTCCATTCCTAATCGACAAAATTCATGATTTTCTACACCCTTTCAACAAAATTCCCTTTTTTTCCACACCCGTTCAACAAAATTCCCCTTTTCTGCCGCGCCTGATCGACGGAGTTCGCTATTTTTCCGTGAATCAACGAAATTTGAGATTTTTCCACTCCTAATCGACAAAATTCATAATTTTCTACACCTGTTCAACAAAATTTCCTTTTTTTTCCATATCCATTCAACAAAATTCCCCTTTTTCCTGCGTCTGATCAACGTAGTGCACTATTTTTCAGTGAAACAACGAAATTTGAGATTTTTCCGCACATTATCGACAAAATTCACACTTTTTCTATGCCCGATCAAACAAATTCGCAATTTTTCTATGCTGGATTGACAAGTTTCGCAATCTTTTCATACCCGACCAGCGAAATTCGCTATTTTTTCACACCCAGTTGATAAAATTCACTATTTTTCGACACCCAATCCACAAAATTCCCTTTTTTACACACATGATCAATAAAATTCCCCTTTTTTTCCACGCATTATTGAAGAAGTTTGCTATTTTTTCGTGAATCAACGAAATTAGAGATTTTTCTGTACATTATCGACAAAATTGACACTTTTTCCATGCCCGATCAAACAAATTCGCAATTTTTCTACGCCAGATTGACAAATTTCGCTATCTTTTCATACCCGACCAGTGAAATTCGCTATTTTTTCACACCTTATTGGCAAAATTCACTATTTTTCGATACCCAATCAACAAAATTCCTTTTTTTTCACACCTGATCAACAAAACTCTCCTTTTTTCCCGCACTTGATCCGCGAAGTTTGCTATTTTTTCGCGATTCAATGAAATTTTGAGATTTTTTCCATTCCTAATCGACAAAATTCATGATTTTCTACACCCTTTCAACAAAATTCCCTTTTCTGCCGCGCCTGATCGACGAAGTTCGCTATTTTTCCGTGAATCAACGAAATTTGAGATTTTTCCACTCCTAATCGACAAAATTCATAATTTTCTACACCTGTTCAACAAAATTTCCTTTTTTTCCATATCCATTCAACAAAATTCCCCTTTTTCCTGCGTCTGATCAACGTAGTGCACTATTTTTCAGTGAAACAACGAAATTTGAGGTTTTTCCGCACATTATCGACAAAACTCGCACTTTTTCTATGCCCGATCAAACAAATTCGCGATTTTTCTACGCCAGATTGACAAATTTGGCTATCTTTTCATACCCGACCAGTGAAATTCGCTATTTTTTCACACCTTATTGACAAAATTCACTATTTTTCGACACCCAATCAACAAAATTCCCTTTTTTTCACACCTGATCAACAAAACTCTCCTTTTCCCCGCACCTGTTCGACGAAGTTTGCTATTTTTTCGTGATTGAATGAAATTTTGACATTTTCTCCATTCCTATTCGACAAAATTCACGATTTTCTACACCCTTTCAACAAAATTCCCTTTTTTTCCACACCCGTTCAACAATATTCCCCTTTTCTGCTGCGCCTGATCGACGAAGTTCGCTCTTTTTCCGTGAATCAACGAAATTTGAGATTTTTCCGCACATTATCGACAAAATTCACACATTTTCTATGTCCGATCAAACAAATTCGCAATTTTTCTACGCCGGATTGACAAGTTTCACAATCTTTTCATACCCGACCAGCGAAATTCGCTATTTTTTCACACCCAATTGACAGAATTCGCTATTTTTCGACACCTGATCAACAAAATTTCCTTTTTTTCTGCACCTGATCGACGAAGTTTGCTATTTTTCAGTGAAACAACGAAACTTGAGATTTTTCCGCACATTATCGACAAAACTCGCACTTTTTCTATGTCCGATCAAACAAATTCGCGATTTTTCTACGCCAGATTGACAAATTTTGCTATCTTTTCATACCCGACCAGTGAAATTCGCTATTTTTTCACACCTTATTGACAAAATTCACTATTTTTCAACACCCAATCAACAAAATTCCCTTTTTTTCATACCTGATCAACAAAACTCCCCTTTTCCCCGCACCTGTTCGACGAAGTTTGCTATTTTTTCGTGATTCAATGAAATTTTGACATTTTCTCCATTCCTAATCGACAAAATTCACGATTTTCTACACCCTTTCAACAAAATTCCCTTTTTTTCCACACCCGTTCAACAATATTCCCCTTTTCTGCCGCGCCTGATCGACGAAGTTCGCTATTTTTCCGTGTATCAACGAAATTTGAGATTTTTCTGCACATTATCGACAAAATTCACACTTTTTCTATGCCCGATCAAACAAATTCGCAATTTTTCTACGCCAGATTCACAAGTTTCGCAATCTTTTCATACCCGACCAGCGAAATTCGCTATTTTTTCACACCCAATTGACAGAATTCGCTATTTTTCGACACCTGATCAACAAAATTTCCTTTTTTTCTGCACCTGATCGTGATCGACGAAGTTTGCTATTTTTCAGTGAAACAACGAAATTTGAGATTTTTCCGCACATTATCGACAAAACTCGCACTTTTTCTATGCCCGATCAAACAGATTCGCGATTTTTCTACGCCAGATTGACAAATTTCGCTATCTTTTCATACCCGACCAGTGAAATTCGCTATTTTTTCACACCTTATTGACAAAATTCACTACTTTTCGACACCCAATCAACAAAATTCCTTTTTTTTCATACCTGATCAACAAAACTCTCATTTTCCCCGCACCTGTTCGATGAAGTTTGCTATTTTTTCGTGATTCAATGAAATTTTGACATTTTCTCCATTCCTAATCGACAAAATTCACGATTTTCTACACCCTTTCAACAAAATTCCCTTTTTTTCCACACCCGTTCAACAATATTCCCCTTTTCTGCCGCGCCTGATCGACGAAGTTCGCTATTTTTCCGTGAATCAACGAAATTTGTCATTTTTCCGCACATTATCGACAAAATTCACACTTTTTCTATGCCCGATCAAACAAATTCGCAATTTTTCTACGCCGGATTGACAAGTTTCACAATCTTTTCATACCCGACCAGCGAAATTCGCTATTTTTTCACACCCAATTGACAGAATTCGCTATTTTTCTACACCTGATCAACAAAATTTCCTTTTTTTCTGCACCTGATCGACGAAGTTTGCTATTTTTCCATGAATCAATGAAATTTGAGATTTTACCACTCCTAATCGACAAAATTCATGATTTTCTACACCCGTTCAACAAAATTCACTTTTTTCCCACATCCGTTCAACGAAATTCCCCTTTTTTTCCTGTTCTTGATCGACAAAGTTCACTATTTTTCCATGAATCAAAGAAATTTGAGATTTTCCCGCACATTATCAACAACCATTAGAAGAGAAGACATGGCACGTTGTTGCAGATCTGCAACAATAAAAAGTTTACGCTTATTTTATACATATTATAAATTTCTTAGCTCAAAAATGGTCTTGAAATAAAGAATTTAAACTTACCTTTGTAAACAATATACTTGTCTGCAGACTTTTTTAACTCCACTATTTCAAAGCCTAATTCAGCAAAAATCACATTTAGCTGATCAAGCGATAAATGAAACTTTGGCGTGAAAAAAAATAAATATTCGCCATCTGTTGCGGATTTAATGACATAATTATACTACTAGCAGTGTAGTAGAATAACAACATTCAACGAAATCGTGTTTTGATGTTTACTGTTAAAATATCATTGACTTTTTTGGTATGTTGCAGATCTGCAACACAGTGATACAAAGGGTTAATTTCTTTAGGCAAGTAGGTACCTATTTTAGTTATCAATACAGTTTTGGCGGGAACTATCTGACCTTCTATCTTCGTAGTAAATTGATGAGTTTCCAAGCTATAAATTGCAGTTATTTCTTCACACGATACATCTGTGGGGATGCCATGCAGCAGGAACCACGTGGTAATGCTTTCATGTTGGAGAACAGGTGATACCGGTATTTCTTCCAATTCTTGGATGTCTAAGATTTGTTGCGCTGTTTCTAGAGAGCTTGTCGTTGCTAAGATTTTCCCTCGCCAGGTTAGTTTCAACTCATTAATTTGGTCATGACTGAATAATTTCTTGAATTCCGTTCTTTAGACGACGCGGGTGTATGCTTGGGAGAGCCCCATTTGCTTCCAAAAAGATTATAGGGTACTTTTCAATTAGCCGGGCGCCAGTGTTATGTACACATAAATATATGTATATACACATGTATGTATACATATATATATGCACATGTATGTATATACATATATTGTATATATACACATATATCCACATATATGTATATCTATACATATGTATATATACATGTATACATAATACTAGCACCCGGCTAACCGAAAAGTACCGATTTTAATTTCCTCGTACATATCACTCTGCAGCACTTGTATTCAGGCCCTGTTTACGGAATAGTCCCATGAAGCCCGTGCTTACCCACTGAGATACGAAAGGGCCCCCAATTTTACTTTTCAAAACTAATTATTAGAAAAAAGAAACTCAATCAGGGTAAAAAATGCATTATTTTTCTTTTGAAATTTTTTTGTTCTTACTATGTGGCAATTTGTAAATCACAAAAGATATTTTGAAGTTCAAATACTGTAGTTCCATATTTGTCATTTACAAAATAAATTGGTTATTTACAATTAAAAATATAATAAAATACTTTTTCATAGTATGTATATATAGGTAGTTAGTTTTAGTTTAATATTAAGTGTTATTTACTCTAAACTTTGATGGTAAAATTTCAAATTATTTAAGCATACGAAAAAGGGATTTAGTAAATAAAAAAGCAATTTGTAGAGTAATAGGGGACCCTGTGTGACGTCGGGCTTCCCCTACTTCCAAGTGTTAAGCGGGCCCTGCTTGTATTATTTCCTTTGGTGAGATATCCAAATAATAAACGTTGTTTTCCTGAACTGAAGATACGCCGTATGCTACGGTATCATCCTCCATCTTGCTGTCGTTCATTTCTCCATTTTTCTCAGTGAGGGCATTTGAATCCATTGCATTTTCTTCACTTTCATTTTTAGAAGATATCAATCCCTTTTTCCTAGTATTAGGCTTTATCCTTTTTGAAGTCCAAGTTTTACTCTTATTTCTTACAAATTTCGCTACTAATAACGCCCGCCACGCCGCCCACGCAGCTCGATGCATGTAAACACAAGGAAAGGAGTGTTGAGTTGAATTGCAGCTACACATGCGAAAATAAAAATCAAGGCCGTGATCGAGATAGATTTTCGCTGTTAGCGAAACGAGATCCACTAATCAGAAGCCTGTATTTTTGCGACCTTTTCATTGTTTGCAAATATGCATGCTTCTGATTGGTCAATCTCGTTTGGCTAATATCGAAAAATGTATCTGGATCTCTGCCCAAATATTTAAATAGAAATTTGAAAGAAATTAATAAGAAATAAACGTTTTTCATTTGATTTTTGAAAGCAGAAGTAATTTTCATAATAACTGGAATTTATGCTTGATCGATGATAAGGGATGCTATTAGTAATCATCAAAAAGAAGAGAATTTGCGTGAGTGTGTGTGTGGGGGGGGGGGGGGGGAGTCCACTGCCCTAGCCTCGATTTTAAAATTTAACTAGCTAATTTTTTTTTTTTTTGATAATTTTGAAAACTTCATAAAATGTATTATTTTCGAAGAATTTAAAATAAAAGAGGAAGTAAGGAATTTTCTGATAGGGCATGGGAGGGCCATTGCCCTCCCTGCATTTTAAAATTTGATTAATTAAAATTTATTTTTTTCCTATTTTGAAATACAGAGTCAAATTTATTATTTACGTGTAACTTAAAATAAAGATAAACTAAGAATTTTCCTTTGGGGGAAGGGGGCTTAGGAGGGCCATTTCCCCTCCCTCGATTTAAAAATTTAACTAACTAAATTTTATTTTTCTCCGATTTTGAAAAAAAAAAAAAGTAAAATTTATTCTTTCAAGTAACTTAAAATAAAAGTGGAACTGTGGATTTTCTGTTAAGGAGGGGGGGGGGGGGGGTGAGGAGAGGTCCATTTTGCCCCTCCCTGGATTTTGAAACTTATTTAATTAAAATGTGTTTTTCACCAATTTTGAAATGCACAGCAAAATTATTTATTTCGAGTACATTAAAGAGGAACTAAGAACTTTTACTTGGGTAGAAAGGGTCATATGAGAGCCATTGCTCCTCCCTCGAATTTGATTTAATCTAAATTATTTCTAAATTTTATTTTTAATGATTTTGAAAAACACAGTAAAATTTTCTCTTTTCGAGTAACTTAACATAAAAGAGGAATTAAATATTTTTCTGTAAAGTTAGAGGGTTTAGGTGAACCATTACCCGTACCGCAGATTTTAAAATTTAATTAATTAAAATTCATTTTTGCTTATTTTGAAAAACATAGTAAAATTGATTTTTTTCAAGCGACTTAAAATAAAGGGGGAACTCAGGAAATTTCCGTTAAAGAAAGAGGGGGGGGGAGGAGCCCCATTGCCTCTTCCTGGATTTTGAAATTTAAATAATTAAAATTTGTTTTTTTCTTATTTTGAAAAACATAGTAAAATGTATTTATTTCGTTTACCTTAAAATTTAAATGGAATTGAGAATTTTCGTTTTTTTCCGGGAGGGGGGGGGGGGGTAAATATACTATTTAAAATGAAAGTACTATTTTTTACATCCATAAAAAATATATAATTTTTGAAAAATTGGAATCTACAGTTTTTTTTTTTTTTTTTTTTTTTTTTTTTGCATAAAAAATGCACACTCTTCGCGAACACGGAATATTAATTTATTTTATGCAAAAAATGTGCACAGTTTTTGACAACATAGGATATACACTTTTTTGTATGTATAAAAAATACAGACAGTTTGCACAAAAGGTGCATACTTTTCGAAGTGTTCAAAAATAGTCACTTTTTTTGCACAAATTGTGTACAATATATACTATTTTGCAAAAAAAGTGCAGACATTTTCTAGCTGGGTTTAACTTCTGCGAACTTCAGATATCACTACTTTTTCTGGCCGAAACATTAAGGAGAACTTGGCGCTTTTTTTTTTTTTTTTTTTTTTTTTTTTTTTTACCGAAAACTTTTTGTTGGGTTGACTGCTTTTCTCTGAAAATAATATTTTAATACTTTTTTGAACATGAACAAATTAAGTGCTTTAGTAATTTAAAAATTAAATATAATATATATATATATAGTTCAGACATTTTTAATTTTTAAATTACTAAAGCATTTAATTTTGGCGTTTTCAAAAAAAGTATTAAAATATGATTTTGAAAAAGAAGCAGTCAATATCTTTCTTTGAATGTATATATTTAATTGCATTTCCAAATAAATAAAAGATATTGTATTCCAAAATGATACTTTTACTTGATGGTTTCCTTTTGATGATGTCAATACATGCTATAATTAACATTCTCTGAATTCCTAGTTGTATATGGAGTTTGGTAAAAAGAATAGAGCACAAATAGATTCGTTAAAATTTTCTATTTGCATTCAATGTTTCATTCAAGTTTCAGACTTACTTTTATTTGCTAGACACAGTTAATTAACATTTCCGATATTTTTATAGCATTTTAGCTAAACAAAAATCAATGATGAGATATCCCGCATAAAAATATTACTTTTACATAGTACTTTTTATACATCATACAACTGCTTCTGGATTATATTCAAGGGCAGAAAAGTCTATTTACCAATTTAACTTTATTTCTGATAGAAATTTTTTTATAACAACTTTCATTTTCTTTTTGCTGTTCAATATTTCAAAATTTACATAAAAGAGTTTAATATGAAAATCACTAGTAGCTTTATTTCTTTCATATTTTTGGCAAGTTTAGAAGGACTGAAAAAACAGCATTTTTCTTAAAACAATTATTATAAAATGTATTGCTTTTAATCTTGTAACATGTTAATAAATTTAAAATATGCATATTTCTTACCGTCACAATTTCCCTATAAATAATAAACGAATTTAAAAGTTTGTGTTTAAAATGTTATTTAATATTTCTACGTAATTTTCCGGATAAAGCTATCAAATCTGATTTACACAGTAACAGTATGAGTGTATTCGTTTTAAAATTTTGCTAGTATTGCTTAAATGTACACAAGAAAGTTTCTACATTTTTATTGCTTATATTTGCATCTCTGTATGTATATATATATATATATATACATTGATATATAGATAGATAGATAATTTTATGCATATGTATATATATATATTGATAATCTGCTAAATCTCTATTGAATTTACTTGTTAAAATTAAAATGTAATGGATATG
Source organism: Maratus speciosus (assembly GCA_963932465.1). Taxonomy (NCBI): domain Eukaryota; kingdom Metazoa; phylum Arthropoda; class Arachnida; order Araneae; family Salticidae; genus Maratus; species Maratus speciosus. Next base: position 416,120,860 of record OZ010795.1, on the reverse strand, counting down.
TAAAGAGACTTTTTTAGATTGGGTTTAGATAGTGACAGCTACCCTAAAATACGTTAAAAAATGTGACACAAATAAAGTTCTAGTCTAAGGTCAAAAACAATGTTTATAGAGTATATAAATTACATTTAAATTATATTTAAAAATTTAAATTTGTATATTTTACTATAATGTTGTATATAACAAAAATGTTGTGCGTAAAAGATTGGTTATACAGAGATGAAAAATTATATTCAAATTGACTTAATTAACTTGAAAAATCATGATCATGACTAAATAGTAGACAATAAAACATTTTATAAATACTTCTTAATTAAAAAACATATAACTGTCACTTGACTGGATTAGGAAAATAAACATAATTTAATCGAAAAATAAATTAAATAAGTAACTTTATAAAATTCTTTTGCAGTTTTGCATTTTGTGAAATCCTAAATGTGTTTAAAACCGATATAATGAAATATACCAATGGAACTGTTAAAAATATAATCCACCATCTAATAAATTCAGTACATATTTCTTATCGTTTCATATTTATCGATATACATTATTGAGTAGATAAATTTTAATATGCAAGAATGGAAATTATTCTTCGACAAAACTTGAAAAATCCTAGCATATTATGCATATTATACATTGACGTTATCTAACTCAAACCTATAAAATTTTGTTTATAAATTTACTCACTTTTATTCTAATTTATTGAAAAATCTAAATAAAGTAAATGCAAGCAATCTGATATTTTTGATCTGCCAATCATGCTGAAGTAAATTTAGAAGCATGAGTTCAGAAAATCAATATTTGGATCAAATTGCAAGGGGAAAAAAATACATTTTATTAACAATGTTGATTCATATGTTATTATTCATGATTTAAAGGAATAGATGATATCAATAAAAAAATATTTAATCTCTCATTTCTATTAAATTATATAATAAAGCAATTTATATTTTTATTTCAATATTTTTTATTAGATTTTATCAAATAGTAACATATATATATATATATATATATATATATATATATATATATATATATATATATATATATATATATATATATATATACATATATAGGGGAGAGCAGCCGATTTTGGACATTTTCACATATTTACAGATGTAACTATTTTCATTTTTGGAATATCTGCAAAACATCGCTAAGCGTGGTTAATCCACCTCCTACCTAAATAAATCATTAGAAAAATTTATTTTTGCAAAACTTAAGTTTTGTTTTAATTTGAAAAATTGTCAAAAGCTGTCCAAATTTAAAACCAAAGTTTGCGATTAATGAAATATTCAAAGAGAACAACAGCAATAGAATGTAATAAAATCAAATGTCCGAAAGTAATAGATTGTTTTAAGTCAATATGTATTCTAAATATAAATCAAAGTTATAAGTATTAAGAAATAGAAATTATGGGAGTAATTGCCATTTAGTTGAATATCATGTAAGAAGTGATAAGAAGGCTTACACATAAAATTATTTTTTATTATTATTATTATTATTCCAGCGCACGCGAGATGGAGCAAATCTTTGTCAATATATTTTTCAATATATCAATTGTCAATCTGAGCAATGGATCATTTCTGCTATTTTATTTTGCTTACAAAATAAGCAAAATCAATCATCACTGCCTTTAATTTTTTTTATATTTTATTTATTTATTTTTTTTTTTAGACTCTGTATCTTACACATTTTTTTTCAACAGAAGTTGTCTTCTCTCTATGTCTGTAGTTCTTCCCTTCCATCATTTCCTTTCTAATTGAATTACGCCTATTTTTTTTTTTTTTTTTTTACTTGATCTTCCAATTGCTTTTGTGCTTTGATAGTTTCTTTTTGTCGTTTTTATTTTTCATTTCAAGATTTACTTCATATGGCTCTCTCTGTACTTCGAGTTAATTAATTTTGAAATTTATTGTCGTATATCTCGTTTAATTTACGCAATTCAAATTTGTCCAACTAAGGCATCTGCGCCACTTTTTATAAACAGATAAACGCATGTTTAAGAACAAAATCTAAAGCAAACAAATCCGCTTGAAAAATATGAGCAGTTAACACATGAATTTAGATATATATATATGAAAAAATAACAAAATATTATGAATAATTTTATTCCGCACGCAGGAAACAATGGTTATGTGTAAAATAACACATACTATACGAATTGAATATTTCCAACTGAGTGAAGAAATTCCCAGTCTGGGTATCTAACCAAGATCCTAGGAATACAAGGCGAATGATTTATCGTTTAAGCTAACTTGGCCGACAACCAGCCAGAATATTTGTATGCGGCCCAGTTAGCTTAAACCGTAAAGCATTGTCCTTGTAAGCCAAGAATCTGGGTCCGATTCCCAGACTGGGCATTTTTTCGCTCAGTTGGAAATATTCAATTCCTATTATAACTTTACCAATGAGTTTGATTGAGTTAAAATAATTATCATACATGCCATCCTACAATTTAACGTTATATATATATATATATATATATATATATATATATATATATGTGTATTATCTAATTAATCCAATAATTTTGAAATTTGTTTAGTAATGTAAAAAATAAAACTGAAGTACTTGATTCGAATGAATTTCAGTTCTCTTCGGAATAAAGATTTCTTTGTAAAATTCTATTTTATAAAGTGTAACATAATGCAAAAAATAAATAAATAAATAAATAAATAAATAAATAAATAAAATAAAACTTTATTTTTAGCATTTAGATTATTTTTATATTCTACTTTGTTGCTTAATCATTATTTAAATATAGATATATACTATACATAAATATAATAAACAAATAAATAAACATTTATACTATCTAAGGCAACCTTCCAAAACGCTTATATTTAATGGCTTCCATACGCAATGGAACACACAAAAAAAATTATTTTAATATACTACTTTATTCAAACATAAAATGCATTCAAGCATTTAATGTGCATTCTAAAATTTCTTTCTACAGATTGAGAATAATTTAAGTAGAAGAGAAAAATTTCCTGAAGATTGAAGGAATATATTAAAACTTTCAAGAAATGTCACATGGTGTTTGGAAATTGTTGAAAATAATCACAGCATTACATTAAATTCTTATTAATTTCTTTTTGTACAACTATGTTTCTTGTGATTGGTTGTTTAATGTAGCTTTCTTTCACGGCCGCCAATTCTCTGCCATGGGCCTTGCAAAATCTATAAATACCTGTAAATTTTCTGTTTTTCTTTCAGTATGTTTGTGTAATTGTTCTTGTTAATAATCAAATATACTCACTTCGATCCACGTCTTTATGTCTGCCTTTTTATTTATTTTAACAGCAGAGCGTTGGTTCTAACAAGTGTTGAAATGAGCTGCGAGACATACTGACGCAGTTATCTTTCTGTTGTTCATTTCTGCTGGGATTTTGAGTGAAAAAGATTTTATTTTACTTTTTATATATTTTATCGAGCAGAATGGATTCTTCAAAAGATGTTTACGGTGTCCCTCTTTTTGAAGGTGATGGAAAAGTTTTTTCGGTATGGAAACGAAGAGTAATGGCAATTTTTGCTGCTAAAGAATTGGAAAAATTCCTGGAAAATGAAGCAGCTCTAGACAATGCCGCCGATGTCGTGAAAGCAAAAAAGGCTTACGCTTTATTATTATCATTATTAAGTGATAATGTTCTTGCGTCACTTCAAGATGAAAATACAGCTCATAAAATATGGATTAAATTAGAACGCACTTATGATACAAAGCGTGCAGTGAATCAAATTTTAATTCGGAAGAGATTGGCAACGATTAAGAAAGATCGTACAGTTTCTATGAGAAATCACATTGATGAAATAAATAAATTAATTTCGGATCTTAAGCTGTCTGGGGCAGAAGTTAATGAAACGGATACTATTGTTTATATTTTGATGTCATTGCCTCAGGAATTTGAAAATGTTAAGATTGCTTTAGAAAACCAACCGAATTCTGTTTTGACATTAGATTTCGTGACACAAAGATTATTAGATGCTGAAGCACTTCTTTTGGATTCAAAGAAAGAAAAAGTATATACTAAGGCTGCTCATGATAATACTGCATTTGTGTCGACTCGCAAAGAATTCTTTTGCAAAATTTGCAACTCTAAAGGGCATACAGCGAAATATTGTAGAAAGAAAATTACTTGCCATTCTTGTGGAAAATTCGGACACATAAAACGTAACTGTAAAGCTGTTAAAAATTCAAATGAAGAAAAATTTGCCTCTTCAGCTGTTTCTTTCGTTGCTGGAAATGCTTCCAGGAAAAGGAATGAATTTATAGTAGATTCCGGAGCAACTTTCCATATGTGTTCTAATGAGAATTATTTCGCATCCTTAGTACATTCTTCAGGAACTATTAAATGCGCATCAAAAAATACGAATCTAGAAATCAAAGGTATTGGAAATATTAATGGAAAACTGTCAAATGGAATGGAAATTACTTTAAAGGACGTCCTTTATGTTCCAGACTTAAACGGGCAACTCATTTCCGTTAGGAAAATTGAAAGTGCAAATTATACAGTTATTTTCAAGAACCAAAAAGTATTTATCGAAAAAGGGAGAAACCGTTTTTACTTCGGTGAGCGGGATTTGAATGGACAATACGTAAGTGACTTTGTCCCTGTTTACGAAACCGTTCTTACTTCAAAGAAAAATCATTGTGATATCTGGCATCGCAGACTTGGTCATCCGAGTGACAAAGTATTGAAAGATATGAAGCTTCCGGTACCTGACTCTTTTTGTGATATTTGTGCTCGGGCAAAACAGAGTGCAACACCAATGGGAAGAGGACCAAGAAAAAGAGAAACCAAGCCAATGACTTTGATTCATAGTGACATTTGTGGACCTATTTTTCCGACAACCTTTTCTGGTGAGTGCTATTTTATGACTCTTATCGATGATTTTTCTCGTTTTACTGAAGTACGTTTACGGAAACATAAAAGTGAAGTCTCAGAAGAATTAAAAATGTTCTTAAAATCCAACCCTACAGTGAAGAAAATTAGATGTGATAACGGGAAGGAATATTTTTCTAATGATTTAGTGAATTTTACTAGAGATCTTGGTATAGTGATAGATCCCGCTCCTCCATACACGCAATCTTTGAATGGAGTAGCTGAACGCTGCAATAGGTCGCTTCTGAATATAGGACGTGCTTTGATTGCTGAATCAAATTTACCAAAGACCTTTTGGGGTCAAGCTATCCTTTCAGCAGCTTACTTGAAAAACCGAATGCCAAGCAGCACTATTGAGAACAAAACTCCGTACTTCCTGAAATATGGAGAAGAAGCCGATTTCAAGCACATACGTGTTTTTGGATGCAGTGCTTACATGTTAATTCCTTCCGTTCATCGAAAGAAGCTTGACGATAGGTCTAAACAAATGATCTTCATTGGTTATTCTTCAATGGGATATAGATTACTAGATCCTGAAACGAAACGCATAACTGTATCAAGAAATGTGAAATTCGACGAAGAGAAAATGGAAAATGTTCAGTCGAAACAATACATTCTAGAAAATTCAGAACCTGTCGATAATGAAATTGATCCAGATGTTCTAGAAAATACGAGTGATGAATTAGATGATCCTGAAGAGAAAGAAGACAAAACAAGAAAATCTGAAAGATTTAAAAAGCAACCTGTACGGTATCCAGATCCTGAAGTTTACGAAGCATTACTTTGCCAACAAGAAACATTAACGTTTGATGATATCAAATCCCTCCCTAGTGATGAACAACGCTTATGAAAAGAAGCTATGGACGCGGAGATTGAAAGTATAAAAATCAACGATGTCTGGGATCTTGAAAAATTACCACCTGACAAAAGACCTATTTCCTGCAAATGGGTATTTACCATCAAAAGAGATGGTCGACATAAGGCGAGACTCGTAGCTCGTGGATTTATGCAAAAAGAAGGGCTAGACTATAGTGAAACCTTTTCCCCTGTAATAAGTATGCCAGCTTTACGTTTGGTTCTTATTTTGATTTTAAATGAAGACTTATATGCATCTGTGTTAGATGTTAAAACAGCGTTCCTGAATGGTAAGTTAAATGAACTTGTTTTTATGGATCAGCCGCAAGGCTATGATGATAAAAGTGGGCGAAAGTGTAAACTTAAAAGAAGTTTATATGGTTTAAAACAAGCCCCACGACAATGGTTTGAAAGGTTTCATGAATTTATTTCAAAGTTAAATTTTAAATCTTGTGATAATGAACCTTGTATTTTTATTCGGTATAATAATGATCATAAAATAATTATTGCTTTGTATGTAGATGATATGTTAATTGCAGGTTCAGATGTAAATGAAACTAATGTAGTTATTTCCCTATTACATAACGAGTTTCACATGTCAAAATCGGAAAGTGTTTCAGAATTTCTAGGTATTCAAATGAAATTCAATTCTGATAGTTTAATAATGGATCAAGAGTCTTACATAATTAAATTGTTAAGTAAGTTTAATATGCTAGATTGTAAACCCAGTGACATTCCTATTTCTCCTAAGTCCACCCCATCTGATTTCAAAAATGGTAAACCTTTTAATGGCCCATATCGTGAACTTGTAGGTTGTTTATTATATTTAGCTTATATTTCTCGACCTGATATTTTGTATGCTATTAACTGTTTAAGTCAATTGCAAGATAATCCTACTGAAATTGCATGGAAAGCACTTAAGAAAATCATAAGATATTTAAAAGAAACATTGTCTTTAAAACTTGTGTATAAAAAGCAAAATTCTGATCCTAAATTATCCATGTATGTTGATGCTGATTGGGGGGCTAACACAAATGACCGCAAATCAGTAACAGGTTATATTTTAATGTTTTGTAACATGTCCTGTTCTGTGGTGTTGTAATAAACAAAAATCAGTTGCCTTATCGTCAACTGAAGCTGAAGTCATTGCTTTAACTAAAAGTTTGCAAGACTTGTTATGGTTTAAAAATATTGCTAGTGAAATTGTAAATATTAAGGATTTAGTAATTTTTGAGGATAATCAATCATGTATAAAATGTATCAGTAATGAGAGTAATTATGGTAGAATGAAACACATTGATATTAGATTGAAATTTGTTCGCAATATTATAAAAGAAAATAACATCAAAATTGAATATGTTCCTACGAATATGCAAATTGCTGATTTATTTACAAAGGCATTACCTAAAGTTAAATTTTATGAACTATTATTTCTTTGTTGTTTGTACAAGTAATGTTTAAATTGTGTCATATTATTATTAATGATTGATTTCAAGAAATTTCTTTGTTTTTCTGATGTAATGCTAGATTATGGGCGGGTGTTGAAAATAATCACAGCATTACATTAAATTCTTATTAATTTCTTTTTGTACAACTATGTTTCTTGTGATTGGTTGTTTAATGTAGCTTTCTTTCACGGCCGCCAATTCTCTGCCATGGGCCTTGCAAAATCTATAAATACCTGTAAATTTTCTGTTTTTCTTTCAGTATGTTTGTGTAATTGTTCTTGTTAATAATCAAATATACTCACTTCGATCCACGTCTTTATGTCTGCCTTTTTATTTATTTTAACAGAAATATTCAAAATCGCAGAGTTACGTAAGTTTATAGAACTTGAAAGCATCTAATATCTCATATATAAATTTTATAAGCAGCTTTAAAAACTGATTTCCGTTAAAACAGTATAATACAGCTTGAAGCAGATTTCATGAAAAAGTTTGTTGTTAGAAATCTCAAAATTTTCATGGTTCTTTGATATTGAAAAGGAAATAAACATTATTTGTGTAATGTTGTTCAAACTTAATAATTTTCGTGATAGAGACAGAAATTAATTTTGAACTGTTCATTCAACATTTTGATCATTAGAAGAATTAGAGATGTTTTTTGCTGAGATTTTTTTTATCGTAAAATTTTAATGTACGGTCAAAATTTCTTTTAAGGTCACATTTGTCAGATCTTTTATAATTCGAAGGAATATTATTAAATTGCTAACAAATCATATTTTATTAACATAGGGCAGTCCGACCAGTAAATTAACACTTAAGCACATTTAAAAAGAAAATGATTCATTATATTTTAATAAACAGTATCTATTGGTGTTTGGCAATGCAAATACATTTGTTGGTTTACAAATAATAAATAAATAACAAAAGGGATTTTATATTTTACTTGTTTGGGATGCTAGGGGTGTCTTAATATGAATCGATAAAAAAACCAAGTAAATGAACAGTTGTTACCACTGAATGAACGCAAAATTGTCCAGTGACTGAACAGGCAGCAATTAAAAAAATACTTAAATTTCATAGTTCTTTACTTATTTTACGAATTTTACAAATAACTTATAACATGATTTTACTGAATAACAGTTTTTTTTTTTTTTTTTTTTTTTTTTTTTTTTTTTTTTTTTAAACCCAAAGCGATAATTAATTAGTTTGAAAATTGTCACTTTTAAATTTTGAAATCAGATTAAAAATATTAATAATTATTATTATATTTCCTGAAATCAATGGCCCTGCATTTTTCTATTTCAATAATAACTCCTGATTAACGGGAGCATGTTGCAGAAATAAGTTCGGGCGTTTTTTTTATGCCTTTCAAATGATCCTTAAAATACCAGATCTTACTGCTATCAATACTGCAGGTCACTTCGAATTCCACCATATGTGGACCACAGGTCCACATATTGTCATGGTGCTTACTTCATATTCCCATCCTCAGATGCTATTTTAATAACAGAGCCATCCATTTCTCCCCTGGATGTTTGTCTAACAATGCAAATAAAAACAATAAATTCTTATGAAACATATGAAATGACACAGCACTTACCTTATTATTTCAGCAAAGAAACAATGTGTTTCTCAGACATGAAAAATAAAACATGCACTCAAAGTGAAGTAATGTGACTTCAGTAACAAATCAGGAATACGATAGCTTCCTATTGAATTGAATTAAGGCCATGTTGCAACTCCATCTAGTTTCTAGTGGGAAGGTTTTCTAACTTTATTCTATTAAAATACACTGCTCAAAACAATTAAAGGATATTTGAAGTTTTATATAAAATAAAGATATAAACGAAATTTTTTTTGCCGAAAATAGAAGAAGAGAAACACAAATGCAAATTTTTCTGGTTTTCAAACTCTGGAGTATGCAAATTTTGAGTTCGACGTCAAAAACGTCGCTTCAGCGGCAGCGAATGAAATTTGACTTTCAACTGGATAAAAGAGAATGAAGACAAGGATGATCGGCATTCAGTGATTGCTTTGTTTCGATGAGTACGATGTCTCAGGGAAGTCATTTGACAGATTCAGAAGCTTTGAGAATTGTTGGTAGGTTAGAAGGGGGCCAAACTCAAGCCGAAGTAGAGCAAGCCATTGGAGTGTCACAAAGTGTCAATTCCAGGATCTGGAACCGTTTTTTGGAGAGTGGATGTGCAGGCCGAAGACCAGGGCAAGATCGTAGACGGGCAACAACGCCCAATGAAGATCGGTATTTAGCGTTAACAGCTCGGAGACACCGAACCATGAACGCTACTCTTCTCCAACAACACCTTCGCTCGGCTACAGGCACCACGATTTCAACTCAGACTGTCCGAAACCGGCTCCATGCTGTAGGTCTGTATGCTCGCCGACAGATGGTATGTGTTAGATTAACATCAAGGCCTCGTTGCGACCGCAGGGAGTGGGCAACCGAGCATGTCAACTGGAGGAGAAATGAATGGAGCAATATTCTGTTTTCTGACGAGTCCCGTTTTTCTGTGCATCCGGATAATAGGCGTATTTTCATCTGGAGGGACCATGGCAGTAGGAATAATCCTGCGTTCGTGCACGAAAGTGTCAGATTTGGCGGTGGAGGAGTGTTGGTGTATGGTGGCATCTCCATTGACGGGCGCACTGACCTCTACATCATTCGAGATGGAGCTCTGACTGGTCGCCAATATAGGGATGAGATCCTCAGACCTATTGTAGTCCCTTACGCTGCAGCCATCGGAGATAACTTCATTTTAATGGACGATAACTGCAGGCCACATCGTGCAAACCTGGTGGAGGATTTCCTTTTCGAGGAAGGAATCGTTCGAATGGAATGGCCAGCGTGTTCTCCAGACATGAATCCAATCGAGCACGTTTGGGACGCTCTAGGAAGACGAGTTTCTGGCCGCCAACAACCCCCACAAACTCTTCAAGAACTGGAAAGAGCTCTTCTGGAAGAGTGGGGCAGAATACCCCAATTCGTCATTAATAGCCTCATTGAGTCCATGCCGCAAAGGTGTTCAACGTTGCTGGCCGCGCGTGGAAACCATTCCCCCTACTGAAAATGATTTTCTTTGAAGAAAACACCTTTTCTTATTCTTTTTTTCTCATAAGCACAAATTGTGTTTTTTTTCCTTTAGTACACAAATGCGCAATAAAATGCATTTTTTTCTGCCAAACATGTGTAATTTATTCTCATATAACCTACTATGTCTGTCGACCATGTATCAATCAGCTAAACAGTTTACCAGATACAAAATCCACCTGAAACTGCAATATCCTTTAATTGTTTTGAGCAGTGTATATACAGCTTGTTCATTCTTTGGGAGTTGTTCACTTACTGGTTGGACTATCCTACACTAAATATATTACTTATTTCCAAATTTTGATATTATGTAGAATTTTATTCCCCATTAAGACAACAAAAATCTGATTATGTGTAAAATAACTCATACTATCATAAAATTTATCATTGTATATTTTTTTTATCTAATTGACTCAAATCATAAACGAGTAAGTTCAGTAATGTGCTGAACAAAAATCAAATATTTAATTCAAACGAATTTATCTTTACTTCGGAACAAAGATTTCGATGTAAAATTTTGCTTAAAAACTGAATTGCAAGAAGATGAAAAATAAATAAGTAAATAAATATTAAAATTTTTATTTTGATTATTTGTTTTGTAGTCTAGTTCGTTAATAGTCTAATCATTATTTAAAAAAAATATGATATAAAACAAATAATAAACTCTTATACTTTCTAAGTCAATCTGCCTAAATGCTCAAACTTAGTGGTATATATATGCAAAGGACCAAGCACAATATATATATATATATATATATATATATATTAAAATATTACTTCATTCAAACATATAAATTCATATAAATCGCATTCAAGCTTTTAATGTGCTTTCTAAATTTTCTTTCCACAGATTGAGAATACTTTAACTAGAAGATAAAAATTCCCTGAAGATTAAAGGAATATATTAAAACTTTCAAAAAATGTCACATGATGTTTGGAAATACTCATAATCGCAGACTTTCATAAGTGTATACTACTTGAAAGCATCAAATATCTCATATATAAATTTTGTAAGCAGCTTTAAAAACTCATTTCCGGTTAAAGACTATAATACATCTTGAAGCAGATTTCATGAGAAAGTTTGTTGATAGAAATCTCAAGCTTTTCATGGTTGTTTGATTTTGAAAAGGAAATAAACTTTACTTGTGTATTATTGTTTTAGCTTAAGAATTTTCGTAATAGTGAAAGTGAATAATTTTGAACTGTCCATTCAACATTTTGAGCATTAGAAGAATTAGCTCTAAAACACTGAGCAATTTAAGGAAGTAACATTTAACAAAAATGCCTTAAATTTTACTTTTTGTGATTTGGTATTTAGGAAGCTATTTAATAGTATGTTATAATTACTTTTTATGTTTTCATATACAATAAATTAATTTCTTAAATGATAGAATGGTATATTGTATTTAATTTACATAAACTTTCTATTAGAGATATTAACACGTACCAAAGTAGTGACAATTAATACCAGTTAGAATATAGCAGGTTCCAAACACAAGTAAGTAATTTTTTATAGAATATGCAAACATTTAATTCTATAAATTTGAAATAAATCTTTCAAGACAATATTGCAATATGAAAATAACAACAATAATACAAAAATCTTTTTGTTATAGCTAATCTTCGACTTCTCATAAGAAACACGATTGCCAACAACGATTACACTCAAAATAATACTCGCATCGAAACCGAAATCGTTGAAGATAGCTGCAAATTATCCCTAGTCAGAATTACCCGAAATATCTGCTGAAAAAGCCAAAAAAAGTCACATATTAAATATTTTTTAAACGTATTTACATTTTTAAAAAATAATATTTTATTTTCTTTCGTCGCGTTCATGTTACGTAGATATAATATTTATGTTTCATGTATTTTTTTAATTTAACAAATTGCCAGAATAAGCAGCTGATCAGGATTTTAGAACATCATTGTCACACCGTGTATAATTTAATGCTTCTAATTTTCGAAACCTTCCAATATTTTTATATGTTGCTAAATTATATTATTAAAATATTATTAAATTATTTAATATTATTAAAAAATAAGTAAAATGCGGATTGTAGGATGCTGAATATTATGCATTGTGAGATTAAATGGCAATGAAATTACGATCTGACATTGAGGCTCATGATCTGCAGATTTACTAATATGTAGTTTCAAATTTTCAATATTTATTAATGATTTATTATTTTACTATGTCTTACATGTTTTTCATTGAGGTACTGAAAAAAAGGCTTCACATTTTCAAAACCATTTTTACTAATAGATTAATTATTTACCAGTTTAATATGTAGTTTCAAATTTTCAATATTTATTAATTATTTATTCTTTTACTTACTTTTACATATTTTTCATTCAGGTACCGAAAGAAAGGCTTCACATTTTGAAACCATTTCTGCAGATTTTTTAAAAATTGTCATGGTTTCTTAAAGTATGTTTGAATTAAACACAGCTAAAATATTTCAACGAACGGCTCTGATATGTAATAGGATGAAAAGTATAGGGAACAAAACATACGGAATTTAAGAGTTAGTCCTTGTAAAATTGTGCAGGATATAAATAAAATTTCAAATGAATGACGTAAATTTTATTAGCTGACGTATTTTACAGATCTGATATTAGACGCCCATAGTTTTTTTCTTAAAACAGCTGTAAGGATGTTTAACATTGTTTATACATAATCATTGTTATATAATATCATGCATAATCATCATTATATATATCATGCATATATATCATTATATATATCATACATAATCATCATAAAATAAATATATCTTTCATTGAAAAAATTATTACGTAGCTTAGTTGTATTATTATTCTTTTAATCTAACTCGGTTAAAAGCTAAATTTGCAAGTGAACTCTGTTTGACTATCAGCATATGGATATTTTTTACATAAAAAAATGACTGGAAATAATATTTGAATATAAAATCTCTATGTTTAATTGGAAAATTAAAGTTTATTAAGTTTAATAATTAAATAAGTAAACGGACAAGGACATAATTGTCACAAAATACATTAACTGGCAATTGCTTCTTTATTGTTAGACAGGCCGGTAAAACAGAAACAACACTGATGTCATACGTATAGAAAATTGTTATCATCTGAAACACATCGGTTCAGATTTAAAGGGTAAAAATTATTAGGAAACATCTGTTAGGCATTTCTTAAAAAGATGCCAAATCGGAAGGGAAATAACAAGATAACACAAGACAAACATCGAAAGAAAATGAAAATTAACACCAAACTGACAAAAAAATTACTAAAATACCATCATCTTAAATGATGCAAACGTTGAAATAGAAGATCTAATAGCTGGTGCGCGGTACGAAAGAATTACTTGAAAATGGACGGAATTTGTTTTACACTAATAACTAATCAGTAAGTAAGTAAGTAAGCACCCACCCTGGGAACCCGCTTTTGGCTTATGGTTAGGTGTAACCCCCAAGCCCAGGGCAGGGAAAAGTTTTAGTACCTGCGGAAACAAGCCCAGAACCCCAGTCTCCGGGAAAGAAGACTTCAGAACGACCCGCCTGACACGCCGAAGAGAGCACAAGAGGCAAGTGCCGTGTCCCCGGACCGCCTGTGAAAATTTATTATTATTTAAGATGGCGATTCTTTACCAATCACAATTGGCTACCCTATAGTTTCAGGGCGAGCCTAGAAATATATTACGATTATGATTTATATGTTTTGGAATTTACGTACTATTTGAAAAAAATTTAAGTATTTACATTCATCTTTTCATTTGATAAGAAATATTTTTTCCCCTTTTTTTTCACCCTTTTAAACAAAAATATTTATACATATTTACAATATTTCTAGTGGTATTTAAGTTCTTAAAAATAAAACAATCTCAAAAACACCCTTTCATACACCACGTGGACCCATGACATGTCCACCACAGGCAATCAGAAGAGGTAATTATTGAATGTATTTATATTGAATAAAAGAATAATGGCTATTGAGAATATCGTAGTTAGCATAAAGTTTTTTAAGTTGTGCCGGGTCATTAATTATTTTTAGGATGTCCTGAAGGATTGTCGTTTCTGTTCTGTGAAATTTAAACTTCATGAATTTGCAGTTGCCGAAAATGTAATGCATCGGGTCTCCTCGACCACCACATTTACAAAGGTCGTCATCTTTTTTGCCGATATTATAAAGGAAAGACGGGAAGCTGCCGCGGCCTGTTAAAAAGTAAGTAGATACTTTATCTTTTGAAATTATTTGGTTCTGAACTTTTGGTACCAGCCCGTGCGTATATCTGCCACCCCCTGAGTGATCCCAGTTGTACTGCCACCTGTCCAGTAATTGGGTTCGAATACATTTTATAAGATAGGACCGAGGCAATTTAACTCCTCGATCCACTGGTAGGTCGCAGTACTGGGCGGCATCATTCGCCAGCTCATCCGCCAGTTCATTACCCGCTATGCCAATGTGGCCTTTTATCCAAGTAATGTAAAAAATTTTATTTTGATTTTGTTTAATTAAATTATGGATGTAATAAATTGAGGGGTTAGTTGGAAATAAATTGTCTAAGGCTTTAATAGTAGATTGACTGTCACTTAATATTTGGAATTTTGTATAAGGGGAGTTAATGGCCCAATTAATTGCCGAAATTATTGCGTGCAGCTCCGCCTGAAAGATTGAATTTTCTGCTCTCAGTTTGACTGTTTTTTCATAAATTTTAATGTTATGATTGTAGGCTACCATTGCATATGCTGTGCCAGAGTCCACCTTAGAACCATCTGTGTAAATCGAAATAAGATTAGTTTTTGTGATAATTTTGTCTGTAACTATTAAGTTATTTAAATGAATTTCCGGATTTATTTCATATTTTAGGATTTTATTTTCTATATCATCTTTACATATTGGTTTGGGTTCTTTAAGTAATAAGTTTTTATTGTGTAAAATATTGTATTTTAGATTTTTATATTCCAGTGTTATTAAAATTGGTGGTATTCCTAATAGGACCTGTAACGTATGTGTTGCAACATTTTTATATGTTTTGGTTATTGACGTGAGACAAGTTCTTTGGATGGATTGGAGAGCGCGTTTATCTTTTATCCTGAGGTCTCCAAACCACACCTCCGAACCATAATCTATAATTTTTTCTAGTACTGCTATGTACCAGGTTCTAAGATAGCCTCTGTCCACCCCCCAAGTAGCCGAGAAGACCCGTTTAATGGATGAGGTTAGCTGTAAAATTTTGTTTTTTATGCTAGTTATGTGCTTGTCCCATTTTAAAGTACTCTGGAAAATTATCCCTAAAATTTTTATTTCCTTTAATGGCTTGATGGTATAGTTACCCAATTTAAAGGTTGGTGGACGTTTATCCAAAGTGTTTTTCCCCAACATAATAAAAGTCGTTTTTTCCTTTGAAATCTGTAAATTTAAGTTATTGCAAATATTATAAAAAAGTTTTATTTTTTGGTTGGTTTCGGTCTCTAAGATGAGTCTGCTCCTCGCTTTGACAACCATATTGAAGTCATCGCAAAAAACATACAGGTCTTCGAATTTACTGTAAAAGTTTATTAAGATTATATTTGCTATGATTAGCCACAGAAGCGGCCCAAGGCACGACCCCTGTGGACAGCCTTGATAAGTTGGTCTTTTAATGTTATTTGATAAATAATTTGTTATTAGTTCTCGTTCGGATAAGAAGCTAAGAAGGATACATTTTAAATATTGCGGAATTGGTAATTCGTTAAATTGTTGACCCAAAGTGACCCAATCGATATTGTCAAACGCCCCTACAATTTCGAATGAGATAATGCTGCAGTATTTATATTTTTCAAGATACGTTTTTGCTTTATGTTTTAATTTGTTTAACAGTTGAATTGTGCTTCTGTTCTCACGGAAGCCATACTGGGCCCCGTGAAGAACATTTAATTTTTCTAAGTAGTGATTAATTCTTCGTTTTAGGATCCTCTCATAGATTTTTCCCAGCATGGGAAGGAGACAAATGGGTTTATAGGAGGAAGGTTGGCGTGGATTTTTATTACGTTTTGCGAAGAAGATCACATTTGCTATTTTCCATGATTTAGGAAAGTAGTTAAGAGTAAGACATTTGTTATATAAGTCACGTATTAGATGTTTAAAATTATTGTATATGTTTTTAATAATAAATGCATCAATTTTATCAAATCCAGGGGCTTTTAAATTATTTTGCTCATTAAGTGCTGATTTTATTTCTTTAAAAGATATTAGGGGGTAGGGGGGGAGATCTTCCTCTGCCGCTGGGTCCATGAGAGGTGGATGCGGGTTTTGATGTATTGGGAAATGGTGGTTAAGTAATATGTTGAAAGTGTCTAATTTTGTAGTATATGGGGTTGAACCCTGTAGTGTTGTGTGTATGAAATGATTATTTTTGAGTCTTTTATTCATTGCTATTTTAAAGGCTTGGCCAAATTTGTCTTTTGTTTTAGAGCAGAAACTCTGCCATGATTTAGTTTTTTGTTGTTTTATACGTTTTTTGTATATTGCTCTTTCTCTTTGTAGGAGGGTTCTCCACTTTGGGTCATTTGTTGATTTAAATCTTTTCCGTAATGCTGAGATTTTATTTCGCTGGACCTTCAGCTCTGCTGTCCACCAGTCAAATGTTGGATATAATTTGAAACTTTTTGTTTTTAGTGAGGATTTACAGGTGTCTAGAATTACTTGGTTAAAACCATCAAGCCATTCATCCAGTTCTAGTCGAGTTTTAGTATCAGATAAGGATTTAAGTAAATTATTAATTTTCGGTTTCAAGATGTAATTAATTTTTTTTTAAATTTGAGTATCTTGTTTTAAATCTTTTAAGGTCTAGAATAACTGGTTTAAGATTTAATGAGAATCTGATATACCTGTGGTCCGACGTGCTCTCTACTGTGTCATCTACATACCGTGAGTCCACGCAGTCCACCAGGTCTTGTGTACAAAGGGTTACATCTGGATTCCCCTTCATGGGACGATTCGGCTGTCCTATAAATGAATGAGGTGCCTCTATATCATTGATCAGAGTTAAGTTATTAGATAATAGTAAGTATGTCAAAATTTTTCCCCGTTCATCTTCTTTCTGATATCCTAAAAGTGACAAGTGGACATTGAGGTCTACTCCCATTATGATGTGATTCAATGGTTCGAAGAAGTCCAGCCACTTCATATCACCTCCGAAATCACCTTTTGGTCTGGCATACACAGAGCCTATTGTGATCTTGCCGGATTCAGTAGTAAGATTGACGAATACTGCATTATCGTCTTTATATGTCTCTATCACTTCCACGTCCTTTCGAGTTACCACAACTGCCGCTGTTTTATTTTTTGAGATAAATGCTTGCCAATTTGACGGAATTGACCATATGGCTTCGTTAAAGTAGTAAAAGTCCTGTAATAGAAGAACTAGTATTTTATGCTGATTTGCAAATCCCATTAGGGTTGATGTTGCAGAACTTGATCCCTGTAGATTAATTTGAATAAAGGTTAGTTCATTTGGAATATATATTTTCTGTGGTTTTGCAGGGTTATTCAGAATTTCTGTTATTATTTGTTCTTGGTTTACTGTTAAATTTCCATTTTGAGTATTGGAGTTGTTTGAGTTTGTTGAGTTATTAGAATTATTTATTTCTTCATTTATCGGATTGAACTTTCTTGATTAATTTGTATATTTTTATTTCTCTGTGACAGGTAGTACTGTAGTGTTGGACAGTCTGATGAACTCGATCTATGCGGGAAGTCGCTATTTGTTCCAGCACAGTTTCTGCCTATATCGAATTTATTTTATTTATTTGTGCTAGATTGCTTCGCTGTAGTATTAAATATTGTAAAGTCGGACATTCACTAGAACTAGCTGCATGCGGGAAGTCACTCGCACTCCCCATGCAGTTTCTGCATCTGTGTTGTTGTGGTTTATTTCTGTAATAACAATATTTTTGATCATGGCGTCCTGCACAGTATTCACACGTTGGAGATTGTCGGCAATTCTGATCCACGTGTCCGAAAGATTGACAGTTCTTACATCTTAATATAGGTTGGTAAGGTGCAATCCTGACCGATGTAAATCCCATGACGATCTTTCGTTGTCTCAGTAGATGAATCGCAACTGGATCTTCTGCTTCAAAAATTAGTTGGTATGTTGAAGCTTTTTCTCTTTGTTTTCTATTAATGTGGTTTATTGGAATATCTGAATCATAAAGATTTTTTAGATTGGTTATTATTTCTTGTGGATCCATATATGTCGGGATCCCTAAAAGAATCAGTTTTCGGAGATCCGCAGCCTTATATTCTATATCCACAGTGTCTTTTAGGGTTTCTATCTTCTCAATCGTCTCAAGCAGCTTATTCGTGTTTTCATCACTAAACGTTTTAATTATTAGTGTATTTTTGTTTTTGGCAAGTTCACAATATATTTGTTTATATTCAATTGTGTTTCTAGTTTCTCTTGTTAGCATGATTTTTATGTCATTGAGCGACATATTCGTGTTTTTCTGCCGAGTTATCAGGATAGCTGCTTTTGAATACTGTGCATGTACCGTTGGAATTGTTGTCTTCTTAGGTATTGCAGCCACCTCCGAATATAGTGAATTATCTGTATTTGCCTGTATGTTTTCTTCTATATTATTGCATTTTATGATTGGTTGTTGTTCCTCTACTGTTTCTATTTTTTCTCTTATCTTTTTAAGTTCTTCCAAGATGATTCTAGTATAAGGTATCGTTTCTTCTGTATTTTGCTGTTGAATTAAGTCTTCTATTACTTTATTTTTGTTTCTTATTTCTTTTAATTGTTTTTCTATTTCTTCTTTGTATTTTAATTCTTTTTCTAGTAGTTCATTCAATTCTTTATTGCATTTTTCCAATTCATTTGTTAGAGTGGGCTGTTCTTGCAACTTCTTAATCGTTTCTAATTGATCTTTTATGATTTGTTCGTGTTCAAGGATTTTTTGACGTTGATCTAACGTCACCTTATTGACGGTGTTGAGATTCGCCGTTATTCTATTATTTTCTTCTCTTTGTATTTCAAGGTCTTTCACCATTTCACTTGCTTTAAGGATAATTTTGTCTAGGTATTTTTTAGCTTCTTCACAATCACCTCTTCTTCTACTTCTTGTAAGTGATTTATAAATCTCTATCATTTGAGTCATTGTCATCTTCTTTATAGCAAGTTCACCATACCTCGGCGTGGCTACTTCCTCCGGAGAATCTTGAGTCGACATTGAGGAATTTTGTGTGTTGTCTTCTCGTATAGATATTTGAGTTGCTCTTTCTTCTGTAGTTTTTAAGTCATGTCTGCCCGATTTTCCTGTCCCCGTTCTTCTACTCTTCTCCTTTAATTCTCTAATCATCTTTTCCTGCTGTTCCGCTCTTTTTTCCAGATTATTTTTGTTGTCATCTAATTCTCTTATTTTTTGTTTTATTTTGATGAGATATTTTTCTGCCATACTAGACGCTCCTTTAGCATGAGTGCTCTTCGTCTTGCTGTAGCTATCTATCAATTGTTCCAGCGACATTAATTTTGCCATGGGTTCTGAATATGTTGTCAGATTTTTTGGAAGGTCTTTAGTATTTAATCTTGGTGTTGAGTGTATTGATATACTGGAATCCAATGATCCTTCAGTTTCATGCTCCACAAGATCCTTTACTCTCTGTGGCTTTGGAGTCGCCTGGGCAGTTATTAACTGATTTTCTAATTCTTGGATTGTCTGATCCAGTTGTATCATCATTCTCTCTTTTTCCTCTACGATTTCTTTCAACTCCATTATTTCATGTTCTTTTTCCTTCAAGTTTTGCTCAATTTCGTCACTTTTCATCAGAGCACATTCTAATTTTTCTTTGTACTCTGCTATTTTAAGTTCGTTTTGTTCTTTATTTAACTTATTCTTCTTTTTATTTTTTTATTTCTGACTGTATTCGTGAAATATTTGTAGGAGCGTCGATTCCGAGCTACTTATTTCATATGAATGTTCGCCTATTAAAGAGCTTTCTTCTAGTATTTGTGACTTATTCATTATTCCACTTTTATTTTGGACTTTTTATAATCTATTATTTCGTGAGAATTATTTATTTAGTATATTTATATCTGAAAGTTATATTGTAACTGGATCGGGGAGCCACTAGGCCCCTGCCACACATCTTTGAAGGAAAGGGAAATAGGTAGTTAAAAGCAAAAACCAGTGGTCGTAACCACCGAAGATGACTTAGAATAAAATTAAATTGCCAAATGGGGGGTAATTTTGAATTAAAAAAAAAAAAAAAAAAAAAAAAAAAAAAGATAGTGATAGTGATAGTAAAACCATTACTAATGGGAGAAAAGAGGGAAGTATGTGCTATTGCTCCCGTGCCACCAAGACCATACACTTAAATTATTAATAATCAGTTACTACTCTTTTACCAATAACATTGTTCCCTTGTGAAAAATGCATTACTGCATGTATACATTATCTCACTATTTTTCACAGGAGTTGTAGCGTTAAATTTTGATGAGGAATTCGTAATTATGTACAATATAAAGAATTATATAATACAGTATGTAATATAAAATGTAATTTAATTCAATTTTAAATAATAGACAAATTTACATATGTACATTTTTGATATTGATAATATGTTATAAATCATTGAAAGTAATTTATTAGTACACAAATTTGCATTTAATCACTCTTAATGTTGATCTGTTATGTACAACTTCAGCAATATTGTTCTAGTATGAGTATTGCACGTCGAGTCTCGATTTCCCATAAACGAACCAAAAAAGGAGTAAAAAAGGAGTAAAGGGAGTAATGGTAGATTGGGTGGACCTGTCACATGGAAAACATTTGGAAAATATTTCTTAATGTACTGCAGTAGGAAAGCAAACAATACTCATCCAACACTACAAGGGTCCCGCCGACTTGCCTGTAAGATAATGTAAAAGACAATATAACAGATTTAAACTTTAAGATTTAAATGTAAGTGCGCCAAAATCAGTGCAGGGACCTCCCAAGGACCAAGGAGGGTAAAATGAGACGGAGAGGATAATGCCAACAGCAATGTAGTGCTAAATGTAAAATAGTAAATGGGAACAAGAATGTAGGACATGGTATGACTCAAATTTAATAATCGTTTACATTAAACCCAGTAATCAAAAAAGTTGCTAATAATAAGGAAATGAGTGCTAATTGTAGTAGTGATTAGTGGGAAAGAATATATGACGTATGGGAAATCCCAATGAAAAACAGAAAAATAACTCAAATAATAAAAAAAAAAAAAAAAAAAAAAAAAAAAAAAAAAAAAAAAAAAAAAAATAGTCAATGCTAAGCCAAGAAATGTGTGCAAGGTCAAATAATTAAAGTGAGAATAAAACTGTTGGCAACCTCCAGTACATTCAAGAAAAAACCAGAGAAATAACCCAATAAACAAAAAAGTTGCTATTGTTAAGGATAAAAAATATTAAATGTAAAAATGTATATTGGGATCAAGAAAATATGCCATATGAGTTATCCTAGTGAAAAAATCAGAAGAATAACTCAAATAATAAAAAAGTAGTCAATGTTAAGCTTAGAAATGAGTGCAAGGTCAAATAATTTTAGTGGGATCAATACTGTGTACAACCCCTAGTACAATCAAGAAAAAACCAGAAAAATATCTTAATAATTGTAAAAGTTGCCAATGTTAAGGAAAAACCTTAACAACTTATAAAAAGTGTAAAATGTGACTTGGGACTGTTATAACAGTCGAAAATGAATGTAAATTAGAAAAAACCATGTCTCTAGCCCAATTAGGAAAAAAGTAGCAACTGTTATAGATAAGGGAGGTAGGCAAAAAATGGTGCAAAAGATGGTGACAGTAGAAATAATAATGTAGTATGTAAAAAAGTGTCAAATATATGACAATAACAAAAATAAAAGCTATTATAATGAAGAGCCACATTTGACCCCTCCCCGGCAGGCCCCTAATTGTGCTAGAGGTAAACGGAATAGTGGAAAAGACGGGGGGAAAAGTTCACTTAGGCCGCAAGCAGCTGATTTTGGTGCAGCAGAATACCCCTACGACCAATACTTTTCGAGTTATTTAGCTTTTTATGCAATAATTCAAGTGTAAAATACATCCATCAGAAACAAAATGGCGTGTTTTAGTGATTAGATGGCAAACCTAGTAGTTAATTATTGTGCTAAAAGTTGGAGAAGACCTTCCTATACATGTTGCCATTGAAAAAAAAATAGTTAAGTGTTCATTATTAGTTTTTATTATAATTAATTTATGTATTATTTTAAAGCGTTGAGAAATTTTTTGAGAAGGCAACCTACTTGAGTTTTCAATTATTTTAAAGCATTAATATTGACTTGCCCTTACAGAACACGAATTGTGTGAGGGCAACCAGTGTCCACCCAACCGCTCCAAATCAAAAATTACCAATTTTAAAATTAAAATTAAAAATACTTCTAGGTATTCAGTATTAAAACAAATAGTACCGATAAAAAGAGTAAAGATTCAACTTTCAGAATATTTAAATATGTAAAAGATCGGTACATAAATAGTAGTTAAAAAATTAAATTAAAAAAGTAAACAACCTAATACAATCCTATGGGAAATCGGAAAAGTTTCTTAAAAAAATGACACTTTTTCAAAAATCAATTAAAAAATATCAAATTGACCTAGAGAGACACGGGTGGAGGCGGAGAAAAGCTAAAAGTTCAAAATATCGAGATCTGGCGTTAGTTTTTCAAAATAATAAAGAGATCATAAAAATTAAGCTATGTTAAAAGTATAGAATATGCCTCCAAAAACCCATGTTTCTCTATGGGAATGAGGGTTACTTCAGGTATCAAAAATCACAAAAAAGAACACTTTTTAAAATAATCATTTGGCATAGTAAATATCAATATTTTTGGACATAATAGGTATCAAATTAAAGCTTATAGCCTTATCTAAGTGAAAAATACAATATATTATCATTTTGAAGAGTTTTAGGTAGTTTTTAGGACAAGAGAATTCCATTGTTTAACCCATGTTAAGTCTATGGGGAAAATGTTCAAAAAATGCAGTTTTTGATGTAAAGTTTAAAGGGCTAAAACTAACCGTTAACTTAAAACCAATAGTACTAAAATAAACTACGTACTTTAGTTAAGGTGAATGAAACAATAGATTTTAGTTATCTGAAAGAATTAGTTGTTTTTGAAGGAACTGAAAAATGTCATTTTTGAAAATGGCTCCAAAATTTTGAAAGTAATTTATAGAATTTATGTTAAAATTAATAGAAAGAATGA
Source organism: Maratus speciosus (assembly GCA_963932465.1). Taxonomy (NCBI): domain Eukaryota; kingdom Metazoa; phylum Arthropoda; class Arachnida; order Araneae; family Salticidae; genus Maratus; species Maratus speciosus. The sequence continues at coordinate 416,097,348 of OZ010795.1, read as the reverse complement.
CTTAGAGATACAAGATAGGACTTAGAAGAGAGCTAAGAAGATGGTGAAGGGCAAATGAACCATGAAAAAAAAAAACAATAGGTAACTTAACATGGTCAAAATTGCAATGGAATTCCATTGTTTTTTCCCATGTTATCTCTATGGGAGAAAAACATGAAAACTTCACTTTTTAAATTGGATATTTAAGACTTAAAACTTCATGAAAACTCAATGAAAATAGTACCAAAATAATCTACAGAGTTTAATTGACACAAAATGTGCTATTTTATTGAGTTATCAAATAGTTATGTGTAACTTGTAAGCATATTTAAAACACTTTAATTTGAAAATGGCTCGAAGTAAACATAAAGTGCATGGTCTTTAATGGGTTAATTTTATGTAAAAAAAACTGTGCCCGGAAGGACAAACTAGGTATTAAAAAGATCACAAGAGTATGTAGAATCTAAATTTATCAAGTTTCAGTAGTTTTGATATAGATAAGGGGGCACGAGAAGCATTTGAATAGGTGGCAAAACCTGGTTCAAGGAGAAAACGAAAGTAAAGAAGAAGAAAGTTTAACTACAGATTTCTCCTGAACCCCTACACATAACTGCACATACCATATATCATTTTAATCAGCATTTAAAGAAGAAGAAAAACATATATGACACAAGGCTCTAGCTTACCCCATTTCTTAAATATTTACATTTCCATCGGAGCAAAATTTGAGCGATGCGTAATGACTAGTGCTGCCATCTCTTCACATAATAACTAATCAGTGGGTACAACAATAAGAGATGGGATATAATTAAGAATTGGCTATTACAATGGGCAGAGGTCCATTAGATTATTCCACGAATTCCGCCATACTCAACCTACTGATCGGGGGGCCACATGTGGCCCGGCTACCTTCTATGCGCGACACGAGACACACAAACATTAATTCATATTTACAAAATTAACTGAGACGTGCGTAGAAATTTAAGACCTTGTTGTTTTATATATTTTCACGGAAAGACAAGTCCCTCCTGTTGTTTATATTTAATTTAAAATTATTTTACAACCTTTTAAATACCTTTTGCTTTGCCAAACGTTATTTTATCATGCAGCCCTAATTGTGCGACAGTGTTGTATACATTTGTAAATAACAACATCATTAAAATACTATTCCAAATTAAAAAAAAAAAATGCATTGTATATTTTTGCATTAGGAAAAAGACTGAATTATTAAAGAAAATCTTATGTTCTTCTTTAGAACTCTGAAATTCAGCATTATTATATTATTCCGTTTCATACTTGTTGTACAACTAATGCTGTTTTTGGGATTATGCAGTAGTAACGAGAAAAGAATAGCACCAAAATTGTTTACACTACTATTTCTAAACAACAATATTCTTCTTCGGTGCATATTTCTACAATACTTGCAAGAGAAATGTACCACAAAGTATATTGTTTCGAAACAGTGGCGTTAAATTTTAGTACCATTTATTCTGCAACAAACGTTCAAGCTTACTGGTAATAGTAACTTTGTTACAGTGTTTTGTTATACTAATTTTGTTACCTTACTATTTTAATTATCCTTTTTTTTACATAACTATATAAGTGTATTGCGGCCCGTTTAACTTCACAGACATACATATGATGTCCGATAGAAAAAAAAAAGTCGAGTATGGCTGCACGAATTACACAAATATTCTAGAACTGTTGTATAAAGCAGTTACTTTTATTAATCTCAAAGAGCGTAACTCTTAAAAATATTGGAATTCACAGAAGTTAGCACAGAGTACAGTAAATTTTGAAATTCTGATTCACATAATCTAATTATGTATCCGTTGAGACGACGTTTTTATTTACATTAAGGCATCAAAACCTGTGTTCATGAGATTTTCATGACATGCCTGCTTTTTAAAATTGAATTTCCTCTAATACTCTTTGTTTTTTGCAAAGTTTGTTGGGGCAATTTGAGATTTTAAAAAAGTTACATGAAATAAGTCAAGTATGTAATTTTTAATAATTCCTTTACCGTGCAAAAGTTATAGCACTAGTATCAATATTTTTACATCATTTTCCATGAAAACGTCAACGTCAAAATCTACATATTACAGAAAGTATTCAATACCAATTGAAATATTTAAAAAATTCTATTCAGAAGCTGATAATAACACTGATCGGCACCAATATCCTCTCTGCAAATTTAATACTTGAATCCTGTAGATTTCACCACTGCTAAACAAAAATATAATAACGAAATTACTGTATCACGTAATATTCTTTCGAAAGGATGTTTTGCTTTTAAAATTAAGGTATTTTATATCTTACTAAAACATAAGTGGAAATTTTTTAAACCATAAAATGTAGATGATATTGTGTATATTACCTGTAAATAAATGTTTAAATATTATTACTCGAGACACAGCGCATAAGGAATGAAAATATATTAGTGAATAGGAAATATTAAATTTGGGCACGAAAGAAGGGAGGGACATAAAAAGAAAATGCACAAAAATAGTATGAACAAACTAATTTTCCTGCTATATTTTATCAATTTGATATCTAACACAGTAAAATACTTTTTTTCATGATATCAATTTTATGCAGAATTGTAAATTAATATAATAATCCTTCACTGATTGTTATTATTATAAAACAGTTTATCGGAAAAATGGTTCGTATTGGAGCAATTTGGATAATATATTTAGAATTAGGAATATTGGATCTGTACACTTCGCATATTTAGTTTCCAGTGAGGATTTTTCTTTATATTTTTGTCGACAAGTGTAATCAATCCAGGTCTATATACTCTAATATTGATGTTTATGACGCTATTACGTTTAATATTGATGACTCTAGAATTGATAAGTTTTAACCAGCCTTCAAAATGTTGCTACTTTTATTATCGTTTACGTTTCCGGTGTAATTTTTAAAAAATATGGTAATTTTAAATAAGTTGTAATTTTTGTTAAAGTCTTTCAAGAAAATTTATTTCTTATGTACTTTTTGCATCCCATTAAAATAAAACAAATTAGATGATTAAATATGATTCTATATAAAATTACACTAAATATAGGCTTATTTTTCTTACAGAATTAAGAAATGTCTAGGCCGGATTGGAACCAGGGCATTTTCTTAAACTGACAAAACTCTATTACCTTATCTGAATAAAATACAGTAAACACAAATCACTTTGACAAAATTTTAACAATGACATTTCATCTGTCATCTTTAAGAGTTCAACATATGAAATCACAAGCAAAGGAACATAAAACAAAAACTTTGGATATGTAATTACGCCTCATTCTTTAACACAATCATGCTGATTTGTAAAGAAACGATGTGAATTGTAATTATTCTAACTGTATGAAAAAGTGTTTAAGGTTTGATTTGAAACAAGGACCTTGAATCAAAGATATGATACTCATTATTTAATGTTGAATCGAATCGAAAATGAAAAATGCCTTTTGAAAAACTATTTAACTGTTAAGTGAAGCAATAGTTTATCATGAAAAAATTTAAGACGTTCCTAAAATCTTGAATGTTTTCACATTTCATTGAAATGTTAATTTTATAAATGTAAAAGGGAAACACTTTTCGATTTTTTGAAATTGAATGTACATATATTTGAAGTTAAATCAAATGCATATTAAGATACTGGAATACCTTTTAACTTTGAAATCTCAACAGGCACTTAAGTGAAATAGAATGTAAAAAATAGATAACAGAAATGCATATTTTCAATGAAATTACGATTTTTCAAGGTACATGTAATATTTAGGACTCTAATGCCCATAGAAGTGAAAGTGATGTAATTATTATTCAAGTCGTATCGGTATGAAATGGGAATTACGAAGTGTTAGGAAGAAAATTAATTTTTACATGTTCTTTTCAGAAATTCGAAACAAATTTAAAGCAGGAAAATTAAAATTTACTTGGTTTCTTTCAAATGTTCTTTGAAATCTGTTTGAATGCAATTGTAAGGCTTCAGCAATTATTGATTTGATGTCGGTTTAGGTATCGGAGATTATTAGTCTTAATTACACATAAACTAAAAATGAAAGAATGTGCATAGTATTTACTGAGATTGAACGAATTCCAATATTGAAATATTTAAAAACTGGGTTTATTTTAATTAAGTCTTTACAATTTTTTGATGTATTTTGGCAAATGTAATATTTATCATTTTGTTTTCTTTAAGTCACTCTGAAAAACGTATCTAGCATAAATAATTCAAAATTAAATCCCGGAATTATTTTTTTAAATATGCTTTTTTGACAAAAATAATGGAATAAATTAGTAAAAAAAATTTTTTTTAACGCTTATTATATGGAATTGTGAAGGATATAATAATAAGATAGGAATTGTATCACGCGAACAGTATATGTTTCGAAAAATTTCTTTGAGAAAACTAGAGTAAGTATTGTAGTTGATTCTTTGATGCATATGTATGTACGTATAATCGTACATCAGGTTCTAATGGTGTTTTATACACTAAATATTTTATTATTATTATTATTATTATTATTATTATTATTATTAAAAATATGAATTTAATGTGTATAATGTTTTGATAAACGTGTGTATAAGGAGTTGAATTTTAGTAAACAAGTTTGAGGGGCATGGTGGTCTAGGGTAGATCTTTATCGATTTTTATGAATCTTTACGATACCAGATCATCAATTCACAATAAGATGGACACTTTATGTCATACGGAATTTATGACTGATTTTATGGAAGGTAGGTGGAGACCACCCAATGAAGGATACAAGAGGTACGAATGGGAGATGAGTCCCCGCTTCTTAGGAGGAGCAGTTGGGAAATCACGGAGAGAGCGATTCTCGTATCAGACAACGCAGAGATAATGAAGATTTGAAAATGGATGAGCATTGGATACAAAATTAGCATAGGGTCCGAAAGTCGCCCCCCCCCCCATTTCTTTTCGTAGTGGAAGTAAAAAATATATAGTGAGAGACAATTTTCACTATGGACACATGCTACTTAGAGTTAATATTACCGAGATGAACAGATGTAGTTGAAGTGGTTGGAGTTACGTTCAACTAAGTACGATGCAGTACTGAATTATTCTCCCGGTTTAATGAGCCCTGAATTCAACCGTAATATCGTTAAAGAGATGACAGCAAATTTACCCGGCACGGACTCTACCTCTAGTCCGGTGCATGCAGCTAATTGATTGGACTTGATCTCTGGCCTTATGATCATACATCATAACTCATTTGAGAGTTAAATAAGTGGGCTTAATTCTCCATGTATTTATATTTAAAAAGTACAACGATACTTTATATTGTACGTGTGTGCATCAAGGGATTAAATAAGGACTTTGTGTACATCAACCTTTGGACCACCCGTGATCATGCATTCCTCATCTTTCTATGTGATGATGTACAGGTATTTAATTTCATATTGTTGTTCTATATATTTTAAATTGAATGTGTACAAGAAGTACCGTAGAGTTTGTATGCCCAATTTTTAATATAAATAATGAATGGTCAAACTGATTATGTTAAATTAAATTATGATGAGAATAATTAAGAAAACTTTATTATCTCTCATAGGTGTACGAGATTGGTAGTTAACTTGTTTGTTGAATGAATAAATATGGATGATGTAAATAAATATTTAGTAATGTTAATTTTTAGTACTTTTTCACATCATGTGTCTCTTCCCTTTTATTAATGATAATGTTTACTTTTCAGATTAACTCTAATTTTAATGAATGGGAATTTTAGTTATATTAGTAAATCTATTTAGAGTTTTGTCGACGGTGCATTAGTGGGTAATAATGCACGCGTTTTTGTGGGATCCATACGTTGGCCTTTTTAAGAAATCACACAAAGCACTGGGGTATTTCAAAGTTGGCATTCAACTTTATATTGAGGTAATTGAGTTAGTTCTTATCTCTGAAGACTAACTAGGATCGTGACGATCACATATTATTATTCTCAATATTTATTAGTTACTACTATGAACAACAGGTATTTTACGAGGGATTAAAATCAGGCTAGCTTAATCCTTTCGTAGTAAATGGGTTTTAATCTTTGCCCCATTGCACTTAAAAGTGAATCATCTGTTCCCCCTCCACACCTATAGCTGTGGTGGGTCATTAAAGGGTTAAATGCCAGTTGTATACATGCGCCTAGATCCCAACAGTAACATACATGAGAGCTACCACTAGCAGATATTTTAGAAATTACTGTTTTAATGCCAAAAAAACCATAAAAATTAGTTTGAGAATACTGGTATCAAACATTGTCCTTATATATAAAGTTATTTTAATGGCAATTAATATAGTAATATGTACTATAAAAATAAATTCAATATAATACTCTGCATACAGCTCGAATTTTGAACTTTCTATTCTTGAAATTCTGGCCTGTTTTTGTGTATTTTTTTTTTTATTTTTTTTTTATTTTTTTATTTTTTTTTTTGCAAGCAAATTTCAAGTACATATGTAAAAAGCTAATTAAAGATTGAAAATATTGCAGGAAAAAAATAAATAAAACGTCGCATATTACAATTCTTCGCCAGCGATCTTCAGGTAAATTATAGTAGTGGATGAAATTGAAACTTACATGAATGGTAAATAAATTACTTAAGTATTTTTCACCAGTACTAACAATTCTTAGACAGAATCCAATTCATCTCATATTAATGCTATTTAAGCTTAGTCTATCTTTAATTTCAGATATTAATATTATTTCAGTAAATTTATTCTTTATTTTCACTTAAATCAGAATTTATTTAACTGTCTATTTTAAAATCAAATTTGTATTTTTAGAATCCTTATTTCAAGCCATTTATAAATCTTCATTTTGGTTATTCATAGAATATCTTTAAAGCTTACACAATTTTTCTTTCTTATGAGCTTGTTACCAAAATCATTGCTCGCTAAATTGATTGCTTCCTGTCACTGACCTTGAGTACTCGATGCCCCTGTGAATCAATCAAGTGCTTTTGCAGAATTTGTTTTCTCCAACACTCGAGATTTTTCTAGAATTCTCGAAAGAGATACTGAAAAAACAGCAGCGAAAATTTAGCTTTAGAGACAGTGGAGCCCCGGGGATAGAAGGAAGTGCTGGACACGAAGCGCGTCCCGCAGACACGAAGTGTGTCTCGCAGATTTTACTTTCGTTTTCACAGGATAAAGACTATAATTATTATTATTATTATTTCATGTGTACCAAAATTGAGTGATTAATGTATTATTATTATTGTTATTATATTTTATTCAGCACTTTATTCTTTATTTTCACTTAAATCAGAATTTATTTAACTGTCATTATTTTAAAATCAAATTTCTATTTTTAGAATCCTTATTTCAAGCCTTTTCGAAGTCTTCATTGTAGTTATACTTTAAAACTTATACAATTTTTCTTTCTTATGAGCTTGCTACTGAAATCATTGCTCGTTAAATTTTTTGCTTCCTATCACTGACCTTGAGCACTCGATGCCCCGGTGAATGAATCAAGTGCTTTTGCTGAATTTGTTTCCTCCAACAATCAAGATTTTTCTAGAATTCTCGAATGAGATCCTGAAAAAACAGCAACAAAAATTTAGCATTAGAGGCAGTGGAGCCCTGGAGATAGAAGGAAGTGCTGGACACGAAGCGCGTCCCACAGACACGAAGTGTGTCTCGCAGATTTTACTTTCGTTTTCACAGAATAAAGACTATAATTATTATTATTATTATTATTTCGTGTGTACCAAAATTGAGTGATTAATGTATTATCATTATTGTTATTATATTTTATTCAGTACGTGTATATATTTAAATGTAGTCAAAGGAGGCATTTAAGTACATGAGATGTTTACGTAAACAAGACAATTCAGGTGGTCCAGGAGTTTCGACTTATCAGTGGGCAGGCATCTATAAAGGATGCTAGGTGGTCGCCAGAGTATCGAGCAGGATTAATGAATAGACAGTTGATGTCAAACTACAATTTATTGTAGGTAATAAAAAGGACCACACAGCATGGTCACGTGATGGCAGCTCCTAAAGATCTCCCTAACATGAGGAGGGGATCTATGGAAGAGAGCGATCAACCGCCCAAGAATATCTTGGCGAACAAGAACAAGGAGAGTTGAAGGTATGGGGCGCGGGCTTCAAGGGCGTGATCCTGATATGTACATAGGGTGCAGGAGCATCGCCCCCCATCTATCCTGAAAAGTGTACGAAAATAATGAAATTTAGAACTTAACGCAGTATGAGAGGGATTTGAGCAGAAGTCAATAATGAGTGCAGTCGTATGAAGTTGATCTCCCGTGCAGTCATTGCCCTTATTCAGAGTGTTACCCATTCTGATGTATGCATGCAGTTTTATGCGTTAGTGTTTTGACGTGAAACCTTATTAATAGTGGTTATATATAACTCTTCTGCCAACCTGGACAGATGTCATGTCCGAGGTTTCATCAACCGGTCTACTAGTTAAATAGGTATGGCCACACAAATTAGTTCGTTATAGAGCTAATCTATTTTAGTAGCTGAGTCGCTAAATACTAAACGAGTAGGTTTATATTGCTCTGTGCGCGGAGTGAATCTACAACTTATGGAACATTTATGTGGCCCTAACTGGACCACCTATGGATTGTTCCTCATCTACCAAAGTGATGTCAGAAGGTATTTTCCATTTCAATATTTTGTTACAGCGTTATTTTTAGTATGCATACAAAATGTACGAGCAGAGTATTGTACACTGTAAAAAAAAAATGGTAACGTTTGTTGTAAAATCCAGGAACGTTTCGCCTTTTCTCAGGTTTTCAGAATAATTTAGCTCTTTCCTGTGAAATTCTGGTTTTCTTGTCTGAAACGTTCCTGAACCCTGAACAAAAGTTGGAAACAGCAAAACGCTGCGGCCGCCATTTATTATTTTTTTGCTATAATCCGTTGCTCGCGCGCGAGTGTCGAAAACGAATTCCTTAAATGAATGTAAAAAATCAATATGGAAAGCAAATAAATCAATAGACGACATAATCCTTTACGTCTCTATTATCAAGACAATTCAGATGAAAATACAATACCTCTGTGACATCGCTAAGAGATTATCTCTCGTACTTGTCTGCGGAGCGTTTATCGAGCAGACCATGTAAAAAAAATACACATATTATTTGGATCTCCATTAACCAAGGGACCATCAAACATGATTCTCACCGATTTTGATTAATTTAAAGTATGTTTTAGAGTTCTTATCTCTAATTATTCTTGTGAAAGGATTTCTTCAAATGGGACTTAGATTTTGAGAAATTAGATGCCGCGGTTTAGCATACGTTTCAAATACCAATTAGTTTGCAGCTTTCAACGTGTCTTTCGTGGTGTGGACGCAGAAAGCTCGCACGCCACCCGTACGGCCCGAGTTCGATGCTACCTTTTGACTTTTTTTTCTTTTTTAATTAATTTTATATTTTAACACTTTATTACAATTTGATTTAAATTTGATATATATTTGACACTTTGAATTGCTGCAAATTTGATTTTTATTTTCGGAAAAAATATACAATTACGTTTAGGTTTTTTTTTTTTCATGAAAATTTATATGTATTTTATCTAACTTGTAAACTAACATAATTACTGACGAAAATCCAAAATATTTTATGTCTAGATTTTTTTTCTAATTATTATTTACATTTATATATTTTCATATTTTAAGCAAAGTTCAATATATCATATATATATTTACTTTATTGAATTTTAACTGAAAATTTATTTTTTCGTGTAAATTATAAATAATAATTTTGATGTCAATTTCAAAATATTTTTTCATTCTAACAAATAATGATAATAAAGCGAAAATTGTCAACTGGAAATGTAAAAATCGTCTGCGGATCCCGCATGCTGTGAAATGTCAGTAATGTTTTGCTGTCAACAGAAATATTCCTGGTATTTCGCAGGAAACTTACTGGCGTTTCTGTAGAAAGTTTTTAACATATACAGTAAAGTTCCAGTCATTTTCAAAAAATATTTCTTGGAAATAATGGGCAACTCAGCTGCCCATTTTTTCCCAGGAACGTTGCGGAATTTTTTTTACAGTGTATGCTCAATTACACTCTTGGCCAAAATTAAGGTCACCAACATAAAATCTGTGAAAACTGATGTACTATTCACTGTGTTGCCACGAAATTTGGCACAGAGGTGTATTACAATGCGAGAAAGAATTTAGCAACATAACAATATGGAAAAGATTTTAATTGTGGATTAGGAAACAGGGTAAATTAAAAAGCGTCAAACTATGAATCAGAGGTGAATTATTTATCTAGGGGAAAGTCTGTCTAATATTAAGTGTGACTACCGTGCACTGTTGTACGAGCCTCACAACGAGCTCTCATATTGTTTATGAGGGTGTCAATAAATGTTTGAGGGAACAAAGTCCATTCTTCCAAAAGCGTGGCTTTCAAGTCCTGCAGTCTCCTGAGAGGGTGTTGCGCTGTGCAATGGCTCTTCCTAGACCATCCCAAACATGTTCAATAGCATTGAGGTCCGGAGACCTCGAGGGCCAATTCATATGGCGGATATTATCTTCTTCAAGAAAATCATAAACAATGTGAGCTCTGTATGGCTTCGCATTATCGTCCATAAGCATGAAGCATCGGGCCTACAGAACCCCGGAACAACCTCACATAGGCTCAAGGACCTCATCCCTAACACTCGGCGTCCAATCTTGTGTGTACCTTTCACTGCATCAAACAAGAGGCCCTGTTATTTATGAACCGAAGACATCAATCTTGGACACAACAAGAATGGGGGGCGTGTTGTTTTTAGAGATTAGTCGAGATTCACACGCAGATTGATTCTCGTCGAATATTCATCCAGGGTGAACGTGGAGCTCCTTATCACCCCCCTACATAAAAGAAATCGACAGATTTGGTGGCAAAGGAATCCTTGTCTGGAGCGGCATAATGTTAGGCAATTGTACACCACTGCACCTCTTCAATGCGGGTACTGTCAACGCACATCGCTATAAGGATGTGTTCTTTGAAGCCTATGTGAGGTTTTTTCCGAGGAAACTGTAGGCCCGAACTTCAAGTTTATGGACAATAATGCGAAGTCACACAGAGTTCACATTGTTGATGATTTTCTTGAAGTAGAAAATATTCGACATATGAATTGGCCCTCGAGGTCTCCGGACCTCAATCCTATTGAACATGTTTGGGATGGTTGGATGATGAGAGCCATTGCACAGCGTAACAACCCTCTCAGGACCCACCAGGACTCAAAAGCCGTGCTTTTGAAAGAATGGACTTTGTTGCCACAAACATTTATTACACCCTCATAAACAGTACGAGAGCTCGTTGTGAGGTTTGTACAGCAGTGCACGGTGGTCACACTGCATATCAGACAGACTTTTCCCGAGATAAATGCTTTATATCTGATTCATGATTTAACACTTTTTGATTTACCCAGTTTCTTAATTCACAATTAAAATCTTTTCCATATTGTTATGTTGCTATATTCTTTCTCGCATTGTAATACACCCCTGTGCCAAATTTCTTGGCAACACAGTGAATAGTTCATTAGTGTTCACAGATTCTGTGTTTGTGACCTTAATTTTGGACATGAGTGTACATGTAAGTGTCAAGGGTCATATTATAAATAGTAAAACTGTTTATTTTTGCATAAGTAAAAGCAAAGTGTTTTCTTCTCACGTTTGTGCGAGCGTGTCGAATGACACATTTTCCATAACTTGTTAATAGGGTTGATAATAAATATGCTAGTTTGTTAATTTTAGTATTTAATTTTACAACCATGAGTCTTAATTATTTTATTATTTTTAATATTTTTTATCAGGTAGAGTTTTGTTTATAAATAAGAGGGAATGTTAATGACTAATTTTAAGTTCTTAAATTATTTTGGTCTCTTGTTTCTCTACCGGAAATGCGCTCACTGGTGTGCGGTCCATAAACTAACTTCATCTTCAAAAATATTCACAACGCATTGGAGTTAGATGAGACTAATATCTCGCATTTTAATTGGGAATAATTGAGGGAAGTTAATTATGCCAGAAGTTAGCCAGGATCCTTAATGATCACATTTTTTTTAGTATTTATTTATTATGCTTTTACTAATACTATAAATACCAGGTAAAAGAGTGATTAAGCCTACTAACTTTAATGCACTCTAGGTAATTGGGTTGAGTCTCCCACTCCTTTTCTTACTTCTACTCTTCTTTTACCATCAATTGTTTATTATGCCAATTTAACCTTAGTTTTCTCTGTATGTCTGGGTTGGACTTTAAGGGTGTAAGTGGTTTGTTTTAATTAGCCCAGATCCTCCCAGCAGGAAGAAAAAGACGATCCTTGCAAGAAAAAAATATTAAAGTATAATATAATATAATATAATATAATATAATATAGTATAGTATAATATAATAATTATATTAGTTAAATAAAATATGATCAACATAGACCAATATTATTGTACAGGGATGAAATCCCAGAAGGAAAGAGAATGAAAACAAGGAGGAGTTCGTATTAGAGAAGAAAAATTAAGTGTAAATTGAAAAAGCGATTTGACGCTGTTATCTACAAGGAAAGAACCCTAAATCAAAAATCGAGATGGTAGCAAGCCATCCAAGGTAAAAAAATTCCCATTCTGTTTTCTTTCTGTTTTTTTTTTATAAGCTTATTTCTTTGCGAATCATAATTTTAACTATTAAATTTAAAATTTAAAATTATTAACCACTTTTTTACCACTCCATGTAGATTTTGATGTGTGCATATATATATATATATATATATAAATACAAATACATATAATAATAAATTTGAAATCACAAATATATGAATAAATTGGTAAAGTTCTAAAAATGAATTAGAAATAAACACAGGAAATCAGTATTTAATCTAGGAAACTATGAATTACCCAAAGAATCTTCAGAGAAGCTTGTGAGTTCATTCATAGAAGATGCGTTATTTCATCCAATTTTGTCGGCATTAAGCCTAAAACGACAATTTAGCTCCTTATAACGCAAACATAACACAAAATAGATAATAAAAATCGAAGCGATCTCAAAAAATACACCTCATAATAAAACTTAATAGAGCACAATACCTAAATTACAGACTAGGAAGCAAAATTGCAGCATGCCTTGATTGAAAAACAGAGTTAGCACTATTTTAACATGTGGACCTAGAGTTGGGTATCTGACTGAAACCGATAATTTTGCTGTCATCTGATGTGAGAAAGGAAAAAAAATGTAAATTGGTACTGGATTATTAACAATAATGTTTAGTGCTGCCATCTTTACCCAATAAAGGAATGACATTTACTGAAGAAATAAAGAAATGACTTAGATTAACATTTAGTTAAAGTAGAATGAAAAAATAGAAATAAACTTGATAAGTACTGAGTAAATACAAAATAAAATATAGAATAGGAATAAATTAATAAAAAAGAAAATAAAGAATTATATAAAAATAAATAAATAGAAGGATAATTGATTAAATAAACTAATTTAAAGACAAAATATTATAATATAAAAAATGAGAATATAAATAGCATTTAAAAAACAGTGAGGAAAAATTTTGAGATAGTAAAATAAAGCCTGGTATTATGTAACTAAATGTGAAAATTTAAAAGACAATGAGGAATATTGATATAGTTAAATATGTCCTTGTATTATGAAGCAATATGTGAGAATTTATGATGTTAAATGCACTATAATCCGTGTTTTTTTTCAATATATCCATACAATATATAAGCACATATACATACACATATACAGGCTCACACGCATATTAACATATAAGGTTTTACACTTTTTTTTTACCATTCCCGACCTCAACCATTCGTAATGGTATATTTATTTTTATATGTGTTTTTTAAAATAGTGTATAATGTATGGGAAACATACACACACTCATACTTTTTTGTATAGATAAACACACACACATATATATATATATATATATATATCATATATATATACATATATATAAATTTTTTGTATATGTTTTTTTTTATAATTTTTTTTTCAGCAATTCACATTTCACCCTCCATGATAGTGTTTTCGTTTTTTAGTTTCTTTTATATACAAATTATATGACTATACTGATAATAAGTAGAAAAAATGAATATTAAGATTTGAGCCATGCAGATATAAAAGAGATGGGGTAATTATAGGACAATGCTAATTGCTTTAATTTAAAAAATGTTAGACTGTAAGAATTGGGAGGAACATAAACGTTTAATACGAAGATTGTGATTAAGCAGAATATTTCTATATACTGAAATATGTAAGCAGGAATTGAAGTTCTTAAAATTAATTACATTAAATATATATATATAATAAAAAAAGAAACCATCATCGTTATGAGTACTAAATAAATAAAAACAATGTACTCAAACTGAGAGTATCAGAATACAATTTGTAAAATTTCATATATTATTTTTAACAAGTAATAAGAATATTATAAAATATTTTATTAATATGATTTTAAATAAATGGGGATTATACAATAATTAACTTTGTTCTCTTTATTTATGGTGTGTGAAAATTTGTATGACATAATAGTATTAACTTATGATGGTAAGTAAAATAAATAAAAATTAGAGGAATAGGAATCTCCAATCATTACTTTTTTACAGTTGAATTTGTTTTCTTTAGCGAATTGTAAGTTTCTTTATTTTCGCTTAATTCAACAAAATAACAGAAAAATATACGGTATTTTACAATGCCACTGTCAATAGGTATCTACAGACAATCAATTGAATCCGGTAGCACTTATGGTAGACCGTTTCACAACGTGGTTCAGCCCCACCAGTGGCTGAGAATTTCTGCTCTCGAAGCTGGTAGACGGGAGGTGCTGGGTTCGAACCCAATCGCGCCCGTCGGCCTAACCGTTTCGGAGTTTTCGTGGTTTTCTTCGAAGCCTTTGTTTTTCCATGCGTAAATACGGGTTGGGTTCCCTTAGAAAGACCCCCACGAAGAGCACTCCCCCTAAGGCCTATATCCCTCGAGTAGATAATCGGTCGTCAACAATCAACTCAACCCAACACAACACAACGCGGCTCAAGGGCTTCCGATTGTACTATCATGATTCCCTCTGCCAGCAATGTTTGGACCAACACATTATCGCTTCAACACAATATACGTTGTTACATTATGAATACTGTTTTACATTTCATGTAAAAATATATTTGTTGCTATAAATGAGAATTTTCTAGTGTCAAATATGTATTATAACTAGAAGAAAATAATTATATCGCCTTTTTAATCAAACTGAATATCGTGAAAACATGCAAAGTGCGTTTTGGAACTTGCTGGAGATTCTGGTTACATGTCATGTCAAAATTTTGTTGAACTATTCATCGATCTTAAGTCTTATTACTTTTTATATTCTTTAAAACAACAGGTGTAGACATCCCAAAAAATCTTCTTCTAAGATTTTATTCAAAAGGGAACTTTTCAGAACGCATTCAATTAAGAATTTTAATAATGCAAAGTAAATCATGTGTTTTAAACAATATGTAAAATAATTTTCATTATACAGTATTTATTAAAAAAATTAATAAATTATTAACATTTATTTTAAGTACGATTTAATTTGATCATCTCAATTCCTAAAGTATCCCAAGTGTTTTCGAGATATTTTAAGATAATTCGTATCTGTATTTTTACTTCTTTGTTAATCAGAGTATATGGTTGCGATAAAATATAAAAGTTTTAAATAATTGTGTATACATAAAATATTCTTTTTTCTAAATGTGAATTAATTTATACATAAATACCGTTAGTTATTTCTAAACTCATGAATATAATATACAAAATTTGTAGAGTTAAATGTGTATTATAAATTTTAAATAAGCCTGATGATAATAAAAATTACAAAACAGCATTTCATTGTTATACAAGATCTTCTTTTTTGGGAAATATTGGGATCCATTAACAAGATTCAAATAAAAAAGTTCTAATGTTACAATGTTTCCAATATAATGTGAAATTACGAATTTTTGGGGGTATACTCCACAAAACACAAAATACCATAACTTCTTATTCTTCGGTACATAGGAATAATTCAAAATATAACAAAAAGGATCTGATCATTGTGTTTCAAAATAAAATTTAATTATAAGCGTTTGTTCTTTCAATTTACATAAGTAATGGGATATTATTTTAATAACGTGTCTTTCTATTCTAAAAAATAAAAATAAATAAATAAATAAAAATAATAACTAACACTGTCACCGCCGCCGGTTTTGAATATGTGTGATCTGTGGTCTTCTTTCGTTAATATTACGAAAACTACAGTATACAAAAAATAAAAACGAAAGTCGGTGGTATTACAGAGAAATGCTTGATAAATACGCTGATGCAGGCAGTTTTCAAATCGATTTAATGTTAAAGTTGGTCAAAATTGTTCAAAAAGTTTTGTAAGAGCAAAAACTATACATAGGAATTTAATCATTTTTAGGTCATTTTATATATTAGAAATTCCCTGTGTGCAGAGTGCATTTATTATTTTTTTAATTTGACTAATTGTTTTAGGGTTTATTTCCGTTTTAAATTCAAATTTTCAGCATTTCCAGAGATATTTTTTACATATTTTAGAAAATGTTATTATTTTGAATTCTTGCTAAAATTGTAAAATCTTCTCAATAATAATATTTCCTTTAAACTTTAAACTTATTTACACATGACTATTATAAACGAAAAAACCCCTATGAAATAAGAATTAAATGATTTCGTGTTAAAAGAAGGAGAATATTAAAAATTACGTCATAAAAATTGTTTATGCACGTGAATTATTTAAAAAGAAAAAAAATATATATAAAACAATTAATTATTTAATATGTGTTAAAAGCGGTAAATGCGGGTGGAATTAAGTCCTATTTCAAATAGCCAAAGAGTTTAAATTAAAATTTATATTTACTGTACATGCGATATTTATTCCATATTTCGAGATAATCTTTTTAACTACTTTTGCCAAAGACTGCGCAAATTATAATATTTCCTTTCTAACAATTGAAATATTTCCAGGTGAATATTACCAAAAGAAAAGTTTAGTGGAAATTACGTCAGATTTAAAACGTGTGATTTAAAATCATTTTCGTATAGTTATTAAAAAATACCTGTAATCAACAGTTAACTTAGTTAATTTTACATTAGCTAATTTTCAGATATTTAAATAACAGTATTTAATCAAACACGAAAACAACAATTCACAGCTGATTTTTTTAGGTAGATTTCTTATGAAATACTACCTATTACATTCTCCCCTATGTTGGAAGTTCTGAAATTTTTTTGCAGATCTACACCGATCATGAACTTCAGAACCCAAAACCACCCTCAGTGAAAAACTTCATCTATCTATATATATATATATATATATATATATATCGCTTTCTTCTGGACACGATAACTTAAACAATTATACACAAATCTCTACCAAACTGATACATAAAATCAAGGGGCATAAAAGCTCGGGTGCGTTAATGGACAAAATCGGACCAAGGGGATGGAAATAAGGAGAGCTTTTGTGAAAACCGAAAAAACCGCATAACTTCTTAATTTGGTATATGTCAAATCAGTTTAAATTTTCTATTACTTCTAAAAATAGGGCTAAAAATTTATGTATCACAGATTTTTGATAAAATTAAAAATGGGCGAAAGTGGCGAAAAAAATAGGGTTAATGGGAGAAAAAATGCATAAATTCGTCAATTCTCAAGATATAAAATCCAATTAATTTTATTATAAATCTTCTTCATATTATCTACAACTTTTAGATTTACAAGTTTTTATAGAACCAGTTCGTACCGTAAAAAAAAAAAAAAAAATAAATAAAATAAATAAATAAAAACGAAAACAAAAAGGGGGTTTGAAGAAGAAAAAAATCCATAACTCCGTCAATTCACAAAATATAAAATTCCCATGAATTTATCATATATCTTCTTAATATTGTCTACAACATTTATGTAGACAAGTTTTTGATAGGACCAATTCTTACAGTAAAACAAATAAAAAGTACATAGCGGTTGAAGAAAAAAATCATCTTATTAAGGGTGTATTCAAACTGCTTATTTTCCTACTCATTTTAAAATTCATTTTTGCTCTCAAACGCATCCAATTAGCAGATTCTCAGAGGCAGAATGTATTTCAAAAAATGATGTCTAAGTGGGCATTTTGAACAGAATTTTCCGAAGCGATTGTGTTAGTAACGAAAAATATTGTCCTACTGAGAAAATAATTGTTTATAATTCAAGTTTTAATTAATTAAACGAAAAATAAAAACACAGGTCGCTTATAAATATCTTCAAAAATCACGTCAGCACGTTTCACATACTATATATGAAACGTGCTGACGTGATTTATATATATATATATATATATATATATTAAAAACAAATCCGAAGAATGTGCCAGAAATTTCGAATTGTTGAGCATGGAAAAGTATTTTTTTAACACCGCCTGAACATGATTTGATAAAATCAGCTATTATATTAATGCAATAAAAACTCGTCAAAAGAGGCCTGATAAATTATTAAAGTGGGTCTATCTCTAGTTATGATTTAGTTTTTGTTGGTGAAATTAGTATGCTTAACTTCGAAATCTACCTCCGCCTGTAGACCGATCCGACAGAGATTTTTTGGGCTTTAAAATCCTTTATTAAAAGGGAAATAAATGTAAACTCGTTTAAAAGGATATCGCCACAGTTTTTTTTTAATTATAATTCAATCTTCCGTAATCTTTTTTTAAGCCGATCAAATTAACGGATTTTTAGAGTGTGAACGTGGGCTGGCGAGCGAAGCTCTTAGAGGCCAGAGCCCAAAGTTACAGAAGAATTCCTATCTATATTATAAAAGGACAGATAAAAGGGCATAAAAGGTGTCCGTGTGTATGGCTGTCGTCATTTTGACGGCAACACAAGACGATTGGAATATAACTTTTCTGTAATTTTTTTTAATTTTCAAAACACGGTGCAATTTTAAATTTTCACACCGTTGAATAATGGAAAACAATGTACTTTCAATGAATTTTCTTTGAAAATGGTATCGCAGTTTGTTCAAAAACTCCACCGCAATTTACCCAATTTTCATTGTTTTTCGAATAATCTTCAAGTATGATTTTTTTTTAAAATCTATTTCTGTCGCTTGCAAGACGACAACGAAAGATAAATCCTTTTGTATATATATTTGCATAAATAGCTCAGCATATGTATCTAGATGATATTCTACAAAGAAGTTAAAGCCTTCATCAATCGCTAAGCAAAACATAAAATGGAAATAAAACACAAATCAGAGACATGTAATTGAAGTATGCTCTTTAACCACTGAAATAATCAAAAAAAAAAAAAAAAAAAAAAAAAAAAAAAAAAAAACTGACTTGAAAAGCGATCATTGGCAATTACTTCGGCTGTCAATTCCTGGCTGTTAATACCAAAGTATCACTATTAATTAATGCATTTCAAAATCTTTCTTTGAATTGCTATTAATTGCTAAGGGCAAAAAGAACATTTAATTAAAAAAAAAAAATAATTTTATATTTCACAAAACTAACTATCCAATTTGAAATATGTTTACATTTTCATAAAAACAAATACATGCATAAATTTTCTTTAAATATACGGCAATAAGTGTATGTAATGTGATAAATTATAAACGTACCAAAGTAAGAAGTTTTAAAACAATCAAACCTTAGAAATATAAAAGAAAACTTCTGTGTAATATTATTGTATGAGAAACAACATTTTGAATTCAGTGTAAATAATTATCTCAATTAGTTTCTCTTAAAGCTATATTGATTAGAATGTTGGGAATTTCAAAAAAATAACCTTTAACAACTATTTTGCCTTTCATAGAGTTCCAGAAACAATTCCAAAAAATATAAATTTTATTTAATTTAAAAAGGAACATAATTCAATTAAACGATACTATTAATAAGCAATTACAAAATTTTTCAATTTATATTTTAATCCTTTTTCTGAACATCGCAGAACACTTTTATCTATATAAAAATGGTGATAAAGCAGGAATTAATCATTTCTCCATTTCCCATTTGTTTAAGTTAACGGTCAATCTCGATCACGTCCGCTTTTTATGTGTATAATTGGTATGCAGAACTGCTATTTTATCATCCTTTCACAAAGCTGCTTTAATCGTTATCGGCACACGTCAGCAGATTAACGTTTGAAAAATAAATGACATATTAACGATTTCATAAGTTATCATTAAACATATATACACAAATGTAAATTTCTTTATGTGCTTGTAGTTAAATGTATCTCTGGTTCATATATAAAACTCATTCTAATATGGTTGGTTGGATGTGTTTATGACGGCCAGTTATCAGCACGAGTGATATAGGCCCTAAGGGGGAAGTGCCCTCAGTGGGGGTCTTTCTAAGGGAACCTAACACGTATTTAAGCGTGGAAATCCACGGTTCGAAGAAAACCACGAAAACTCCGAACAATTAAGCCGACGGGCGCGATTGGATTTGAACCCAGCACCTCTCGTCTACCGGCTTCCAGAGCACTCATTCTAATATAATATTAACCAATAACAAATAATAAATATAATAAAGAAATACGCAACTATACTAATAAAAGAACAAATCGCTCTGAGTTTGTGTGTGTGTGTGTGTGTGTCCGCGATGGTTAGCAAAATCTACGGCACGTAGGAGTCCCAAAAGTTTTGTGAAAAAAGTAATGCTCTTCTGTTAACGTGCCTGCGCCTCAGAATTTTAAAATTCTTATAATTATTTAGATATTAATAAACAACCGTAGCTCAGTCTGATAAAAAAAAAAAAAAAAAAAAAAAAAAAAAAAATAGCTATTTCATCTCCAGTTATCAACGTACATGCTCAGTCCCCATCGCAATGATAAATAATATAAATTTCATCACTCTTGAACGGTTCATCTTGGTATACTGGTTAAAGCATCGGTCTGCCAAACAGAAGATCTCTGGGTGGATACTCGAAGGGCCAAAGTTAAAAATTTCCGTTTAGAAATAAAAGAAATTTATTTTTATTTAAATTAAAAAATAAGTTTTATATGCATCCATCGGAAAATAAATAAAAATAAATAAATTTCCAATCTCTAAATATATCGAGACAAATTGTGTCTTTTATTTTTATCAAATTAGCGAAAGAAATATATTATTTTAATGAAAGACATTTCATTTTGTTTTTTCTGACATTTTAAGAGGTTTTTATAATTTATATACATCCATAAGAAAATAAATAAATAAAAATAAACCTTAATTTAAATAAAAAAATAATAATTAAAAATAAATCTTTATTTTTATCTAATAAGTGAAAGAAATATAATATTTCAATGAAGGTGTCTTATACCTTTTAAAATCTTAATCACCAGTTCAAAAACAGATGCAGTTGTAAGATATAGTAAATTTTTAAATGCTTATTAAAATTACATAAATATTTGTAAAATATTTATAACTACTGTAAGATCATAAACAACAACGACATCATTCATGCTTTCGAGGAATCAATCATTCGAGATGCAATAATAGTAACTAGGGAATTTCACTAAAAAGTAATCTTCACGTTTTAATTTTTTTTTTTCAGTTCGCGTATGATTATAATGAAGTCGATTTCTTCAGATATAAAAATCTAAAATATATTTTGCGCCTAAATTATCTGAGTTGTTTTCACACACTTTTAACACTTTTATTTCGTATTTCCGTTTCTAACGTCCATTGAATAAAAATCCCTCTAGAACTTTTATTTATGTTTAGCATGTATTAAATATTTTAAAGATAAAATAAAGATACTAAAATGAATTATAGTATGAGGCAGATATAAACAGATGGTACCTGATATAAAAATATTTTTTATGACCTAGGTAAGCATAATGAAAAGAACATCAATGAGATATCGGTAACGATATTTGTCATCTCAGAACGAAAATGTCTAAATCATATTAGAACGAGTAAAAATGATAAAAAGTCTAATGAAATTTGTTATCGTTTTCATAAATCAATAAATACAACTAATAACACGTTATTTATTTGATCGTAAAATACTTTTCTTGTTTTGATACATTGTTTACAGGAAATGATATAACATAATAGGACAGACAACATACATCTAAAATGGACTTTATATATGTCTTCGTATCCGAGGTCTTTATATCTGACATGTTGGCTAATGTATCACGCTTCAGATAATTTCATTAGATTAAGTATCCCTGTTTTTAAGAGCGATTACATAAAAATATTTAAAAAAAAATCATATGTTGAAAGAATAACATTTTAAAATAAAACAGAAAATGAAATTCAATCTTTTACCTTCAGTCGCATTTTTTGCAATAAATTGAAGAAAACCTTCTTTTTTTTTTTCTTTTTATCAAACACATAAAATTTAGGTTTCGCAAAACACTTGCTTTTCTAAATATAAATATCTAATATTACGTGGATTTTCCTTCATTTCCATTATAAATATAATATCAAATGGCTATCAATCATTTATTGTTCTCTCAGAAACAAAATACGTAATATTTGTAAAAACCATTGCAAGAATAAAACACAATGAGAAAAGGTTTTATGTTTCCTATTAATGAAAAAAGAAAGTCAGAATATTCTCAATTAGGGTAAGGAATAATTTAGTTTGCTTATAAAAACATATTTCATTAAGAAAAGAATTTATAAAATATTTCACAAGCCACATAATTCCTGTTGCTCAATTAATTGCATATATATTACAATGAATTTAACAAAGAATTTTTTTATTGCATTAAAAATTGAATGTTTCTTTCTGATAATAAAAAAGTTTATAATATTAAAATGAACTCTTGTTGTTATTATTATTATTAATATATTTATAGTACTAAACTTGAGCTTGATTATTGTTCTTTAGAAACAAATTGCAAAAATTTAGGATGAATATCTTACACAATAAAGCAAAATTCAAATATATATAAATAAAAAACATAAACATGAATATTTCAACATTTATTCAGAATGTATAGATATAAAGTTTCCATTTAATTTTAAAACGAGAACGTGTTGCTATTATTTCTAGTTTTTAACCTACTGAGAGTTTCAGATTTTTTTCCCTTAAACATTAGTAGTTAAGCAATTTTTTTTCTTTTTGCCCTTAGCCCCCTATGCCTATGCGTACTTCATGTTATCATGAATATATTTTTCTTATTATTGAAGATGTTGAATAAACATAATGGGTATGAAAATCTGTTTCCTATGAATATTGTTTTCGATTTGAGTAACCGGTTTGAACAAAATTAAAATTATGTACACATATGTGAAACAAATAATAGGAATTGAAAACGTTCACGAGTAAAAGAACGCTTTATATATCCATTGAAATATATAGCAAAAAATTAAGCGATATATCTTGTTTAATTTGGTTATTTTGACATTGATACACTTTGGAAGATTTAACTCAGATATTTAAAATAAAGTTAACTAGAAAATTATTTCCAGTTTTCTCTTTTTGATCATAAAAGCGTCTAAAAATTTTTAATACAATTGCTATGCAAAACAAACATATAAAGATTGTATAATCTAAAAATTCGCAGTAATAATAATTAAATAAAACTAATACCCTTTAAAAGTATTAAAAAGTAAATTGATTTCAGTCACTCTACAAAAATAAGAAAACATTTTTATTCAATAAGAATTTATCTATACACTGTAAAATAATAAATTTGTTACTCATTCAATAAAATTTATAATATAACTAACAAAGAAAATCTAAAATAAACTTCTCCTAGTTACTCGTGAATCCAAAAAGCGATTTTTATCTTCACAAAACCTCTGGATCGATGTATTGTTGACATTTAAATAATCATTTATAAAGACAACGTTTCTTTTTCTGCCCCTAGTTTTCTGAAATATTAACGAATAGTTTCTATAAAATCTTTTAGAATAGAGAAAAGAACATTCAAGTAGAAGATACATACTTTAGATACACTGATATATGTTTAAATTAGCATGACCATTTTCTAGGACATTCATGCATTTTTAATACTTAACTAGAACTGTCAATCTATTTGTAAAAAAAAAAAAAATACTTTGGGAAGTAAGCTCTTCTCTAAAGAAAGAAAATGAAAAGAAATATTATAAATATTATTTAGCATTTTGTTAAACGAATAATAAAAAAAACAATAAAGTTTATATGTCATATTTTAGAAATAAATTTTTAGAGATAAGATAGCTTTTAATGAAACAAAACCATTAGAGTTTGAATGCAGCATTTCCTTACAAAATGAAAGTATTCTAGAAACCGTTCTACAAGTATTCTAGAAAAAAAAACAACATATGTAAATATATTTTTCTTCCTTTATTTGACTAAGAAATTTATATACATTAGTTTAAGAATTTAATAAGCGACTAGCTGCACATAAATATAACGTTTTGCAGTTGCATTCTATCACGTCTTTGAAGTTTATAATTAAAAAAAGTAAAACTATTTTTTTCTAAATTAAAACACAAATTTTATAATAAAAAAGTATATAAAAGAAAACAGATATGTATTTGAAAAAAATATATAATGACATTATACTCAATGGTGACAAAAAACACAAAAGAAAGCTAAGCAAATTAGTCAAATATCAAATCAGGGTTTCTAGTACATATTTCTGGCTTTTTGTTAGGACATTCTTATTTGCCACCAGACACTTTTAATAGTTAATTCTGTTTATAGGATTATACATATTTTATTAACAACAACAACAAAAAAATTCTGTTCAAAGTTTTCCAGCTTGAATTCAAAATTTCGAACTAAAAATATCGCCATGAATCGCCAAAATATGGGTATACCATGAAAGATCAAAGAGATATGGAACCTAAATAATATCAAATATATGTATTCATATAACCCTTTTATACTTTCTTCTATCTTTACAAGAAGAAAGTATTAGATTCGTGAAAATCTTCGAATTTCGGTTTTCGACGGATTTGCACGTCAGGGATTCAGGGATTCCGAAAAACATGTTTTTACAAAATGTCTGTCGGTGAGTCTGTGCAACTGTGCATCTGTGAGTCTGTCTGTCTGTCTGTATGTGACACAAATTTTGTGGGCGCTCTATCTCAAGAACTAATGCGCGGAATTTAATAAAAATTTATATTCAGTTAGCCCATGATATAAATTGGTGCTGGTTAATTTTTGGTGTAAATCGCTCAAGAGGTGGCGCTGCTATGCAGACTTTTTCACGATTTCCCCAATAGTTCAATCTCAAGAACTAATGCACGGATTTTCATCAATCTTCAGATTCAGTTAGTCCTTGACATGAGTTCAAGTCTTGTGCATTTTTGTGTAAATCGCTCAACAGGTGGCGCTGCCATACTGCATTTTTACGACTTCCGAAATAGCTCTATCTCAACAACTGATGCTTGGAATTTCATCAAACTTCAGTTTCATGTATACTTTGATATGAATTAGCGCAGTTTGTGTTTTGGTGCAAATCGCTCAATAGGTGGCGCTGCTATGCTGCACTTTTCAGAATTTCCATTATAGCTGTATCTCAAGAACTAATGCAATAATTTTCACCACACTTCAGAATCAGTCAATCCTTGACATGAATAGGCATTTTATACAGTTTGGTGTAAATCGCTCAATATGTGGTGCTGCTATGCTGTTTTTGTGATTTCCGCAATAGCTCTATCTCAAGAACTAATGCTTAGATTTTCAACGAACTTCAGATCCATGTATACCCGAATATCAATTATTCCTGTTTATGTATTGGTGTAAATCACTCAACAGGTGGCGCTGCTAAGCTACATTTTTCAGAATTTACTTTTTAGCTCTATCTCAAGAACTAAGGCACGAATTTTTATCAAACTTCAAATTCATATACACTTTGAAATGAATTCGTGCTAAATCGATGTAATTTCTTGTACTATTTAAATGATTTAATTCACGTGATTTATATAGGAGAAAGTTTTGTGATGGCCACAACATACTAGTTTAATACTAGTAAATCTGCAGATCAGGAGCCTCAACGTCATCTTTGCAAGTCATTGTTTTTTAACACTCATTGCATAATATTTAACTTCCCACAAATCGCTTTTTAAAGTTTTCAAATTACATAAATATTTATGAGCATATAAGATGCTTCGTAAAGTTTCAGAAATTAAAAGTGTTAAACAAGTGGTTGTACATTGATGTTCTGAAATTCTGATGAGCTACTTATTCTTGTAACTTTTTAAATCAAAAATTGCATTTCTTCAGGGGGGCTCTGCCCCCTGAACCCCCCGTAGTCTATTTAAATTTACATTCGTAATTTTTTATTGATTGTGCGGATGGTTATAGTATATCTTAGATTTTTTTTTACGCTGTGATTTATAAGGATAAGCATAAGTTTTTTTTATAAATTAATAAAATTTAAATTTAAAATAAAATATTCATGTTAACCGTACACAGACAATAAATCTTGAAGTGACGCCAAAAATGTAACCCTAAAATCCGCTACATTCGGCACAACACAACGACGTGCTTAAAAAAAAAAAAAAAAAAAAAAAAAAAAAAAAAAAAAAAAACGGATGAAGTCAAAGAATTTGGTCCCTGTTCCACGTGCTTGTTTTGTTTGGGCCGAATGAGGGCATTTAAATCTGAGCGATAACGCACATCGTATTGCAAACTCCTTTTACGGCATACTGCATCTCCATCTATCTCTTTCCTCCGTGAATAATAGTTAATTTTATTTTACCCAAGATCTTTTTATTCCAGCATCTTTGTTTTCGATAAATGACGTCTAATTCACCTGCTATGCGTACTTACTCAAAACTTTTCATCTTGTTATATTAAGAAATACTCGAAAGTTTTCTTTTTATTTTTAATATGCCGCCATATTAATTTTTCTATTCTTAATTTTATTTTTCATTTTCCTGTTTCACGACAAAACATTTCAATTGAAAATTGTTTAAAAGAAAATATTATTCCGGGTTTTGATTTTCTTGGCAACAATTAAAGAAATATTGGTAAATGTTATGGGAAAATGTTATGTTATTCTCTATGAATATAATGAACTTTTGTATTTTTAAGCAAAATATTTCAATAAAATAAATAAAATAAATGAAATATTGCCTATTTTTATTTCTGGGCTAAAATCCTTCTAGATGCAAAGATACAAATGCATTAATTCATCTGTTTTGACGTTGGCTTTACTCAAGCATTATACACGCAATTTTACTAATATTATTAGGACAAAATACGTTGCTAGGCAACAGAGAAAGTAAAGGAAAAAATGAAATATACATTATGTCAATTTGACAAAACAAAATCCTTTATATTATTGGAAAACATGCATAAAATTCCCCCCAATATTATAAACCTAATTAAAAAAATCTCGCAAATATATTGACATAATTTATTGGAATAATTTAATAATGTTATTTAAAAATTTCAGCATCAAAAATTTACCATTTAAATCCATTTTTCATATGAGTCATTTCTTTCAAAAAATGAAAATCTGAAAATCGTCTGACTTGCCATTGAAAAGCATTATACAGCAAAATAAAATGTTCCATATTTCCCGAACGAATGAACCAAATTTAACCAAAAACTATACAGCTAAGTCCGGGTACCTCATCAACATGCCCAGTGAATTTCAAGCCGATCGGATGCTTTTTGCGGCAGTTATCGCGGAACAGACAGACAGACTAACAGATACCAAAACTTTTCGTGTCTCCACAGTAAGCCTTCACTGACGTTTCGGCAATTATCCTAATCTGTTTATGATGAACTTAATTCCGTACTGAGAATAAAAGCAGTCTATAGTTAAACTTCATTTGGCATTTCATGAAACTAAATTCAGCGTAGTAATAACCTTTATTTCTACAGTGTAGCTAAAACAAACCTTTGTACAAAGTTTAAATTTGGCATTGTGCTAAGCGCGCTTCGAATTGAGGTCTCAAACATGCAACGCCGCCTTGGTCAGTGCCGCGTTTTTCCAGATAGGCGTTTAATTAACTTTTAAAGTCACTCGAGGCGTATTGAGAGATACAATCAATGTAAACTACCGCGAATCCCACAGTATTTATGCGATTCATTCTTATTAAACTTTCGAGGACGATGCCCTTAAAAAGCGGACACCTAATTTTAATTCCAAAACAGACTAACGGCACCAAGAATGTTTAATTTAAATTTTCCTTTTATCATGTACGCGAAAATAAGCAAGTTCGCATTTTCTAATAAATTCGTTTATAATTTCTGGTGTCAGTTCATTATTTCATAAGTTTATAAATTGAATTACTCCGTCCCGGAAAGGATTAAGTGGTCGCAGGACTTTTAAAGCTTCAAAATTTAAGAAATTTTATTTTTTTTAGGTGTTAAATTCCTATCTTTTCTGAATATTTTGATATAATTGTTTCCTTGAAATTCCCATTAGAACAGAAGTTTTGGCTTTTAGAATTATACCCGCTCAATAGCTGAAGCGGCGTTTCCGAAACTTTAAATTCATTATTTTCCAAATGGCGTTTTTGGGGCATAACGCGCAGGATACCTCAAAAACTTCTGAATATTTTTTCATGAAATTTTCAAAACATATATTCCATGTTAGTCTGTATAAACTGAACCTAAAATTTCCTTTTTATTGTTCAAAAAAAAAACTTTTTTAGGTGATTTTACTGTTGAAATTTTCAAAATTTTGTATTAGCTAAATGCAATATTGCATTAAATATATAAAAGTGCTTTAAATACAAATTTATTTAACTTCAGGGAAATTATTAGAATCTGAAGCAACAAAATTTTCATTCTGGTTGCAATATTTATTTTGTAATCCTGCGCGTAAACTGTTATGCTAATTTTTTGTTCGACAAATGTCTAGCAGGTTCGAGCCCCCTATTTAATCCTAATAAAACCCCTATAAATACTAATTCTGTATCTTGCAATTTTTTAAATACATGAAACAAAAGAACATATTTATATCTTACATCCCAATTAAAATTGTGTTTTAAACGCATTTACATTTTAAGACATCAAATGTTGAAAAGGGTTTTTTTTTTTAAATTTTCCACTTTTTAGTGTCCAGAGACCCCTGACTGAGACTTAGTATGATTTTAACAATTTGACGTTTATTGCTTTTATACTGTTACTGGACATTACATTACACATATATATCATTAAGTGTTGTTAACTAGGCATAGAGTGCACCGCTCCTGTCCTTGCGTATGTCCAAAGTGACCGTATCTTTAAGGGTTAGTATCTCGGCTAGATAACTGATTTTTTTTCGAAAATAATTATCAACAATGATTTTATTCTTCTGCAATGATAGGTATATTCAGCGATGCTCAACAATTTTTCTGAATGCCCGTAAATTGCAATTTGTGTATAGCAGAAAAATGCTAATTACTCAAATTCTATGTGACCTAGGGTAATCGCAATAATTTTTCGACAAGGTTTATATTAACGTCTACTACCTCTAATTTTTTTCATAATTTTAGTTTCAGTAGATTCGAAATTAGATGGAGGGAACATATTTTTGCGCTAACTTTTCAACAATATCTTTGAAAATATAATACCGAAAATTAAAAGGAATGAATTTTTGAGTTTAGCGTTACAAAAGCTTTCACAGGATACCCCCCACATGATATAAAAAGAAAATATTTTTTTTTTCAAGTAGCATAATTAGCCCTCTAATTGTTTACTAAATATATTTATGAATGTTTATTAATCTGAAAATATGTGGTTCAATGGTCTTTATTACTTCCCCGAATTTGAACTTTCTACGTTCCATAGTTTACGAGTAAAATGGCTGTGACAGACAGACAGACGGATAGACACAGGATTGATCTTATAATGGTTCCGTTTTTACATTTTAAGTACGGAAACCTAAAAAAACAAGAAGGGGAGAACTAATTGGCTTTGAAAGCGAAAAGTTAAACTTAAATATAGAAAATATAAATCTGAAAGTTTCAGCCAAATAGTGGTCAGCAAAAGAAAAAAAAATGAAACCGGACAAATTTAAAAGGGAAATTACTCAAATTAAAGACACCGAAAAGCGGGAAGGTAGGGCTCGGGGCGATGAAGCTACCGAACGACTCCTAGCTACTTCGAGCCCATTATTAGTCTCCAATATAATACCATTTGGAAAATGATTTTTTCAAAGACTAAAATTTAAGACCTAAAAAATCGTACGGAGTTGATCATACATTACGTACGCCATGAACTAAACATTAATAGTGTTATTACACGTAAAAATTCCAAGCGACAGAAATCGCCTGCGACTCGTATTTGGTGTGAAATGTTTATATGTATTCATTCCTGTCCTATTTATCTTTTTTGTTATTTTTAATCGGCTTATTCCATTTTTCTTTTGCACGTGAAAATCTTTAAAATTAAAATTAACTCTTTGGCAGAAACTGTTATTCATTTTCTTTCATTTTCATTAGTTATTATCCACCTGAAACTTGCGTATTATCCAAACATTTCATTGGCTGTTCGGAAAAGGGCTTTTCCGTCGTCGGATTTACAAGAAGTCTGATGACACATTGTAAATGAAATTTCATTCTTAAACTTCTAAACCTCCCACAATATTACTTTTTACATCGTCGTGTAGATAAAAAAAAATGTACTTTTAAATGCAATTTGTTTGAATGCTGTATCTCAATTTGTTTCTGAGTTATTAATTTTTTTTGTAGTTTTTATTACTTTTTTGTCATAGTGGCAGCACTCTGTTGTCCATCTCTGTTGAAACTAAAGGGAAATACAGATTACTGTATAAACCAATCACAAAACGAATAAAATGCGGATTAAACCAATAAAAACCTTCAGATATGCTTTCCATTTCCTACCCTGACGAGAAAAATAACCATTTTTTTCAAATGGTTAAAAAATAGTTGATACAATGGTAATTTTTAAAAGTTAATATAATCATCAAAATATCATTCTAATAGTTCTTGACAACTGGTGAATTTTTAAGAATGTTAAAGCCAGCAGGCGATATGCCGACGAGGATACCACTTTGATATTCTGAAGAAGATTATTGACAACAACAATTCTAACAATCCACTTATAACCTGCACGACACCCCTCACCGACCCCCTCATCAATAAAAAAAAGAAAAAATCTAAATAACAGAATTTGTGTACATGATGTAATTTTACGTATATAACAAAATATACGGAAATGAACTTTAAATTATATTTTCTTCGAAGTCAGTTAAAGAAAAAAAATCACAACAATGAAATTCTTTAGAAGCGTATTTTAATGATATAAATTTGTACCTTCGTAACTCTGAAATATATAATTCGGAAAGATAGTCTTCTATAAAGGACATACAAGTGGAAATATGAAAAGGATTTATGACGCACTCACTTAATTTTTTAACCATAAATAATCTTAAAGTATATGCTGAGCTCTTTTAAGTGCATTTAATGAAGAAAGCTCATAAATTATCTTCTTTTGTTGTAAAGAAAATAGAATCCCATTTTCTAGATTCTTTTCAGTCAAGAAAATATTAACGAAAGTTAGGAAAAGCTTTTAGTTATTTCGCTGCATAAATTAAAGAAAGCCAAAATATTTAAAGTAAAAAAAAACAAACATTTAAAGTGAAGGAAACTTGAAAATTAATTTTAGTTTTTTAGCATATTTTTACACCGAAAGTAAAATATTTTTGAGAAAGTAATTATGATGCAGAAAGAAATATATAATTGTGGTTTTAAAAAAAATGTAGCTATTAAGAACTTAAAAACTTGAATTTAGAGGAATTTTGCTATTTAATATTCCAAAAAAACTCCTATAAATATCTTTATTTTTTTCTTTATTTCAGTTTGTAGAAATCAATTAAAAATTCATTGTGAAGATTTATATATTTTTTTAGGAAGCCACGAATATTTACAGCTAATATAATCAATGCTTAGTGTTTAAGCATTGATAAACATTTATAAAAAATTATAAAAGCAATATAGTACATTATAAGAAAAAAACTACACTGATTTAAATAATATATTTAAACCAAAATGTACTGGCAATTGTGAAATAGTCAGTTACTTAAACTTTTTGGGTAACTTCTGAATCTTAAAAAATCATTTATCATTATATACCGGATATGATGAAATTCTCTCTAATTCTTTCAGTTTCTCAAGGAATCAATCACAAGAAAGGTAATAAATTGCATGGTGAACTAAAATTCGATCAGTTCGTTCACTGTGTTATTATTTGAAGAAAATTCCTGAAATTCAAACTATCGAAATCCGGTGAGATTTGAACGTACATAAAATAATTTTCTACTGTTTTACTTATTAATGCATACAAATAGTTTTTTAAATGATAATATATAGTTGTGATGGTTGGATGATAAAATGTGAAAGATTATCATCATAGAGTTCTTTCTTCAGCACTGAAATAATATTATTACTCTAATAATTAAATTTTGTGATCATCGAGCAAAATATAGTATTTTGTACATTGAATTATAGTCACAAAAGAGCACGACGACATGACAATCATTTTAAAAATGATCCGTTAAATAAATATTCAGATATACTTGAAAAACAAGAAGAAAGAAAATAAAAACAAAAGTATTACCTGCAGTGACCTGAAAGACCAGTGGAGGATGCAAATTAAAAGGGAGTGCACTGAGGAATCATCTTCAAAAAAATTTTTATTTTAAAGAATCTTCTTCAAGAAAATAT
Source organism: Maratus speciosus (assembly GCA_963932465.1). Taxonomy (NCBI): domain Eukaryota; kingdom Metazoa; phylum Arthropoda; class Arachnida; order Araneae; family Salticidae; genus Maratus; species Maratus speciosus. The sequence continues at coordinate 416,064,817 of OZ010795.1, read as the reverse complement.
TTTACAATGGCTATCTCCTTTTAATAGACCCATTTTTGTAGGAAGAATAGTATACGATCCTTTTTACATAGCATTTAACATGAGACATATAATGAAAATTTCTTTCGGGGAATATGGAGGCTCTTGTTTTAAAAAAATCAAGTCAATCATCTGATTTTAGCACCGATTCAAAACACGGAAGTTAGCACCAGTGGAATTGAAAATAAATAACAGTTGTCACATAGCAATCAGCAGGAATCTTTTCACATAACTTTATAAACGATACGATATTACATCACCGTTGGTGGAACTATAATCCCCCACTTTCACAAGAAATATAAATTATGTATCCCATCAAACCTTCATAATATCGTCAACCGGGCTACTTTGGTCCTTGCGGGTTTACTTTGGTCCATCCCATAAAAAAGTTTATTCTTTGTATTGAAGAAACAGTACAAGATAATTTGGAGTTTTTGCCCTTGAAAAATATTTTATACCCTACTATAGAATATGTGAATATTTTGGCGGTAATTAAAATTTTTTAGTGGTAACACTGGATGTGTTTGTAAACAACAGTTTTCGTGTGTAAATTTTAACTCCCCAAACTCTCTACAGTGAAACAATCTGGATAAGAGCTAAAAATAAGGTAAGTGTCAAAATATTATTTATATTAACCTGTAACACATGTGTGATCATATATTTTCCTTTAATGTTTTTTTAATTTGAGAGGAAATTCTCGCGTTTTCATAAAGCTAACATGAAAACTAGTATTTCGGGGCTACTTTGTGCCAGGCCTTTTTTCGTCCGAAAATAGCCCCTGTTACTTAGAAAGGCCTTTTATAGAACCAAATCTCATAAAACATGTTTTAAGTGACATTTTTTTAAAATATTACTGTACCAAAATGTTATAATAATTGTTTTTGTTCCAGTTGCTGAGGATAACACGACGAAAACTTTTTCTCGTTTTTTTAAATAACAATTGATTTATTGTGTTTAAATATAAAAAAAAAAGAAATTTTTTTTATCGAGTTTGCAGTGTTCATTTTTTGGCAAATGCTATTTAAAGGGAGTGTCAATAAAAATGTATATTCATTTTCAGCCCCCAGCAGGGGATAAAAAAATAATTAAAAAATAAAATAAATAAAAAATTCCTCTTCGAAACTATACAGTTTGCTACTTTGTTTCGTGTAAATTGTTTACAGCTCCATTTCGACGTTGAAAAATCGGATATAATATTTTTTAGTAATGGAAATGTGGGTGGAACCAGGAAAATGTGGCCCAATACTGCTTTCACTGCACGCATATGATTCGTCGCAGAATGGCATGGCCGCAACCATAATGCCTTGAAATCAAAAACAGACTGAGAACGTACAGGCTCAGCGAAGAAGAGGGGGAAATGTTTGCAGCAATAATTGAAATTCGCTATTGCCAGAGACAAACATACTAGAGCCTTGCGTTGGCATAATTGTAACGTTAAAGAATATGAAAACTGCTTCATTGAGGGGCAACAATTATAGATTTATTTCATATAACATGCCAATTAGTAGTAAACTGTTACACTTTTTGAAATTACGTATTAAACTGATTTGAATTTGATTGGCTATGGGCCGAGCTACAAAAAGAAATGACTTCATATTTAGAAAGGTGTAGAATGTCCCAGAAAATTATTTTCCCGAAAGTACAGATTTCAAAACAATATTTATCATTTTAAAATGAAACGAAATGTTACGTAATAAAGAAAAGTTTACAGGGGAAGCTTTAAAAAGAATTAAATAAAATAATTTTAGGGTGCGAAATTTAATATTAAATGAATAAAGATTAATAAAATATTTCTTAAGTTAAATTAAATAAAAATATGGCAGTGGTTGTTCTCACAACAATAGTGCACGGGATGGTACACAATATTAAAATTAATAACATTAATATTATCATATCATGAGAAACTATATTTCAAAATTGATATAGTTTATATAGTAGAGTTCATAGTTAATTTGTGATTGGAATTATTCCTTCAAGCTAATGGTTTATGAATTTGCTATTAATCAACAATAACAAGAGACTGCCTGAAGAATTCCTTTTTTTATATAGTCGCCAATCATACACACACACACACACATATATATATTCGCACATATATATATAGGATATACCAAAAACGACGGATGGATTAAAGGTATAGAAATGCACCATTTGATGCATTCTACTTGTTAAAGCACTAAAATATTAGACATACAGAATTTCAAATTAACTAAATTACTAAGTTCGATAACAGATGGAGCCACCAGCTTTATCGTACAGCTGTAGTGTTTCTTCGCCATGCTACTAACATGGGCTGGTCAGACATACAATTTCTGTGCAAAAATGGTTTGATCTTTGAAAATAGATATTTCTTGTCTCAAAAATTGGCTGGAATATGTGGCACGCCACTGCACTGTAACAGGTATCACAGCCTCCTCCTATTTCCATACAAGATTTAGACACGCCAACCATTATGTGCTTCTGCCATTTGGACGCAAGACACTCGCAAAGGCTATGTTGCAGAAGCTGGGTGCTCGCGAAATCGATGTTGGTAACATTTGGTTCTCCGAGGAAGTGTATTTTTTCTTGAACTGCTTCATAGCTGTAACATTATCCGTGCGTCTCCCAAAGTCACAGAAATATCCTCCAAACGTATTATTAGGACAAATTTTCCGACCCCAAAAGATTAAATCAGAGCTCTACCTGGGCATTCTGCGTTAACTTATATCGTTACAAAATGTCTTGGAGGACCTGAGGAGATATCATATTTACGACGATGCTTGCCCGCATTTAAAAGGTGAATTCTTAAATTTAATCGATGAACATTTCGATTATCGTTTCATTGCACTAGATTATTCAAATCTTTCGATAAGTGGCCTCCCTTTTTACCAGATTTGTCTCCTTATGACTTTTTTCTTATGGGGCTACATGACACCTCATAGTGTAAGAAAATGCACTCTCGCATCGAACAACTGGAACTTTCATTTTCCTCTCTACAAACATTTCGATGATCTTGTTATTGTCCCGGACAACTCAGAGTATTCGGGGAGCAGCATTGATTGGCCTCCCTATTAGTGAGAACTGACTCATTGCGACTTTTTTTTATGGAGGTACTTAGAAAACCACATGGACCGCATGTGCTACCAAAATCCTCAAACTATTGCTGAGCTGGAAAAGCACACCTCTCCTGCATGTGAGACATTCCGACTGTAGCGTTGTCACGGACTTCCGCTTATTTTGTGCTCAGACTGAGACATGGATTTACTGCACATGTTGGATTATTGGAAAATATCATTATTTAATTCTTTATCACTTTTTTAGCAGCATCCTCAGTTTATATATTTTTGTTGTTTTCCCACATGGAAGTGCTATCTATTTTCAAAATTTGTAACTAAATTATTATTTTCGTATGACTGAACATTTATTGGTTTTCCAAGTAGAATGCAGCAGACAATGCATTTCTACTGGATTCCGTTTTCACTAGAGTAATTTTTAACTATCCCCGTCATTTTTGGGACACAATGTATATACTATATCTTATGTACAAACACACAAGCACACTTATATATATATATATATATATAAACTAAAAAAAGAATATATTTAGCCTGAACTAGAAATAAATAAAAAACACAGATCAAAAAACAACACAGGACAAGAAAAAAAGAATAGTATAACTGTTTAAAAAGTTCAAATTTCAACAAGAAATTTTAGAAAAATCTAAGTTTAGATTAATCTATATTTTCTTGTAAAAATTTTAACTTTTTAAATAGTTATATTCCTTTTTCCTGTTCTCTGAGTGTGTGTTCTAGTTCAGGCTAAATATATTCTATTGCTAATTTATATTGAAATTTTGTATTTTACTGCATTATTTTGGCGCATTTCACATGAATGAAATTTTGTTTTTGTTGGTGATTATTATGCTTATATGGGCAACATTTGTAGATTTAATTTGCACAACAAATTGTGACAAATCAGAAAAAAAAAAAATCAATTTTTAAATCCGAAAAAAGCACAAATGCAGTTTTTCTTTTCTTCAACCACTTCGCCGGCGACGGGGATAAGGAAACGGTGCTTTTACCCCCGACTTATCTCGGGGCAGACTTAAGTAAAGATAATCTTCTATTTTGAAAAAACTAACTAAAATTATGAGAACTTGCATATTTTGATGAATTTTATAAAAAAGTACTGAACGAAAGGTAAACCAAATGCTTCGATAAAAACATACAAAACTTTAGGATTGAATACGTAAGTGTACACATAATTATGGACTGAGTGAGTAGAGAAAAGGGATTTATAAGCAAGCTTGGAAATTTTAGCGTTTCTTTCGTTCTCAAATCTCACTGAATATCTTGGTATTTTTTTGCATCATTCGACGACATAAAAAAAGTAACTTAAATGCTTAACTACCAACATTTGGATGATGGAATGGTGTGGCAAATCGCAGGGAGAGTGATAAAAGAGCATTCTCAGATGTAAATTCCTAGAGTCTTCATTGTTAACGGCCAGCGTCGTGCCCAATTTATATAAACAGATTACGAACATTAGATTCATAGAGAGAAAGTCTGCGCTAGGTCTTCCAAGAGCCACGATGGCCAACGAAAATCGCGAAACAATGAATTTGCTTATTACAGCGAGGGGTAACAAGAGTGTAACAGCCTCTAAGGTCACTCGTAAATTTTATGCGGCCGCGGGCATTCGAGATTGAGAGGTTACTGTCTGTAGAAGGGTATTTATAGAGGGCTGTTTGCAATGAGATCTGCTTATTGCATCCTCTTCAATTCTGCACACAGAAGAACCCGTTTAGAATGGTGAAGGGATCATCGACTTCGGACCAGGAATCAATGGTTACCATCCTATACCCTGATGAGTATATGTTTAGTCTAAATACAAATTCATGACGTATATTCATCTGGAGAAAACCAGGTTTCCGTTACCTACCTTCCAACTTCCAAGAAAAATAATACTAAAACGATTTTTGATGGTTTGGGCAATACACCATGTTGAATTGCCGCACACCATTCTTTGTGCATTGCAAAAGCTTTGTGACTAGTGTGACGTTTAGGAATGATATTTTGGTACCCTATAGTTACATTTTCGGAGATGTAGTTGGCTCTTATTATACTTTAATGAACTACAACTCGCTCCCAGATAGAGGTCATCAGGTCTACGAATTTCGGGAAAGTGATGCTATTCTCTTTATGGAATGGTCATCCAGATCCCCAGACATAAACTTTGGAGAGCATGTCTGGGACGATCGAGGGAGGAAAGTTGAAACTCTCATTCCATAATCCGGAACTGTCCACGACATGTTAACTACGTTGCTGGAGGACTGTGACTAACTGCCGCAAGAACTCACAACCTGGCTGATTTACCGAACGATTTTACGTTTTGAGGGCTGGTAACAGTAAGAGGGTACTGTCCCCCTATTAACCAATTTTTTTGGTTCAATATTGTAAGCTTTGTTACATACTTTCCGACGCTGATGATTCTTATGCAAGATCATGCCTGCGCATTATAATTGCTGAATGGTTATTTTTGTTGCATTATACCCACCTATGTAATAGCTAAATTTATTAAAATCTCTCCAGTAGTTCTGGAGATAATCGATTAAATCTGCAAATTCTCTTAATTTTGAACATTAGTATATATTCATTGTCAAACGATTATACAAATATGCAATACATGATTATTTAAAAACATTTTTTTTTGTTAAAAGGAAAAACATACCAATTAGTATGCAACATTGTGACGTCTGGCCTCCGGAATGATGTCTCATTGTGTCTTCTCGATTGCTTATATTGGGAAACTCAATTCTTATTATTTACGTGTTCTCAACTAAAACATCTGAAAATTTGTTTATTCTGACAAATTTCATACTAAAAGTTTATTCATCTGTAACCTTTAAATTAAGACTAACAATTCATGCATTAACTGAACTAAGTATTTAAACCAAACAATACTTTCATCACGATGTTTACCAGTTAATTAAGGACAATAATAGATCCGATAATTCACGAAATGATTATTTTGTCGCCCGGAAAATATTTTGATTGCCATGTGGACTGCCGAAAGAGACTACGTAAGAGTGTTGGCATATCGGAGAATAATAATAACTCAAAAAGCAAGAAATTCTTTACGTAATTCCAAGCTACTTGAGATAATTTTGAAGCCAAAGATTTTATCGCTGTTATAGAGTGTGTTAAACTGACAGTGACAGAACCACCCTTAACTAAGTTCCTGTTGACAGATGTTATGAAATGTAATCTACAAACGAAGATGATAAAAATAAGTCATACTTAATAAATTACTTTCATCTATCAATATGATTCATAAAATCAATTATGAAAGAACTTTTTAACCAAACAAGGAACTTTACATCGTAAGTGAAACATTTGATATGAACAATTCATCGCATATCCAAGTGATTATGACATTTGAACAATCAACAAACTAGACTATTTTAATGACTATAATATAAATGTTGTAATATTAAGATTAATTATGCTAACATCCAGTTAAAAAAAATAATGTATAATATACACTGGTGAAAACAATTAAAGGGACAAACGGTTAAAAAAAAAAAAAATAAGTTATCGCCATACGCAAATAAGGTATCAGATGATAGTTAAGCTCCTCGTGGACACACCTGCCACGCAGTGGTCTGTGTCGTCATAAGGCAGTGGCGCTGTGATTGATTTTGTGCAGAGGTACCTCATTTGACAGCCGAAGCTTGTAGCGTAAGGACGTTTTGAAACATCGTAGCATAACCCAATCCTTGTTTTTTTATTTCTTTGTTTACGCATTGTTAGTATGACTAGTTGTCATCGTCTAGATGATGCCGCAAGATGGCGTATTGTTGGAAGACTCGATGCCGGCCAATGACAGGCTACCTGTTGTAATGACCTCGATGTTTCGAGAAATGTGGTGTCCACTCTGTGGAAACAGTTCAGTGAGACAAGAACAGTGGTCCGCCGAACTGGTCAAGGCCACAAAAGGGCAACAACGCCGGCTGAAGATCGTTATTTGAGACTTCTAGCCAAAAGGGATAGGTCCGCAACAGAGACACAACTGTCTCGTCACCTGTATAATGCAACAGGAACTTCCATTTCACGAATAACAGTCACCCAGAAACTTAATGCAGGTGGCCTGTATGCCAGGTGCCCTATAGTCTGCATCCTTTTGACTGTGAACCACAAAAAACGCCGTCTAACATGGTGCCGAGAATACCTGTCCTGGACAGAGGATAGTTGGGGGCGGGTTTTCTTCAGTGATGAGTCGCTATTCAGTCTGGACAGTGACTCGAGACGTGTTGTCATCTGGAGAGAACTCGGGAGTCGATATCGATCCTCTAAGAATGTCGAAAATTATCACTATATTACAGGTAGCCTGATGGTCTGGGTAGGTATCATGGCAGACGGGCATACCGACCTTCATGGGTTTCATAGAAGTACTCTGACAGGTCAGCGGTACAGGGACGAGATCCTTGCACCCTATGTGAGACTTTTCCATGGGGCATATGAACCGAATTTCGTCTTTATGGACGATTACGCCCGTCCATATAGGGGTACACGACATTTCGGTCCCGACACTTCGGTCCCGCCATTTCGGTCCCGCCGTTTCGGTCCCGAGACATTTCGGTCCCTGGCCATTTCGGTCCCGAGACATTTCGGTCCCTGGCCATTTCGGTCCGGAGACATTTCGGTCCCTGGCCATTTCGGTCCCGAGACATTTCGGTCCCTGGCCATTTCGGTCCGGAGACATTTCGGTCCCTGGCCATTTCGGTCCCGAGACATTTCGGTCCCTGGCCATTTCGGTCCCGAGACATTTCGGTCCCTGGCCATTTCGGTCCCTAGCCATTTCGGTCCCTGGCCATTTCGGTCCTTAGCCATTTCGGTCCCTTGTCATTTCGGTGCCCACCACCTTATAACTCGTATTCTAATTGTCGTGGGCCGCCAAACGCTGTAATTTAAACATTATTTGGGACCTTTTTAAATTTTTTTAACATCCCCCAAATTAAAAAAAAAGCTAAATATAACAATCCGATAAATTTAAACTTTTATAACTCGTGATAATGAAATCACAGCGAGCTGAAAATTTGTTTGATTGAACAATGTGATATAATTTTACAGGGGACATTGTCTTATTATTATTATTATTATTTAACAAAATGGATTTTTTAAGCTTTATTATTTGTTATTAATATTAGGTATTTTATATATACTATAAACTGCCATAGATGATTTTTTGGTTGTTTTCATACGTTTTTTAGAACCTTTAAATTATCATCATTAATTAAATAATTTAAAAAACTGTTCTTATTTTTTCTCCTTCTTACAATTAGATTAATAATAAATGTCTTCAATAATTCAATTGGACACTTATAAGCTATTGTAGGTAAATATTTCCTCAAATCATTCTTCTACATCCTCTCCTTTAATAATTCAGAAATGAGATATATTTATTGAAGCAAAAATATTTAATTTTTCTTATTACTTTTATAATACAAAGTTATAATTTTGTTTTCATAAGTTACTTTACCATTATAAACATTGGGAAAACAATAGTGATTTGGTAATTAGGTGTGCCAGGAAAAATATTTTGTTGTCAAAAAACTCCACCCACCGCTTCATTTTTTTAAAAATAATTATTGGTTGCATTTTTAACAATCTTCTCACCCATTGTAGACGATTTTTGTGAACTAATTTTATTGAAACTGGGCCTATTTCTTTGTAATAAGATGATTATTTTTTATTTTATGTAATAGTGTAAGTATTATTTTAATTAATTTTATTTTCAATTTTTAACTGACAAAACTAAGGTTTTTAGGTGCGCTCGTAATAATATAAATACGTAGCACCTATAGTCATCGTTCAGTCCGTCCGTCTGCTCGCCTGCCTGTCCGCATATAACAGAGCAAAAACAACTCAACCGAATGGTCTGAAATTTTAAATATATCATTGTTGCATAATTTTGTCGAACCATTTCAAATTTTATGGATATCGGATGCATAGTTTAATTACAGGGACTGTCAAATTTTTTCTTTACATTGCGGCCAATGGGAAAAATTATTGCAAGTGCATTTTAATGATGTTAGAGCCTTCCGAATGGTATGAAATTTTAAATATATAATTGTTACAAAATTTTGTCGAGCCATTTCAAATTTTATGAAAATCGGATGTATAATTTAATTACAGGGACAGTCAAAAATTTTCCGTTACATTACGGCCAATGGGAAAAAATTATTGCAAGTGCATTTTAATGATGTTACAGCCTTCCGAGTGGTCTGAAATTTTAAATATATAATTGTTACAAAATTTTGTCGAGCCATTTGGAATTTTATAAAAATCGGTGTATAGTTTAATTACAGAGACAGTCAAAACTTTTGCGTTACATTACGGGGAATGGGAAAAAAATATTGCAAGTGCATTTTAATGATGTCACAGGCTATGCACTCATGAAGTGCAAAAAAAAAATATACATTCAGTACAATATGGGGTGCAAAAAATAATTATAAAATTAGTTATAGTACGAACGCACCTCATTTGCAACGTTTGACGAGCAATTTCCAACTTGTTTGTATTTGTCATTTATTTATTGATTTTTAATATTACACTTTTCCTCCCACTTTCCCAGAAAAAAAAAAATTAACAATTTTTTATTTTCGTTTTATTATTAATTATATTAATAGTTTTTAATTTAGGTGACTTTAAATATAAAATAAATAAACATGTAAAAGATAAATTTCAGTTTATAACTACTATATGATAAATTGAATATAAAATGTATTATTATTGAGTTTATTTTAAAGTAAAAAAATGTAATGTATATTAATAATGTTATTATTTTAATAAATTAAGGATACATTAAATAAAAAATATATTTAATAAAATATTAATTTAATTTTTATACTAAAATTCCTAACTTTTTTGAGAATTAATTAATAGCAATTATTAGTAGCAATTATTAATAGCAGTTAAAGTTTTTATTCAAAAGTTTTAATTTATAATTTCCAAAAAATAATATAGGATTTTTTTGAAAAATCAGCCAAAAACATAAAGTCTAAGTATTAATTAATTAATTAATTAAACATAATAATAATAATAATAATAATAATAATGCAACATTGTACAAATACGTAAAAATACCTCTTAACAGTGTTAGGTGATATTATGCAGATTTTAATTTTTTAAGTTCAGTTATAATTTACAATTCGCAAAAAGTAAGAAATTATTAATTAATTATAATTAAAGAGCAAAAATAATATTATAAGCTAACTAATAAATAAATAAACAACATGTTTATCTTCAGAACCCTTATCACTTTTATACATCCTAATGAAGTTAATAACGTTATAATAACCGAAAATTAAAAAAATATATATATTTGTATTTACCCTATAAAAACTATTATATAGTTCATGTAATAGTTTTTAAACAAGCAATTGATAAATTAGTTATCTAAACAATTAATAATTAAAATAATTTTGAATTGATAAATACGTTTAATAAAAACAATTTAATTTTCGATTTTTTTTTTTTTTACTTAACAATATAACTATGAGTGTTTTCAACTTGCCGTGCAAGTTAAATTCATGCTGTATCAAATTTATTGCAAACTAACGGCAAACAAGTAATCAAAAATACTGCAAACTTACTGCAAAGTAGTAATCTTTCCATATCACACTATAAGTTTAACCCCTTCGAAGGGGTCAATAGACCTGATCAGGTCTATTGATGCGAAAGCGCCGTCAGAAGGCGCATGCATAGGTTTTATCACCATAAACAAGTTTAGGTAATATTTGTACTTTTCATTTCGAGCATTTTTTGGCGTTTAATAAGTATAGCGTTTAGAAAAAACGGTGCCTACCGAATAAAATTTCTGCAATTTCTGCGTATGTGCTGATTCTCATTGTTGTTGAGTCTCTCAACAGAGAGATTTTTTGCTTTCGTCACTTTCGTGAATTAAAGACAGCCTTGCCATCAGTTTCACATCATCAGTCATGAGTAGTTACTCATGCAAGTGGGTGATGGTATACCTTGCGGGACATTTGCTGCGAATTTCTCAATTCAAATTTGTCACGGCAAGATAATATCAGAAAAAATCAAACTTTCTGCTAATGTTCATGCTATCTGGGTTACCTCAAAAATTTCCATGGGGAGCGCGGCGGATCGCATGAACGGCTCATGCGATTGACACTTATGTGAAATCATTATCCAATATCTGTTACAGCACAAATTCTTAATTCAATGGCAAGAAATTAAACATGAAAATTGCTGTTTTACACTTAACCACTTGGCCCTAACTTTATTGCAGGCAAATGTTATGTAATATGAAACTTGATTTAACCCATTCGCTGCCAAAACTAAAAATTTTCAAATTTTTTGTTGAAGGTCGTTTGCCAGCACAAATTCAGAAAGATAAATTTCGCTTTACTAATACAGCGAAATTGCTGCCAATAAATGAGGCTTTTTTTTTTTTAATTCTAAAATAGTGGTGACAAAGTAATCAATAAATTAAAGCCACGAGTATACTCGTGAATGACAGCGAATGGGTTAATTAAATTTAACTCTTCAGTATGCGCTCAGCTTTTTACATCATAAGTGAATCTTTTTCACTGGTAAATATTAATGTAACTTGAATGTATTATTAGTTGCAATTATAGAGATTGGCCTTATATTTTTTATTCATGCTTTTTTTAAAAATTAAGAAATTAAATAAGGATATACTTAAATTCTTAAAGTTACTCAAAATACTTCTATCATATATACACAGTCAAGACAAGATTCCAAGCACTGGTAAAAAGCTCCATTTTAGACAGGCTTCCATGTAAAGAAGTGTAATTAATTATACCTCTAAGATACACTACCTCAATAAGATCTATTGTTCGTTTCGCAGGGATTCTGAAACTCTTCCGTTTGAGACAGGATTCCGTTATAGAAAGATTCCGCTTTCACAGTTTTCACTATGCTTCACTAAAGAAGGGTGAAAATCCCCTTTTCAGACAGGTTTTCAGCAAATTTAATTGTATCGCAATTCATATTAAGACCATGTAACGCTTACGTTAAAGACAGGATTCTGTTATAGACAATTACTATTTTGACAAGTTTTATTCTATTCATATGATATATATAAGTATACTTATATAAATACACAAAACTTTTAAAAATGGAACCTGCCTATAACGGAGTTCTGTCTTAAACATAAATGTTCCTTAGTGCTACGGAAAAGAATACTATACAAATACACCAAATAACACGGAGACCTGTGTAAAACGGAATTTTTCACCAATATTTACAATTTCATCTTGACAGGTGTTACTATATATATAACATGAAGGGAAAATTCTGGACCCTCCCACCCCCCGAAACGAAATCCTGGCTACGCCACTGCATGTCGTCCCGGTTTTTTTAAGCCATTAAAGTTGAAAAATGCAGTGTGGCCACAAAAAAGCGCCGGCTGACTAGAATAAAGAAAGCGCGAGTAGAATAGATTAATAATAAATGTCTTCAATAATTCAATTGGACACTTATAAGCTATTGTAGGTAAATATTTCCTCAAATCATTCTTCTACATCCTCTCCTTTAATAATTCAGAAATGAGATATATTTATTGAAGCAAAAATATTTAATTTTTCTTATTACTTTTATAATACAAAGTTATAATTTTGTTTTCATAAGTTACTTTACCATTATAAACATTGGGAAAACAATAGTGATTTGGTAATTAGGTGTGCCAGGAAAAATATTTTGTTGTCAAAAAACTCCACCCACCGCTTCATTTTTTTAAAAATAATTATTGGTTGCATTTTTAACAATCTTCTCACCCATTGTAGACGATTTTTGTGAACTAATTTTATTGAAACTGGGCCTATTTCTTTGTAATAAGATGATTATTTTTTATTTTATGTAATAGTGTAAGTATTATTTTAATTAATTTTATTTTCAATTTTTAACTGACAAAACTAAGGTTTTTAGGTGCGCTCGTAATAATATAAATACGTAGCACCTATAGTCATCGTTCAGTCCGTCCGTCTGCTCGCCTGCCTGTCCGCATATAACAGAGCAAAAACAACTCAACCGAATGGTCTGAAATTTTAAATATATCATTGTTGCATAATTTTGTCGAACCATTTCAAATTTTATGGATATCGGATGCATAGTTTAATTACAGGGACTGTCAAATTTTTTCTTTACATTGCGGCCAATGGGAAAAATTATTGCAAGTGCATTTTAATGATGTTAGAGCCTTCCGAATGGTATGAAATTTTAAATATATAATTGTTACAAAATTTTGTCGAGCCATTTCAAATTTTATGAAAATCGGATGTATAATTTAATTACAGGGACAGTCAAAAATTTTCCGTTACATTACGGCCAATGGGAAAAAATTATTGCAAGTGCATTTTAATGATGTTACAGCCTTCCGAGTGGTCTGAAATTTTAAATATATAATTGTTACAAAATTTTGTCGAGCCATTTGGAATTTTATAAAAATCGGTGTATAGTTTAATTACAGAGACAGTCAAAACTTTTGCGTTACATTACGGGGAATGGGAAAAAAATATTGCAAGTGCATTTTAATGATGTCACAGGCTATGCACTCATGAAGTGCAAAAAAAAATATACATTCAGTACAATATGGGGTGCAAAAAATAATTATAAAATTAGTTATAGTACGAACGCACCTCATTTGCCACGTTTGACGAGCAATTTCCAACTTGTTTGTATTTGTCATTTATTTATTGATTTTTAATATTTCACTTTTCCTCCCACTTTCCCAGAAAAAAAAAAATTAACAATTTTTTATTTTAGTTTTATTATTAATTATATTAATAGTTTTTAATTTAGGTGACTTTAAATATAAAATAAATAAACATGTAAAAGATAAATTTCAGTTTATAACTACTATATGATAAATTGAATATAAAATGTATTATTATTGAGTTTATTTTAAAGTAAAAAAATGTAATGTATATTAATAATGTTATTATTTTAATAAATTAAGGATACATTAAATAAAAAATATATTTAATAAAATATTAATTTAATTTTTATACTAAAATTCCTAACTTTTTGAGAATTAATTAATAGCAATTATTAGTAGCAATTATTAATAGCAGTTAAAGTTTTTATTCAAAAGTTTTAATTTATAATTTCCAAAAAATAATATAGGAATTTTTTGAAAAATCAGCCAAAAACATAAAGTCTAAGTATTAATTAATTAATTAATTAAACATAATAATAATAATAATAATAATAATAATAATAATAATAATAATAATGCAACATTGTACAAATACGTAAAAATACCTCTTAACAGTGTTAGGTGATATTATGCAGATTTTAATTTTTTAAGTTCAGTTATAATTTACAATTCGCAAAAAGTAAGAAATTATTAATTAATTATAATTAAAGAGCAAAAATAATATTATAAGCTAACTAATAAATAAATAAACAACATGTTTATCTTCAGAACCCTTATCACTTTTATACATCCTAATGAAGTTAATAACGTTATAATAACCGAAAATTAAAAAAATATATATATTTGTATTTACCCTATACAAACTATTATATAGTTCATGTAATAGTTTTTAAACAAGCAATTGATAAATTAGTTATCTAAACAATTAATAATTAAAATAATTTTGAATTGATAAATACGTTTAATAAAAACAATTTAATTTTTGATTTTTTTTTTTTTACTTAACAATATAACTATGAGTGTTTTCAACTTGCCGTGCAAGTTAAATTCATGCTGTATCAAATTTATTGCAAACTAACGGCAAACAAGTAATCAAAAATACTGCAAACTTACTGCAAAGTAGTAATCTTTCCATATCACACTATAAGTTTAACCCCTTCGAAGGGGTCAATAGACCTGATCAGGTCTATTGATGCAAAAGCGCCGTCAGAAGGCGCATGCATAGGTTTTATCACCATAAACAAGTTTAGGTAATATTTGTACTTTTCATTTCGAGCATTTTTTGGCGTTTAATAAGTATAGCGTTTAGAAAAAACGGTGCCTACCGAATAAAATTTCTGCAATTTCTGCGTATGTGCTGATTCTCATTGTTGTTGAGTCTCTCAACAGAGAGATTTTTTGCTTTCGTCACTTTCGTGAATTAAAGACAGCCTTGCCATCAGTTTCACATCATCAGTCATGAGTAGTTACTCATGCAAGTGGGTGATGGTATACCTTGCGGGACATTTGCTGCGAATTTCTCAATTCAAATTTGTCACGGCAAGATAATATCAGAAAAAATCAAACTTTCTGCTAATGTTCATGCTATCTGGGTTACCTCAAAAATTTCCATGGGGAGCGCGGCGGATCGCATGAACGGCTCATGCGATTGACACTTATGTGAAATCATTATCCAATATCTGTTACAGCACAAATTCTTAATTCAATGGCAAGAAATTAAACATGAAAATTGCTGTTTTACACTTAAACACTTGGCCCTAACTTTATTGCAGGCAAATGTTATGTAATATGAAACTTGATTTAACCCATTCGCTGCCAAAACTAAAAATTTTCAAATTTTTTGTTGAAGGTCGTTTGCCAGCACAAATTCAGAAAGATAAATTTCGCTTTACTAATACAGCGAAATTGCTGCCAATAAATGAGGCTTTTTTTTTTTTAATTCTAAAATAGTGGTGACAAAGTAATCAATAAATTAAAGCCACGAGTATACTCGTGAATGACAGCGAATGGGTTAATTAAATTTAACTCTTCAGTATGCGCTCAGCTTTTTACATCATAAGTGAATCTTTTTCACTGGTAAATATTAATGTAACTTGAATGTATTATTAGTTGCAATTATAGAGATTGGCCTTATATTTTTTATTCATGCTTTTTTTAAAAATTAAGAAATTAAATAAGGATATACTTAAATTCTTAAAGTTACTCAAAATACTTCTATCATATATACACAGTCAAGACAAGATTCCAAGCACTGGTAAAAAGCTCCATTTTAGACAGGCTTCCATGTAAAGAAGTGTAATTAATTATACCTCTAAGATACACTACCTCAATAAGATCTATTGTTCGTTTCGCAGGGATTCTGAAACTCTTCCGTTTGAGACAGGATTCCGTTATAGAAAGATTCCGCTTTCACAGTTTTCACTATGCTTCACTAAAGAAGGGTGAAAATCCCCTTTTCAGACAGGTTTTCAGCAAATTTAATTGTATCGCAATTCATATTAAGACCATGTAACGCTTACGTTAAAGACAGGATTCTGTTATAGACAATTACTATTTTGACAAGTTTTATTCTATTCATATGATATATATAAGTATACTTATATAAATACACAAAACTTTTAAAAATGGAACCTGCCTATAACGGAGTTCTGTCTTAAACATAAATGTTCCTTAGTGCTACGGAAAAGAATACTATACAAATACACCAAATAACACGGAGACCTGTGTAAAACGGAATTTTTCACCAATATTTACAATTTCATCTTGACAGGTGTTACTATATATATAACATGAAGGGAAAATTCTGGACCCTCCCACCCCCCGAAACGAAATCCTGGCTACGCCACTGCATGTCGTCCCGGTTTTTTTAAGCCATTAAAGTTGAAAAATGCAGTGTGGCCACAAAAAAGCGCCGGCTGACTAGAATAAAGAAAGCGCGAGTAGAATAGATTAATAATAAATGTCTTCAATAATTCAATTGGACACTTATAAGCTATTGTAGGTAAATATTTCCTCAAATCATTCTTCTACATCCTCTCCTTTAATAATTCAGAAATGAGATATATTTATTGAAGCAAAAATATTTAATTTTTCTTATTACTTTTATAATACAAAGTTATAATTTTGTTTTCATAAGTTACTTTACCATTATAAACATTGGGAAAACAATAGTGATTTGGTAATTAGGTGTGCCAGGAAAAATATTTTGTTGTCAAAAAACTCCACCCACCGCTTCATTTTTTTAAAAATAATTATTGGTTGCATTTTTAACAATCTTCTCACCCATTGTAGACGATTTTTGTGAACTAATTTTATTGAAACTGGGCCTATTTCTTTGTAATAAGATGATTATTTTTTATTTTATGTAATAGTGTAAGTATTATTTTAATTAATTTTATTTTCAATTTTTAACTGACAAAACTAAGGTTTTTAGGTGCGCTCGTAATAATATAAATACGTAGCACCTATAGTCATCGTTCAGTCCGTCCGTCTGCTCGCCTGCCTGTCCGCATATAACAGAGCAAAAACAACTCAACCGAATGGTCTGAAATTTTAAATATATCATTGTTGCATAATTTTGACGAACCATTTCAAATTTTATGGATATCGGATGCATAGTTTAATTACAGGGACTGTCAAATTTTTTCTTTACATTGCGGCCAATGGGAAAAATTATTGCAAGTGCATTTTAATGATGTTAGAGCCTTCCGAATGGTATGAAATTTTAAATATATAATTGTTACAACATTTTGTCGAGCCATTTCAAATTTTATGAAAATCGGATGTATAATTTAATTACAGGGACAGTCAAAAATTTTCCGTTACATTACGGCCAATGGGAAAAAATTATTGCAAGTGCATTTTAATGATGTTACAGCCTTCCGAGTGGTCTGAAATTTTAAATATATAATTGTTACAAAATTTTGTCGAGCCATTTGGAATTTTATAAAAATCGGTGTATAGTTTAATTACAGAGACAGTCAAAACTTTTGCGTTACATTACGGGGAATGGGAAAAAAATATTGCAAGTGCATTTTAATGATGTCACAGGCTATGCACTCATGAAGTGCAAAAAAAAATATACATTCAGTACAATATGGGGTGCAAAAAATAATTATAAAATTAGTTATAGTACGAACGCACCTCATTTGCAACGTTTGACGAGCAATTTCCAACTTGTTTGTATTTGTCATTTATTTATTGATTTTTAATATTACACTTTTCCTCCCACTTTCCCAGAAAAAAAAAATTAACAATTTTTTATTTTAGTTTTATTATTAATTATATTAATAGTTTTTAATTTAGGTGACTTTAAATATAAAATAAATAAACATGTAAAAGATAAATTTCAGTTTATAACTACTATATGATAAATTGAATATAAAATGTATTATTATTGAGTTTATTTTAAAGTAAAAAAATGTAATGTATATTAATAATGTTATTATTTTAATAAATTAAGGATACATTAAATAAAAAATATATTTAATAAAATATTAATTTAATTTTTATACTAAAATTCCTAACTTTTTTGAGAATTAATTAATAGCAATTATTAGTAGCAATTATTAATAGCAGTTAAAGTTTTTATTCAAAAGTTTTAATTTATAATTTCCAAAAAATAATATAGGATTTTTTTGAAAAATCAGCCAAAAACATAAAGTCTAAGTATTAATTAATTAATTAATTAAACATAATAATAATAATAATAATAATAATAATGCAACATTGTACAAATACGTAAAAATACCTCTTAACAGTGTTAGGTGATATTATGCAGATTTTAATTTTTTAAGTTCAGTTATAATTTACAATTCGCAAAAAGTAAGAAATTATTAATTAATTATAATTAAAGAGCAAAAATAATATTATAAGCTAACTAATAAATAAATAAACAACATGTTTATCTTCAGAACCCTTATCACTTTTATACATCCTAATGAAGTTAATAACGTTATAATAACCGAAAATTAAAAAAAATATATATATTTGTATTTACCCTATAAAAACTATTATATAGTTCATGTAATAGTTTTTAAACAAGCAATTGATAAATTAGTTATCTAAACAATTAATAATTAAAATAATTTTGAATTGATAAATACGTTTAATAAAAACAATTTAATTTTTGATTTTTTTTTTTTTTACTTAACAATATAACTATGAGTGTTTTCAACTTGCCGTGCAAGTTAAATTCATGCTGTATCAAATTTATTGCAAACTAACGGCAAACAAGTAATCAAAAATACTGCAAACTTACTGCAAAGTAGTAATCTTTCCATATCACACTATAAGTTTAACCCCTTCGAAGGGGTCAATAGACCTGATCAGGTCTGTTGATGCGAAAGCGCCGTCAGAAGGCGCATGCATAGGTTTTATCACCATAAACAAGTTTAGGTAATATTTGTACTTTTCATTTCGAGCATTTTTTGGCGTTTAATAAGTATAGCGTTTAGAAAAAACGGTGCCTACCGAATAAAATTTCTGCAATTTCTGCGTATGTGCTGATTCTCATTGTTGTTGAGTCTCTCAACAGAGAGATTTTTTGCTTTCGTCACTTTCGTGAATTAAAGACAGCCTTGCCATCAGTTTCACATCATCAGTCATGAGTAGTTACTCATGCAAGTGGGTGATGGTATACCTTGCGGGACATTTGCTGCGAATTTCTCAATTCAAATTTGTCACGGCAAGATAATATCAGAAAAAATCAAACTTTCTGCTAATGTTCATGCTATCTGGGTTACCTCAAAAATTTCCATGGGGAGCGCGGCGGATCGCATGAACGGCTCATGCGATTGACACTTATGTGAAATCATTATCCAATATCTGTTACAGCACAAATTCTTAATTCAATGGCAAGAAATTAAACATGAAAATTGCTGTTTTACACTTAACCACTTGGCCCTAACTTTATTGCAGGCAAATGTTATGTAATATGAAACTTGATTTAACCCATTCGCTGCCAAAACTAAAAATTTTCAAATTTTTTGTTGAAGGTCGTTTGCCAGCACAAATTCAGAAAGATAAATTTCGCTTTACTAATACAGCGAAATTGCTGCCAATAAATGAGGCTTTTTTTTTTTTAATTCTAAAATAGTGGTGACAAAGTAATCAATAAATTAAAGCCACGAGTATACTCGTGAATGACAGCGAATGGGTTAATTAAATTTAACTCTTCAGTATGCGCTCAGCTTTTTACATCATAAGTGAATCTTTTTCACTGGTAAATATTAATGTAACTTGAATGTATTATTAGTTGCAATTATAGAGATTGGCCTTATATTTTTTATTCATGCTTTTTTTAAAAATTAAGAAATTAAATAAGGATATACTTAAATTCTTAAAGTTACTCAAAATACTTCTATCATATATACACAGTCAAGACAAGATTCCAAGCACTGGTAAAAAGCTCCATTTTAGACAGGCTTCCATGTAAAGAAGTGTAATTAATTATACCTCTAAGATACACTACCTCAATAAGATCTATTGTTCGTTTCGCAGGGATTCTGAAACTCTTCCGTTTGAGACAGGATTCCGTTATAGAAAGATTCCGCTTTCACAGTTTTCACTATGCTTCACTAAAGAAGGGTGAAATCCCCTTTTCAGACAGGTTTTCAGCAAATTTAATTGTATCGCAATTCATATTAAGACCATGTAACGCTTACGTTAAAGACAGGATTCTGTTATAGACAATTACTATTTTGACAAGTTTTATTCTATTCATATGATATATATAAGTATACTTATATAAATACACAAAACTTTTAAAAATGGAACCTGCCTATAACGGAGTTCTGTCTTAAACATAAATGTTCCTTAGTGCTACGGAAAAGAATACTATACAAATACACCAAATAACACGGAGACCTGTGTAAAACGGAATTTTTCACCAATATTTACAATTTCATCTTGACAGGTGTTACTATATATATAACATGAAGGGAAAATTCTGGACCCTCCCACCCCCCGAAACGAAATCCTGGCTACGCCACTGCATGTCGTCCCGGTTTTTTTAAGCCATTAAAGTTGAAAAATGCAGTGTGGCCACAAAAAAGCGCCGGCTGACTAGAATAAAGAAAGCGCGAGTAGAATAATTCTTCTATCTAGATCTTTATTTAGCATAATCAAATGGGGGAAGCCAGGACATCTACACTTGACATATATATATACATGTATAATATTCTTTTGAATGAATAACATATAGATATCAAGAAAAGCCAAACATGTTTTCTAAATTTCCAAATTTCTTCATTGTGATATATTTATAAAATTTCTTAATTTAAAATGAAATTTTACGTAAAAGTGATTCACTATACATTACTATTTTGAGATTTTATGTTATTTTTTTGTATTTTCATTTTTATTTTTTATTTGTCATATTAAAACATGTAGGCTGCTTTAATTCTAAGTATATAAGTCAAATAAATAACAAAGAAATATTTGAAATACAGAATTAATTTTAAATACGAAAAGAATATTTTATGACAATAGAAATTTTAAATTTTTGATTTATGTTTATTGTGCTCGTAGTTTTTGAATGTAATAAGCATATAAAAGTCTTAAATATATTAAAAAGGATTTGTAATTGTGCAAACCACTTCACCGTCGACAGGTATGGGGAAAAAGTGCTTTTATCCCCGAGTTATCTCGGGGCAAACGGTGAAGTGGTTCAAAATTAAAAATATTTTTAAACTTCGCATTCGATTCCGGTAGAAATAGCAGTAATATTATTGTTACATGTAAAAAGATTAATGCAAACTTTTAAATAGTTTTTCAAAAAATAGTAAATTAAAATAATTATTAAAATAAAATAGAAAGTTCTAGTCTGTTCCGGTGCAGAATTTAAAAAATAATGTGTCTTTATCACAATTCCATGTTAAGAACCCCCTTTTTAAAAAATATGTAAAATGCAATACATTTAAAATTGATGCGCCGTTAAATAATAGGATAAAATAAAGATTTGTAAAAATATTTGCAGATTTTTTCATTATTTATCACATAGTGTGCAAATTATATACAATTGAATATGTGCATTTTGGCATGGGCATTTGCATATGAAAATTAAAGCTAGACTTATAAATATTTTTAAATTGTCTGGACTTTATATTTATGATAGACTAAAATATGAGGAGCTTCTATAAAGAATCCACAGAACTCTCTCTTCCCCCACTCCTGAAAACGATTACTTCTACCATATAAAATCTGCATGGGGTGCTACAATTTGATTGCGAGTTATAAGTGTTTGCGGTTTTCGGGCCCTTATATTCGGTTATACTAAAACTTCAAGGGTTCAGTTAAAAAATCTTATAATGTACCTCTTTTTTTAAAGATTACGTTTACCGTACAAAATATGAGTGTGATTACGATAATTACAGAGAGAGTTATAAATGTTTTAATTTATCAGGACCTTATACTTAAGATACACTAAAATGTATAAAAAGTCAACAGAGACCCCCCCCCCCTGCCTTATAAAAAGATTATGATTATCATAGGAAATTTGTGTGGGCTACGACAATTTTGATCTGTGTTAAAAGTGTTTGCGTTTTCGAGTCCTTATATTCGAGTTATACTAAAATTTAGGGAGTTCAGTTAAAAAATTTGATAATGTCCCTCCTTTTATAAAGATTACGTTTACCATACAAAATATGAGTGTTTTGCGATAATTATAGATCGAGTTATAAATGTCTTACTTTATCAGACCCTTATACTTATGATACACTAAAATATAGAAAATGTCAATCCCCCCCTCCCTTGTTTTTTAAAATGATTACCATACGAAATTTGTGTGTGTTTACTAAAATTTTAAGGCCTTTATTTAAAAAACTCTACAATGTCCTCTATAAAATTGTCACCTATTTCAAGTGCACAAAATTTCAGCTTGCTGGAGAAGGGACCGAAATATCTCGGGACCGAAATGTCTTGGGACTGAATTGTCTCGGGATCGAAATGTCTTGGGACTGAATTGTCTCGGGACCGAAATGTCTTGGGACCGAAATGTCTCGGGACCGAAATGTCTTGGGACCGAATTGTCTCGGGACCGAAATGTCTCGGGACCGAAATGTCTTGGGACCGAATTGTCTCGGGACCGAAATGTCTCGGGACCGAATTGTCTCGGGACCGAAATGTCTCGGGACCGAAATGTCTTGGGACCGAATTGTCTCGGGACCGAAATGTCTTGGGACCGAAATGTCTCGGGACCGAAATGTCTTGGGACCGAATTGTCTCGGGACCGAAATGTCTTGGGACCGAAATGTCTCGGGACCGAAATGTCTCGGGACCGAAACGGCGGGACCAAAATGGCGGGACCGAAGTGTCGGGACCGAAACGTCCTGCTTCCCCATATAGGGAACAGTTGGTGAACGAATATCTCTAATCGGAGTATGTTCAACGAATGGAGTGACCTGCGATGTCCAATGACCTTAATCCTATCAAACACGTATGGGACGCCCTTGGACGATCAATTGCAGCTCGAACACCAGCTCCAATGGCCATCGATGAGCCCTATGGTGCGTTGGTGCAAGAGTGGGTGCAGTTGCAACAGGGATTGATAAGTACCCTGGTAAACAGTATGAAACGCCGATGCGAGAGTTGTGTAGCTGTTACAGGCCATCATACACGCTATTAGACATGTTTTTTCTCTGACTGACAGGGTGTCGGTCAGCTGTTGTGCTGGACACGTGACCAGTTTCCTTATTTAGGGTGCAGGTTGTGCCCATTTTTCTATTCCCATATATTGATCTTATATCGAATGATATTTTGGCCAAGTTTGGTTCTATTTGCTTTGTTAGTTTTTATTTAATTGCAAAAAGAACATTTGTCCCTTTAATTGTTTTCACCAGTGTATGTTTTTTACACTTACTTGTACTCTAGACTTTAAAAAAGAAAGTGGCAGCAATAATATGCTGCCATTGTATGATTAAACTAATTAAATTGTTTTCCTTTTTAAAGTTAAGAAATCTCTAAATTTTATTTAAGCTACATAAGGAAATGATGCTAAAATAATATAGACTTTTCATAGCCTAGCAGAATGAGAAATTCCTTTCCTGATAACATTACCTGATGACGGATTTCAGATAAATTTGGATATGTAACATAAATACAAGTTAAGCCAATTCTCACTTACCTATATTTTATTGTTAAAAAAATAAATAAAAGTAAACTCTGAGGATACACGAATTTACACTTTGAGGATACACTTTGATGGATAAGTTGAAATACGCCCAACAAAATTGATTACGAGACTGAAAAAATTGTCTCAATAACGGAATCGAAAAATTATAGAAATAAAATCTGGTAATCCAATAAGGGTAATTTATTAAGAAGGAAAATAACAACTCTATTACTATATAATGACTTCTGTAAAAGACAGCTGAACTGTAGAAAAATTGAACGGCAACAATTGTACAGATTGGCGGTTCAATGTTGAAATGCTGTTGATTCGGGAGTAGCTAACTGAAGTTATTATGGATGAGGCTCCAACCACCTTGACCACAGAGTGGATGAAGAAAGATAGAAAGTCGAGAGCATTAATAAATTAATTAATCGACGCTAAGCAAATTGTGCGCGCCAAAAATTTACATTCGGCTAGGCAAACATGGGACGCACTTAAAGAAATTCATGAGAGATCTAATCTCTGTAGTAAGCTGTACTTGTTGTGAAATCTGTACAGTACAAAGTTAAACGAACGTGGTAATATGAGAGCCCACATAAAAAAAATCAGAAATTGTGGATAAACTGTCTGCCATCGAAGAAAATATTACAGAATCTCACATTTCAGCACTTATGCAGTGTTCTTTGACATCGTCCTACACTGTAAAAAAAAATCTGTGAAGTTACTAAAGTTTTTCTAGGAAACTGGGATTCCTAGAACTTTTCATGTAACGGCAACAACAAAATTTCATGTAACAGACACACTTTTACGCCGAAAATCAAAAAATCTGTAAGGTTACTAAGAATTTTTTTGGAAACTGGGATTCCGAGAACTTTTCATGTAACTGCAGCCAGGGTTACAAATAAAAGTTTAGTAAGATTACTGAAATTTTAGCAGATTCATTTGTAAAGTTACAGATTTTTGTAGGTTTACAAAAACTAGTTTTGTAGATTTGCAGCTTTTTTTGTACAGTTACAGTTGAAAGTTTAGTAAGCATGTAACTTTACATCTGTACACCTACAGATTTTTTTTTACAGTGTATGACACATTGGTCACTGCTGTGGAGGTGAGGGATGAATCTGAATTAACAGTTCAATTTATAAAGAGTATGCTATGAGAGATGAATATACTCCTAGGGTAGATAATTCTGAAAATATTGAAAACACCAAAAGAGCATATAAAGCACAGTGTAAACGCAATTATTCAGAACACAAAAGAGACAATAATAAGTTTTTCTAACAGAGTAAGATTAAAAATCAGACCAATAAAGCGTGCTAGTTTCTAAAATAGAAAAACAATAACAGCCACACAAATAACAAATATTTTAAAAACAAAACAATTTAACATCACTGGTTTATGAGGAAAATAACTTCTCTAAAAACGGTGAATATGGAGAAAGAAAACATACACTAAACAAAAACAACAGCGTTAATTTACTAATCAAAGAGTCCGAAAATAAAGGCACTTTAAAGAGAAAAGAGGCAGTTCCAGCCATATAGTAAACTCAAAGGAATTCTTTACTAAAATAACAAATAACACTGAAACAAACATTACAGTTGCGAACTGAAATAAAATGATTTCATATGGATCTGGGGAGGTAATTTTTCACACCGAAAATGAAAACAAACAGATTATATTACGTGATATACTTTATGTTTCTGATATAGAAACTAACTTTCTATCAGTGAGTATGGCAACTAAAAGCGGTTTCAATGTTAAATTTGAAAAATATACATGTCACATAATACATAACGGTAATATGATACTTCTGTGTAAACTAAAAAATAATCTGTATGAAATAAATGTTAGTAAAGATGAAAATAACAAGCACTATGCAACTGTCACTTTCAACTGCTCAAATGCAAATTGCATAGATTTGTGGCATAGGGGGCATAGGAACTACGACATAATTAAATTAATGTTATCAAAGGAGTTATTTAATGGAATTAAGGTCAACGACTGAAAACACATCACAAAATGTGAGGTATGCGTCACATCCAAAATCAACGATGCCTCATTTCCTAAATCGGCTGCTTATAGAGCTACAAAAACGCCCGAGTTAGTGCATTCTGACGTATGTGGCCGAATTAACACACTCCCAATTGGGGGAAAGATTTCGTCACTTTTGCCGACGGTTATACCCGATTTTGTGTATTTTATTTAATGGCAAATAAAAGTGAGGCATCAGAGAAATTGAAAGAATAAGTTTCAATGGTGAAAAACACATTTGGAAAAATTCATACTGTCATAAGATTGCATAATGGTGGCGAATATACAGGTAATTAAAATGAAAAAGACCTACGAGAAAATGCCATTCATCATCAGATCACGGTATCATTTAGCAACTGGCCAAAACGGTGTTGATGAGCGTAAGAAGTAGGTCGCTACTAGATATGGTTAGGAGTATGTTAAATCAAGCAAATCTCGCACATAAGCTATGGTTGGAAGCCATGTGCACTGCAAGCCACTTACAGAATTGGCTACCTTCAAAATCGGTAAATACCACGCACTATGAATTATGGATGAATAGAAAAACTAACTTAAAATATCTTAAATTTTTTGGCTGTACTGTATATGCCCACATACACAGATCAAAGCGAGGGAAATTAAACAACATAGCAGAAAAAGGTATTTGTGTCGTATACGAGAGTCGCTGCAAGTCGTACAGAATCTATGCACGTACACGGAAGAGTAAAATTGGCTAGAAACGTAAAATTTATAGGAAATAAGATAAGTAATTTAGATACTGATGAAAATATAAATAGAACAAAAACAATCACGGAAACAAATAAAAAACACAAGAGAAATACAAGAATGAAATCTAAACGGATCTTACACAAACACAAAATGAACTAAGTTCACCACCCGCGTCACAACAACATATTCCACAAGTCAGAAGATCCGAAAGAACCCATAGAGGTAGTAGCGGCCAATATTCTGAGTGGAAAAAATTAAACGCCTTCTGAAATAGATTGGAAAGGTGTAGGAAGATTAGTAAGGTATCTGAATTCTACAAAATAACTGAACTTAGAAATCAGCACAGAAGAACCACCCATTTTGGAAATATACTCAGATGCTGACTGGGGTGGAGATATGAAAACAAGAAGATCAACGACAGGGAATTTATTCCTTTTAGGAATGAATCCAATACAGTGGATCACGAAGAGACAAACATGCATAGCACAATCATCCGCAGAAGCAGAGTTTGTAGCAGCGGTCAGTGCTACGCAAGAATTAATGTAGCTATTAAAAGTATTAGAAGATCTCGATATATCGCAAAAATTGCCTACAATCATTTATGAAGACAACAAATCTTGAATAAAAGTGATTGAATCCGAAAAGTATTCTAACAAAACAAAACATATCGATATAAAATACAATGTAATTGAACAACTGAAAGAAAACAAAATTATTGAATAGTGTTATTGTCCAAGCAAATCAATAACAGCAGATATATTTACTAAACCAGAGCCTAAGCCTGGATTTCTAAATAATAAAAATAAACTAACACTACAGAACAATCTTCTTTAGGAGCTTAAGGGGGGAATTGTTGACAGATGTTACGAAATGTAATCTCCAAACGAAGATGATAAAATAAATCATATTCAATAAATTACTTTCATCCATCAACATGATTCATAAACGCAATTGTGAAAGAACTTGTTATTCCAAACAAGGAATTTTACGATCATAAGTGAAACATTTGATATAAACAATTCATCGCATATGCAAGTGATTATGACATTTGAACAATCTATGAACTAGGCGATTTTAATGACTATAATATAAATAGTTTAATATAAAGCTTAATGATGCTAACATCCAATTAAAAAAAATAATGTATAATGTATGTTTTTTACACTTACTTGTATTCCAGACTCTCAAAAAGTGAGATGAAGTAATAATATGCTGTAATTGTATGATTAAACTAATTAAATTGTTTTCGTTTTTAAAGTTAAGAAATCTCTACATTTTATTTAAGCTACATAAGGAAATGATGCGTGCTCAAAATAATATCGATTTTTCATAGCCTAGCAGAATGAGAAATTTCTTTCATGATAACATTGCTTGATGACGGATTCCAGATAAACTAGGATATATAACAAAAATACAAGATCAGCTAATTCTCAATTACCTATATTATATTGTTAGGAATATAAATAAAAATAAAGTCTGAGGATACACGAATTCACGCAAACACTTTGTTGGATAAGTTGAAATACGTTCAACAGTTCTTAGATCATAACATTTTTACAAAAAGCCCCCTAAATCTAAAGGCAATAGATGATGACAACTTAAGATTAAACTATTTAATAGTCACAAGCTATCCACTGACAGATGTGTGATAAGCCTTAAAAAAAGTAGCTTCTTCTGCTGTTTGTTACAATTTGTGACGAAATGGGTTCTTTGGAAATAGTGTTGAGTATCTCAAAAAAAAAGGTCAGGATTGAAACGAAACAAAAATGTATGGATAAAATGGTAACTTCATTGCTTATAAATTGTAATGGAATTTTTTTTTATCATTATCATTGTTCGTGATCTTTAGTGATAATATTTTCTTGACAGTTTAAGTGGAAATTGTAAGATAATTTTGTTGTTTTGATTATCCTTTTATTCTTCTATTGATAATCAGATACACTTCCAGTTATAAGTCCAAGTACTGGAAGGCCTGCGTAGTTATCAGTCCATAAGGATCCGCTTCAAGGAAAGTTCTGGTTTTTTAAGATATTTTCTGGACCCTATGCACTACCATTTTAAAGTTATATTAACTGCAGTTTATTATTAGATTAAATATTGAAGTATTCTTATCTAAGAAGCACATATATGTTCATTTATCCATAGTAAAATCACGATGATGACGGCACATTTGTCAATGGTTGCAACAATAAAATCTCAAAAGTTGGAGTATCTTCAGACTTATAATATAATATTTTGACACTATTATATATAACTTATAATATACTTAGACTTATAATATAATATTTTTGTAATATTTTGACTTTTAAAAATGTTTTTTTTTCAATTAATCTTTTTAAAAATGATATTAATTTTAAGATAATATATGAGTTTACTCAACAATAAGTTCTTAATAAAAATATCGTTTGCATATTTGCATTAAAAGACATTACATTACCAAACGATATTTTCAATTTGTAAAAAAAAGTAATTATTATAATATTTTGAATATGATCTGTATTATAGTGTCTTAAAGATAGCGCGAAACTATTATTTAAAATTACAGTCATTTTAAATGTTCAGAGACAAATATGAAGATTTAACTAATCCAAGATAATCAAATTTTAAAGCTCAAAATGTTTTACTTATAGCAATCCTTTTCGTTCTGTCCATTGGGATTACTAGATAATAGATAAAGGGATTTCTTTAAATTTTACTAATACATTCTCTATCGAATTTAAATAGCAATACGTAACATTTTTTTCTATTACCATATTTTAAATTTACATAAGCATTCTAAAACTGTTTTAAATATAAAAAAATAAATGTTTATTTATTTTTTCAAAATGTTGTCGTTTTCACAAATATTTAGATTTTAAAAATAATCCACTGTACACCGTAGCGAATACAGTAAAATGTTATTGCTAGTGCTGCATCTTAAACAACGTATTGACGTATTCATGTTACTCAGCCGTATTAAAAATACAATTTTGTATTTCAGCGATATCATATTATAAAGCAGTTATGTTACATTTTTTAATTATTTTGTCTTTGGTAATATAGTTATCAACTCAGAAAAATTTCGATATCAGGTTTGTTTATTAGTATATATTGTCACATTATGAGAGACCCAAAAATTCATAAATTTCAACATCTTAACTCAAGTGAACGCTAATAAATAAATAAATATATATTTTTAATATATGCTTGTTGTTTAAAATTACTAGCAGACAGATAATATATGAGCATTATGAGCAATTCCCAAAAATGTACAGAAAAAGTCAAATATCACGAGAAATTGCTTCAAAATTATATATATATATATTTATGTGTGTGTGTGTGTGTATATATATAGATATATTATACATCTCTCTCTGGTTAACTTTTTTATTTCTACCATTGTCAAAGTGAATCATTAAAATTTAAACTAGTTTAAAATATTTCAGACAACACAATCCATCGTTCTCACTTACTGTTTGATATTTTTCAGTTATTGTTGGAAATTTACTGATTCACTAAAAAGTATAATATTAAATTAAAAGAGTAACATTGTTTTTTTAAAAACTAATTAAATGGAATAATTTCCAATTTCCTTAAAATTTGTCATTCATTAACTGGTTTTAAGAAATTTTTATAGTATTTTTTCATAATAAAAAAGTAATATTTCAACTATTTAATATGTAAAAATAATAATAATAATAATAATAATGTCCAACATAAATCGTACATTTTGAATGTCTATCTTTCTTTATAGAAACGAAACAAATACTTAACAGCCTTCATTATAAAAATGTGTTATTCCTGAAAATCAGTTTAATTTCTTTTAAAAATATAATAGTCAGTTTTATACATTGAAGCATTCTAGAATGTGAGCAAATTTAATATAATTGAAATATCTGTTTACTGAAGATTATCATATAATTTAATTTAAATTAAATATAACGTTTTCTTTGATTTTATATTTTGTTAACTTAAGTATAATATAATAAGATTAGAATTTAGTTGTCAATGTCACTTTTACTGTTTACATAGCTAATGCCAATGAAAATATTTCAAGGGTTTTAAAATACAATTATGTACATTTTTATAAACAAATGTGTTCTGAATATAAATGAATCATGAACAAAAAATAAATATTTGATTTCTTTAATATTTTATTGCTTAATTAAACAGTTTTGTTTGTCTTCGCGTTATTCTG
The DNA here is from genome assembly GCA_963932465.1 of Maratus speciosus. NCBI lineage: Eukaryota > Metazoa > Arthropoda > Arachnida > Araneae > Salticidae > Maratus > Maratus speciosus. The sequence goes on along the minus strand of OZ010795.1, from coordinate 416,034,089 downwards.
CGTAAGATGAGAACTCGATTTATTATAAATATTCCAACTTTCTTACTGAGAAAATAGAAACATAATGCACTTTAGTTCTCGTCTTTCACGAATTCTCAGAGTTCCGTAATTGAATTGGTTAATATAGAATTCCTAGAATGTCATTGTGGTATGCATGTCATAAATATATTTGATTTTATTCTTGTAATTTACTTTTAGATATATTTATGACATAATTAAATGGAAATTGACTTATTTCGTATAGGCCTATTTTGTTTCATGTCTTCGAATTTAGAAAATAAGAAAAAGTGTATAGCAGAGATTACTTTCCAAACGGTTACGTGATTAGAATAATAATAATAATAATAATAATAAAAACTCCGTGAAATTTATGTCTCAACAGTATTATAAAAACAGAAACCGGTTTAAAACTAGAACCAGTTGTTTAGATTCACATATAATATCAAAATCACTAATTGTAATTCCACGCCTGTATTTCTCGGAGGAGTGTTGCCGGAATGCTGTTTATTTAAATTCAGATTTTTAGATTACTACTAGGTTTTTCAAATAAAAATATTCGACTCGTTTATACGTTTATACGTTTTATACTCGTTTAAAAACAGATAAAATAAGTCGATAATAATGCATATATGTATTACTGAATTTAGAATTGTGTTGGCAATCGAGAAATCTGATAATGTTTTGAATAGCTATTTGGCAATTTTCTCTGGGATAAAAAAAGTATCTTTTGAAACAGAATTTTTACTTTACTATATAGAGGGTGTTTCTAAACTCATGGTACAAACTTTAAGGGTAGGTAGAGCACACAGTAACAATCATTTATTGTATAGGAATGTATGGGACCAAGTGTGATTAAGGTAAAAACACCAGGGGGGCAATTAGGCCCCTTTTTTAATATTCAAAATTTCTCATTCATACCAGAAAATTTTTATGCTGTCCTTTTCTTGACATTTTATAATTACTTAATAATAAAATTCGTCTTTGAAAATTTTTGGTATGAAATCGAAATTTTTTGAATTGAAAATAGAAATAGAAATAATTTTTTTTTGAAACAGAAATGGAGTTTTCGGTTGATTCCACTGGCAGCAGAGGGAAGTAAGTGACTGATCGTCGTTCAATACCAGCATTCAAGAAGAAGAAATCGCCCTTTTTAATTGTGCTATCATTTGTCATGGAAGACTTTACATATGCCAAAAAAGCCGACATGCATTTCATGTATGGTCGTGCAAATGGCAACGCCAGAGCTGCCGTACGAATGTATCAGGAGCAGTTTTCTCGCAGAAGAATGTCTGATCATAGAATGTGTCAGCGCTTACACCGTCAGCTTACTGAAACAGGTTCTTTCCACGTCACCAGACAGGAAACTGGGGGAGAAAGATCTGTACGCAGTCCAAGCCAGGAAGAAATTATTTTGAATTTTGTGAGTGAAAGACCCGAATCAAGTACAAGAGCTGTTTCACAGAACTTAGGTTTGAGTCATCCAACCGTTTGGAGAGTTTTAAATGAAAATCGATTTCATCCCTTCCGTTTTCAACATGTACAAACTTTGAATCCGGAAGACTATCTTCTGCGGTTGAACTTTTGCCAGTGGGTTTTGCAGCAACATGTATTGCAGCCAGATTTTACTGCTCATATTCTATTTACAGATGAGGCAGTATTTACACACGAGGGTGTATTTAATGCGCACAATTTCCATCTTTGGGCAACCAATAATCCACATGCAACGCGGCCACATGCTTATCAACAACGATTTTCAGTGAAATTGTGGGCGGGTATTGTTAATAATTATTTGATTGGCCTGTAAATACTACCAAAGAGGCTGGATGTTCGCTGTTACTTTTTTTTTCAACAGGTTTTACCAGAACTGGTGCAAGATGTTCCGATCGCCATCCGTAACCGGATGTGGTTTCAACATGATGGATAACCCACGCACTTCACCACTGATGTGCACAGTTACCTGAATGCCACATTTGTGAGGCGCTGGATTGGGTGTGGTGGAAGAGTTTCTTGGCCACCGCGATCTCCCGATTTATCGAGACTTGATTTCTTTTTATGGGGACATCTGAAGAGTCTTATTTATGAGACTCCAGTTGACTCAGACGAAAATCTAGTATCTCCCATATCCGAATCTGCTGCACGTGTGCGGGAAATGCCTGACATCTTTAGAAGTGTACACCAATCATTCGACCGACACTGCGAAGCATGTATCACAGATGGTGGGCGCAATTTTGAACACTTATTGTAATATTATTGTATGCATTATTATTTACTTGTAAACTACATTGTAAATAAACATTTTATTTTTTTTATTCGCGTACTTAGTTTGATAAATTTGCCAGTTTTGCGCTTTTTATTTCATTCAAAAATTTCGATTTCAAACCAAAAATTTTAAAGAAGAATTTTATTGTTAAGGAATTATGAAATGTCATAGCATAAAAATTTTCTGGTATGAATGAGAAATTTTGAAAATTCAAAAGGGGGCCTGCCTAATTGCCCACCTGGTGTTTCACCTTAATGCGTCACTTGGTCCCATACATTCCTATACAATAAATGATTGTTACTGTGTGCTCTACCTACCCTTAAAGTTTGTACCATGAGTTTAGAAACACTCTGTATAAAAATTTTTGGCATCTTTAGACGTGTACGCCAATCGTTCCACCACCGCTGCGAAACATGTATCACACTTGGTGGGCGCAATTTTGAACACTTATTGTAATATTATTGTACGCATTATTATTTACTTGTAAACTACATTGTAAATAAACATTTTATCTTTTTTATTCATGTATTTCTTTTGATAAGTTTGCCAGTTTTGCGCTTTTTTTTTAATTCAAAAATTTCGATTTTATACCAAAAATTTTCAAAGAAGAATTTTATTGTTAAGCAATTATGAAATGTCAGGAAAAAGATAGCATAAAAATTTTCTGCTATGAATAAGAAATTTTGAAAATTAAAAAAGGGGCTTAATTGCCCCCTGGTATTTTTACCTTAATGCGTCACTTGGTAAATACATTCTTATACAGTAAATAGTTGTTACTGTGTGCTCTACCTACCCTTAAAGTTTGTACTATGAGTTTAGAAACACCCTGTATAATCTCAAATAAGTGTCACTAAAAAATACCTTTGATTGTGTAATTTAATCAGATAATTTTATATGCAATATGAGTGGATTTTAGTATGGCAATATTCAGTACTTGGAAAGTACACCATGCATGCAGGAAGACAAGATTAAAGTGCGTCAAATACACGATGTAAGCGAAAGTAGTAAAATTTTAAAATCGATGATAATATCTATATAAAGTTGTGGAAAATTGCACTCAAAAACTTATTTAAATGTCATTAAGAAACAGAACAGTAAATACTTTTGTAATTGAATTATAAATACATTTTTATACAAAGTGCGTTTAAGATAGAAGATTTTTAATAAAGAGGAGACCCGTAAACGACGAAAAAATAGCTTCTTAGTTTACGAAAATACAGTATAACCACGAATGAAAATATACAATAATTTTTTCCCAGCAACCCGTGATTCCGAAAAATTTTCTTTATGTTTAAAAAACTTCAAAATCAAAGTAATTTGGAGATTTAAAAGGGAATTTGTAAAGTCAAACACATTCGATGCCACTGATGTATTAAAACGTTCCTGAGTATTTTTTATAATGTATTAATAAATTTTTTTTTCAAGCCGGAATATAGGTTTTTAAGATGCTATAAATTTTCAATTTGACATTTTTAGCTCTATAAATGAATTTATACATTCAAATGTAACAAAATAGTTTTGCATTTAATGCTAATACTAATTATATTTGCTTATTATTACTTTCTTCTATCTTCAATTGAAGAAAGTATTGTAATCGAAAATTTTTTCGACATCCGGTTTTCGACGGATTTACACGTTTTAGTGGTCAGAGATCCCAAAAAACATGTTTATAGAAAATATCTGTCTGTCCGTGTGTCTGTCGGCATTGTACCATCAAAAAGTGTATAAAGTTATGCATAGAATTGAACAAAAGTTTTATTTTAAGTTTTTGGATATGGCAAGCAGGTCCTCCCTGAATTTGAAGAAAATTAGCCGGTAGGGAGAGCTGTAAAATCGATTTTTGTGCGATTTTGAATAATGTACCATCGAAAAGTGTATGAAGTTATGCATAGAATTGAACCAAATTTTTATTTTAAGTTTTTGGCTATAGCAAGCAGGACCTCCCTGAATTTGGAAAAAATCGCCTGTAGAGGGGGTGGGGGGTGGAGCTGTAATAGCGATTTTTGTGCGATTTTTAAAATTGTACCATCAAAAAGTATGTGAAGTTATGCATAGAATTGAATGATTTTTTTTTTTAGTTTTTGGCTATGGCAAGCAGGTCCTCCCTGAATTTGGAAAATATTCGCCGTTAGGGACACTGTAATAGCGATTTTTGTGCGATTTTGAATATTGTACCATCGACAAGTGTATGAAGTTATGCATAGAATTGAATAAAAAAAAAGGTTTTAAGTTCTTGGCTATAGCAAGCAGATCCTTCCTTAATTTGGAAAAAATCGCTGATAGAGAGCGCTATAATAGCCATTTTTGCGATTGTTGTGCCATTGTTAATATTGTACCATCGGAAAGTGGATGAAGTTGTGCATAGAATTGAACCAATTTTTTTGTGTTTGCTTTTGGTCATGACACAAGTTCCTCCCTGAATTTTGAAAAATTCACAAGAAGAGAGCGTTGTAGTAGTGATATCTGTGCCATTTGCATTATTGCACCATCAAAAAGTGTATGAAGTTATGCATAGAATTGAACCAAATTTTATGTGCATGTTTCTGGCTATGGCAAGCAATCCTCCCTGAATTTGAAAAAAATCTGACGGAAGGGGGGGGGGCGCTGAAATAGCGATGTTATGCGTACAAATGAACCAAATTTTTTGGGCCTGTTTTTGGCTTTGTCCAACAGGTCCTCGTTGAATTTGGAAATATTGCGCGGTCAAGGGGCTGTGTGATAGCGATATTTGTATAATTTTCTTGATTTTTTGTAGTTCTATTGTCCATCGGCGGCTCGTGCAGCGGCGGGAACTCGCTTCCTGCTAAGCTGGTTATTCGCAAACAGCTGATAATAACAGAATAAGGAAAAACTAAAAATTTTAACAAATAACATGATTTAGATTAACACGTTTTTAGTCCATTTAATTGACTGAAGCAGAAATTTAAGATGACAATTAAAGGTTGGTATAGTATTAAACTAATATTATTGAAATATTAACATCTGTAACTAGTTTTTGAATTATTAAGATGTATAAGATAGAAGAAAATTTTGAGATTGGCACGTCCAACTAGTTTTTTACTGTAAAACATGTTTATATTGCATGAAATTGATTACTTAGAAATAGACAGTATCCGAAAAACCTATATTCCGTGTTGAGTAATACAATTTATACACTATAACTTAGACTCGAAAAAATATCGAAAATTAGTGGTATAAAAAAAACAGTGTTTTTATAAATGCTTATTTAAATCTGGAATATATATGGGTTAAGATTAGTAATAACATGATGAACGCCTTTGGAAATCGTTGGCTATCGGAAAAGCGATGTATGCTTCGGTTCTTCGATACATTATATTTTTCTAGATTAACATTTTTCTAGATTAACATTTTATGGTATGCTAGCAATCCCCGCGGCTTTGCTCGCGTAATATTTGAAATATGCCAAGTGATATTTATATATCTAATATTTATTAAATGAAATTATACGTTTAGGAATAATTTAAAAATTACTATTTAAAACATAGTTTGATTAAACTTCATTATTACACTGCATTACGCAGAATTTAGACTTAAATTAATAAAAAGAAATAAAACTAAATAAATGATAATTCAGAAAATATTTTGAAACTTTCATGCTCAATTAATACGCTCATTTCAGTATTCATTTAAAGTTTTGAATTTTTTAGAAACCATCTTCTTACATCTTAAAATCATGTCAAATTCCAAGCCCTACCACCTCTCTCAACGTAAAGGACTATGTTAAAACAGGAATTGTCACCATTCATTTGCCAACATTACTTTTGAAATTGGATTTTTATTTCCTAAAATGCCACAGAAACGTAATTTAGAAAGATTTTAAAGGCTTTTTTAGAACGTTTGTTGTTCCTGTTAACCCCAAATGGTAAAATCATCCGCATAAAATATAGCTTGTGAAGGATCAGAGACTGTTATCATTGCTTTCATAATCGGTTTATATTCCCTGAAATTGCATAGAAATCGTAATTTAGGACTTTTTAGAACGCTTTTTCGCACATCCTTTTCGCTTCACCCCATTTTACTTCGAATTTATTTTGGAGTATCCTTCGAGGGCATTTATATTTTATAAGTAACTACCGTGCCATATTTAAAGTTTCTAGCCACTTCAGTATTACGGAAATTGCAATTTATAAAGTTTTTTGCTCCTGCAACCCTCTGCTGGTAGCACAGACATAAAATATAGCCTATGTTTGAGCAGGTTCTATCACCAGACATTTGTCATCATTATTTTTTAAAGTGGTTTGGTATTTGATAAGATTGCATAAAAATTGTAATTTAGAATGCTTTCCGCTCACATTATACTTTTAAATTTGGAATTTTCTTTCGACTGTTCTTAGAAAGTAGTTGCATCTTGTGAGAAAATACCATGCCATATTTCGAAATGTTAGACACCTCAGTTGTGCAAAAAACGCAAATTAGAATATGTTTTGCTCTTGAACCCCCAGATTGGTTGTGACAGCAACATAAAATATAGCCTATGTTGGAGCAGGGACTGTCACCATCAATTTACAACCATTACTTTTGAAATAGGTCTGGTATTTCCTGAGATGGAGTAGAAATCGTAATTTAGAACGTTTTTACAAAGTTTTTAGAACGCTTTTAGCGCATTTTCACCCCTTCTAAATTTCCATTTTTTTCGAAACTGTTCTTAAAGATCATTTCTGAATGATAAATATGCACCATGCCTGATTTCAGTTTGCTAGCCCCTACTGATCACAAAAATCGAAATTTAGAAATTGTTTTGCTCCTGCAACCTCCATGTGATAGTGACACCGACATGAAATTGCGTCTATGTTAGAGCAGAGGCTGTCAGCATCAATTTGCCTACCATTACTTTTGAAATCAATTTGATTATTCCTCTGATTGATCACAAACCGTCATTTAGAACGTTTTTAGAACGCTTTTCACGCATTTTAACACCTTTTAAGTTTCAAATTTTAAAAGAAATGTTCTTAGATCATTTATATCTAATAAATATATACCATGCAAAATTTCATGTATCTAGATACTTCCATAATTCAAAAATCGCAGTTTTAGAACGTTTTTAGTTCCTGCATTTCCACAAGGGTAGAGGAAACAGACATAAAGTACAGCTTATCTTGGAGCACGAGCTGTCACCATTGCTTTTACTTGAAATGGCAATATATTATATATGAAATATATTTGAAATCGTTGATATGAAATAATTGATATATGTAATATGAAATATATTTGAGAATTTTAAAATTCTCTGTTACATTACGGCCAATGGGGAAAATTATTGCAAGTGCATTTTAAAGATGTTGGAGCCTTCCGAATTGTCTAAAATTTTAAATATATAATTGTTGCAAAATTTTGTTGAGCCATTTCAAATTTTATGAATATCGGATGTATAGTTTAATTATAGGGACAGTCAAATTTTTTCGTAAACTATGCATCCAATTTTCATAAAATTTAAAATGACTCGACAAAATATTGCAACAAGTATATATTTAAAATTTCAGACCATTCGGAAGGCTGTAACATTATTAAAATGCACTTGCAATAATTTTTCCCTTTGGCTCCAATGTAAAGAAAATTTTTGACTATCCCTGTAATTAAACTATACATCCGATTTTCAAAAAATTTGAAATGACTCGACAAAATTTTGCAACAATCATATATTTAAAATTTCAAAATTTCAGACCATTCGGAAGGCTGTAAAATCATTAAAATTCACTTGCAATAATTTTTCTCATTGGCTGCAATGTAAAGAAAAAATTTGACTGTCCCTGTAATTAAACTACACATCCGATTTTCATAAAATTTGAAATGGATCGACAAAATTTTGCAACAATCATATATTTAAAATTTCAGGCCATTCGGTTGGGCAGTTTTTGCTCTGTTATATGCGGACGGACGGACAGACGGACCGAACGACGACTATAGGTGCTACGTATTTATATAATTACGAACGCACCTAAAAATGGTCTACTGCATTTTTCATAAAATATAATTTTTCCACTAAACTTAATTTTAAACTATTAATTTACTAACGATGTTAAATACATTTGACTTAATTTCTCATTTTTTTAAAAATAATTTAATTAAGAATGCTATCGCTGTAGTACAAACACTAAAGAAATATTTTAATCATAAAGTAAATTTCTACTGACCTTTTATAAAAAACAAGAAAGAAAAATGCGTTAAGTATAGATTATGAAATATTTTCCAATACTTCATGAATGTTTTAACAAAAATTCGTTATTTAGGGAAATAAGGCAAATAAGATAACTAAGTAAACATTTATAAAGCAGATAAAACATTTGAAAAACTGATTAAAATAGTTATCGTCCATAGCCAATATGTATTCCAATTTTTTGAATAGCCCTGTATGTGATCTGTATTTTGATTTATATAAAATATAATAAGAAATATTAGTTTACCTGGAAAAGGCATAACAGGTTGAAATTCAATTTTCAGCAATTTATATTAATAGATGGAAACATACTTTAATACTTTTGTACAGCCTTGTACTTTATCCAGTACCTTTATTTCACGCCACTATTTAGCTAAAATTTAATTAATACTAAAACACTCTTAAAACTACTGAAATTACATTTCCAGAAATTATCACCCATAGACGGCCATGAATCAAACTCTTTGCGTGGCCCTGTATATCATTTTCTCTATATTATACAAATATTTCTTAGTAAACTAAATTCGCACAACTCCTTTAAAATCCACCTTTAAGTAATTTATGCTAATACTCAGTAACCTTTAAGGCAGTGTTTCCCAACTTTATTTTGGCCGTGCCCCGCCTAAGCATCTCTAAAATCATGATGCCCCCCCTCCCTTCTACATCATATAAATCTTATTACATAAAAAAAACTCTTCTATTTTCCAGGAAGGATATGAAAATAGCATCAACTCTGAAAAGTGATTTCACATTCTTTAATTTATCAAAATCATATTTTTTCTTTTACAAGTTTTTTTTAACATAACTCTATGAATGCAATGAGGCCATGGATGTTTGCATTGCTATTTTTTTTTTTAGGCCATATTTGTTGTTCACCTTAGTTCAAATTTTAAAGTGATGAATAGTCTAATTTTTTATCTTAGTAAAATTTCTTGAAATCTCTCCAACATTTTGTATTACATATGATAGAACTGATACATTTCATTATGGATTTTAGTACTTCATTAAGAACGAGTGATATTTGTTTATCACCGAGACTGTATGGATAACATAATTCACATGTAACATTTCCGGATTAGCGCTTTTATCCATTTTAAATAACCATTTTCCCCTTATAACATAACTTCTTTGATAGCGAGCATCTTATTCGCATTATTATTATTTGGCCATTATGTTTTCTCCGATTTTAAATTTTAAAATGCATATGTCATGAAGTATTTTTGTATATTCTGTATGTAATCTACAGAAGAGGCATAAGAAGTTTACTTTCTATCCATTTCCTACCGTGATGCGCACGGGGATTTATTTTAATTTCATAAAAGTAGCACCTCATTTAGATAATTCAAAACATTTTTTAGATTAAACATGTCCAAACAGACAATTTTAGATATACTCTACAAAATTTCATATGTAAAAGCTCCTTCATGGGACATATTGCACTATGAGTAGATGTACAATTAAAAAAAATAAATAGTAAAAAAAAGAAGTGTGTTTTACTAAAATAATATTAAAAGAAGAAAAATTTGAATGATTTTTTAATATATATAAAAGGGTCAAAATATCTAAAACAAAATTCACATAATTATAACGGTATCAGTGTATTTTGAACTTTTAAATGTGACGGTTTCGAAATTAATTTTTATTCAGTTATTTTTTAAATTTTTCATCGATTATTTCTATTTTTAGACTACGACACTACTGTCATTAGAAAAAAATTATAGACAATTTCTTAGTAAGAAATCTGAAATTGCCCCCCTGAAAAGTCATATTGCCCCCTGTGAGGCGTACGCCCCACGTTGGGAACCACTGCTTTAAGGAGACCGGGAAAGCCTTATCTCCGCCATGTTAAATTCACCAACTTTAGGTACATTTTTCTCAGCAATGGCGAAATATAGAGGTCTAGAATTTTTAGAGTAGTTAGAATAACATGTTTTCGTATTTTAATAGACCATTTTCTTTCTAAGAGAAACTGCAAATTAATTATTAATTATTTATTGGGAGTCATTTTTAAATTAGCATTTTTGTTAAGATTTCACTGCCTAAAATAAATAATTCTCAAAAAATCATCAAATCCCTGTGTTAAAGTATACAATATAACATAATATAAGTATCATAAAAAAGCTGAGTTAGTAAGTTTAATAGATATTGAAAAAAAGGAAAACAAACAGGAAAAATCCTAGGTTTGAGAAAAAAGATAATTAAAGATTTAAATGGCCATTCAGCTGTGAAGTACTCTTAGAAAGAATGAATAATTCTAACACTTCTTTTATATATATACTAGTAAGGTAGCCTATCAAAAATGACGGAAAATTAGATATAAAGGCATATACAACTCATGTGCACGAATATGAGTTTTTCTCGCTTGTTCCGCAGTGATAGTTGAAAAGGACACATTTTAAGAACGAAACACATTTATGGAAAACTGTGTACAGTAGAAGACCACTAATCTGCACAGTTCAGCTCCAAGTGATGTTTGGATTTGAAGCTTTTTGCGGTCATGACTATTCAGTCTTTGTTTACATTTTTTTTTTAATTCATATATTGGACAATTTAAATTGTTAATTCTTAAAAATAAATAAATTACGCACTTGAAAAACGGTAAAAACTATTAAACTATCGTATACGATTTAATGAAATGGTATTATACGTGTGTGTTTCACGATCTTAGTTACAGCGTTGGCGAAATTGGCTACAACTTGTCATAATCATAATTGTGTGGGCCGCTATAACAAAGACGTAACCAGTTTTTAATAAAATATCTGATATAAAGTAGTTTTGAGAAACTTGTGTAAAATTGCCAGCCGTTCTGATGTTATGCCAGTCCTAGGGATAATATTTGCAACACTGAAGAGTTTCCATGTATGTGTGGAATTTAGAAGAGCTTCACCAACGGTCCTGAAATGACATTGTAATTCCTTTAACTTCAAAGTTTAACCGGTCCTTGATCTTGCTTACTGAAATCTAATAAATACAGTTATTGTGAATATATTAACAAAATTAAACATTTACACTTATTTAACTTAAGCCCGCGGTAACGCCAATGTAATTTTTAGTATTATCAAAGAAAATTATTTAATTTTTTTCTAATCACACATTTATATATATATTTTTTATTTAATAACTAAATAATGAAAAAAATATGCTTTTGTTCAGAGCCCATATATATGACAATAAAGTAATGTAACTAAGAGACATTACAAAATAAAATCTTTGTGAATTTAAACCATAAACAAACGATACGGCCACCATTTTACCTACTATGACGTCATAAGAATATTGTCCATTGATTGTTGGAGAACTTACTTTGTGAATGATTACCTCAATGGTTTAATATTTTTTCATGGTTCACGATGAATGAATCACTTGTGTTTGTTTAGATTTATGGAATGAGATACTGAGCTGTCAACCTAAATTAAACTGAAATTATCCTAGGATACCTGTACTTTTTAATCGAAATTAAAAACAAAGCTTTGATCTCGAAATTAAATGTTTTAGTTTATATAATTGGTTATTTCTATTAATAATTTATTTAGGTACTTTTTATTATAGTTAATTTTTTAAAAAAGCTTGGCGCAATTCGGGCTTTAGAAAGTAAGATATGTTGCCAAAATATATAAACAGCTATGAAAATAAACCTGATGAATTTTTATTTTTGTTTATACATGTATTTGTTATTAATAATAATTTATTTAGGTACTTTTCCACTATAGGGCACTTTGCATTAAAAAAAAAGCTTGGCGCAATTCGGGCATCAGAAAGGGAGATACGTTGCCAAAATATATAAAAATCTATGAAAACAAATCTAATGAACTTTTATTTTTGTTTATATATGTATTTACATACATAAAAAATAATTTCTAAATATATATATAATATTTTGTTATACATACAAATTACTTCACAGATGTCATATATAGATACCTAACTGGCGCAAAAATGGTGTTATTTTGCCTGATATGGTAACCCGGTAATTGTTTTTTATTTATTAATAAATTGTTTATTTACTTTTTTTTCTTATCTTTTGGCAGAGATGTCATATAAATATTGAAACCTCCTCACCACATCATGTATATCCGAGTTACCATATCAAGCAAAATAATGACACTTTGACGCCAGTTAAGTACCCGGTGAGTACATTGGCGTAAAAAAATCGCGCCATATGACATGTGTGCCTTTTTTAAAAATTATATAAACTCTTTTGTGTACTTTTCGATTGGCTGGGCGCCAGTGTTATATTTACATTATAGTTACATATTTACATTATATATGCACATATATGTAAATATATATATACATATGTATGTATATATTTATGCGTGTGTGCGTACAAATATATATTTACATATATGTGCATATATATGTATATATGAATATAAATATAACACTGGCGCCCGGCTAACCGAAAAGTACCCTGTTTTGTTCTATATATATTAATTAAACTTTGGCACAGATGTCATATACGCCTAATATTGTAGTGATAATTTTCCGACGCCAATTTGGCGAAAACAGCAACAGCATAAACAACACCATCCGGGTTAACATAAAAAGCAAAATAACGACATTTGGCGCCAGTTAAGTATCGGTTGCGCATATGACATTGCGTCATATAAAAATCGCGCCAATATGACATCTGCGCCTAAACTTTTATTTATTTATTGTTATTTCCTTATCAAAATATTAGCAAATAATTTTTAAATACATATGTAACTGGTATTCGAAAGCGAGATTTTTGCCAAATTGGCGTCAGAAAAACAATCACTCCAAACCCGATGCGTATATGACATCTCTGCAAAAATTACTTCTGTTTTTTTATGAAAATGGATAAATAGTTTTTTTTATATTACATAAATGGTACTACTTAGTTATCCCGTCGACCAATTTCGCCAAATTATATAAATCGCCAAACCACTCGCCAAATTATACAAATTGACATAATTTTTATTTGAAATGACGAAAGAACAAATAAATTAGTATAACATTAATAAAGATACAAATAAAACGTTGAAATAAAAATCCCTTGATGATGTAAACACTTGTAACTTGCTTAAAGCCAAGTGAATGTGGCATTTGCGATCACCAATTATTGGCATTTAATCCTATAGTTTGGCGATTGATTTTTGGTCGATGGGATAACTAAGTAGTATATTGTAGTCATATATGACATTAGTCATATATAGTATAATCAGTAGTCATATATGACAACTTATTTTTGTCGCCAACATTTGACGCTACTGTGGTAACCCTGCATTAGTATTTTTCAACAATTACTCGTTTCAATGAAGCGGTCCTACCGGAATTGTGAGGGTCACACAGAGACTTGGATTTTATATAAATAGATAAACATTTGTGACACATCGTTGGAAAGATAAAAGTTTAAACTATTTAATGATATAAAAAAGTAAAATCGATTTTTTCACAAATTTTGCTTACCTGGTCCCTTTAAGATTTCATTTCTGTAGCTCAGTATATGAACTGTAACCTTTATACGCACTTTATAGTATGCATAAATATAGTGAAAAAAGCGCATATCATAACAAAAAATGCATTTCTTGAAATCATTACTAATATACAGTAATTCGGATACAATATAGTATCTGAAATCTTTTCAAATACACCGCAAACAATTCCCCCTACACCATTATGAACGGAATTCTACTGTGTGGCCCTGTAAATTGAATAATAACTATTCTTTGCACCTCATATTCAACATAATGCATGTTTTAGTGGACCTACTAAACGAATATGAATTTTACTATGTTTGAATTAGTGTAACGCCGTTAAAAATCATTTGAAACGATTTTTTTTCCATTGGCCGTAATGTAACGGAAACTTCTTGACTGTCCCTGTAAATGAACTAAACCTGCTATAAACTTCATTTGGAATAAGGAACGTGCTATTGTAGAGGTCATTAACATCCAAAAATTTCAGAACGATCCGAGATTATTTAATATAGTTAGTGCGTGGACAGAAGGCTAGGCGGCAAGACGGACCGACGGGCAGACAAACCGAAGTCATAAACACTTTTCAACTTTGTTGGAAAGTGTTTAAAAACTAAAAAAGTTTAATAATTGTTAAGGTGTCAATAAAGAAAACCCCCTGCATCCTGAATATTTATCTCCATTGAAAAACAACTAAATATAAAACAAAAAGAGTTTATCGGCGGTAATTTAAAATTAAACCTCGTTGCAGCAATATGGATTACATTTTAGATCGAATGATTTTATTATTATTATTATTATTATTTGAAAATATTAAGATTATGTTAATTAAATATTCTTTAAAATTTTAATTATTTTTCTTTGAAAAAAAAAAAAAAAAAAAAAAAAGAAACGTCTTGGGCCTAATTACACACAAATTGGTTATAAAAATAAATATTTTTCTGTAGTTGAATATGTAAGCTGTAAAAGTATTTTTTTTTCTTGGAAACCAAAGGAAATTTTTTATACTGATGAGTATTTAAATACTTTGACTAAGCAGTACCTTTCGCATAGCACCTCCATATCTAAATATGATTGATCCATCTATCTTTTTTTTTTTTTCAAATTTCTCTTCCCATTACCATTTTTGTCTTAAAATAATACTAAATAAATTTGTTTTATATAAATTTGGAGATTCAAAATTACCGTATCCTGCTTGAAAAAATGCAACTCTACTGTTGATTATATGTTTCCGAACGATATTTAAAGTTATTTGCTTATTTACCAATAAGATACTTTTTTAAACTGAAAGTACATAGCAGAATTTTTATAAAACGTTGTAATAAAGTATGTATAACGAATTACGTGGTGAGATAATTTGCAGATAATAACTGGGCTCTTTGTGGCTGTAACTGGTTTATTCACCAATCCATCTTACAGTCATCTTCGCAATTTCGAACGGAGGTTCCGCGGTTCATTTACTTCAATTTCGGGAGTTACATAGTCGTAGGTTCTGCTGGTTTCTCAAAATTGCAAAATATAAAATCCTTCACTCTCGTTCGTCCTAATATGTCAAGTCTTAGAATATTTTCCATCTGAGGGCAAAGGTGTTAATCTGAGAGGAACATTTAGTTTAATTGGTTAATTTATATGTGTTCAAAACCAGCAGAATTCACGGGATATGTGACATACAAAGCATTAACCACAAACGAAGTAGAATAGTACGAAAGTCAGTATTTTCTATGGTAAGTTACTGTGATTTTAACTACATTTTTTTTAAAATTTAATTTGAATTTTAAATTTTAAAAGTACTTTAATATATTATATATCGCATATATATTAATAAAACTACTGAATTAACAATTTAATCACATTATATGCGGACAATTTCCCAATAAATTAATGAAGCACACTGATTAAATATTAATGAAATAATGTGAATATACAGTGTGTCCACGTATAACCTGACCGACCTTTATTTTCGAAACCGTTGGTCCTATATGCATACTTCTAATTACAAAAATGGTCAAAATTATGTGCAGGGTTAAGGTAAAAAAAGTTTGAAGCGAGAAAACAATTAAGTGTGGAATTACATAATCTAAATTTTCATATGGTCCCTTGGTCCTATAAGTTATATATAGTAAAATTTCCCTGTTACACTGGCAAGTAAGGCAAAAAAAGTCCCGTTATTCTACGATTAAAATTAACCGAGCAATAGCTGTTTAAAGTTGGAGTATATTTTTTGCTGCATATTTGGGGTCATTCACAAATTTAGTACAAATATAATTTCGTCAGAAGAAATTGTTGAGAGTAAAAATTAGAATTGCAATATACATTTGAAATCTTTAATCATTCTGACATATTACTGCAAAATGTACAATTTGTACTAAACATTTCAAGAGGATAAAAATCACAGATTTTTTGTTAAATAAAAGGATGAAAAACAACAGCCTCAATTCTTTACAATATGATACATATTTTAAAATGCTATTAGATTACACTGTCTTTCAAATTTTGGGTTGTGGCATGTTTTTTAACTTTTGAAAATTGATTCTTATGTACTTTTTAGCAGTGAATCCGAAAATGATCTTCATTTTAAACCATCACGTCAGGAATTTTCTCAAATCGCAAATTTCAAAGATAAAATTGATCCCCCCTCCCCTCCCAACCGCATCGGACCCCCGACCTCTTTAGTTGTAAGAAGCCCAGTATAAGCCAAAAAATTTAACAAATTATTGAATTAATTAAAATTAAACTGAATGAAAAATTCTTACATCTATTTTATAGTAACAAATTTTTCGCTATTTTTTAACCTTGAAATTTACGATTTGCGAAAAATCTTCACATGATGGTTAAAAGTGAAGGTAATTTTTTTGTTTCAGCGTTAAAAAGTACATAAAATGTTATTATAAAATATAAAAAACACAACCGTCGTAGGTTTATGTTATCTATTCTAAAACACTTTCTTAAATTTCTTGACGGTAATCTATCTGAAATTTTTTGTGTATGTATAAGATGGTAAGAGTCGAAAATCATAATAATATTGCATTGCCATCGGATTTAAATCAGTATGTAAATTTATCTTCGATCGGACATTTGAAAGTAAATTAAAGTTCGAGTACAAATTTTAAACTGGAAAGACGATCATTGTAAGTTAAATAAAACCTTATGAAAATAACATAATTTTAGTTAAAAGAAATCATAGTCTCAAATCCTTACAAAATAAAACATATGTTAAAATACAATTGTTTTAACTAATCTAAAACTTAACTAATAAAAGTTAATCACAATATCTGTACGATTTTTTTTTAAAGCGCAGATACCTTGAAATAAGTTTAAGTACTTTATACACGATCCCTAAAAACATAGTCGAAATCATCTGTTTTGATACGCAAAAAAGTGGTATAAGTGATGCATTTCAAAATTTCATAACTCGGTCAATTTTAATGTTAGCTGCATGGGAATTTTTTGGCTTGTTAGTGTCACAGTAAATCTTTGGTAAATATCACTTATAGGACCTGGGAACCGTATAAAAATTTTAATTTCGTAATTTTTTATAAATGTTTTTCTTGATCCAAATCGCTTTAAAAATAATTCTTTACATTATTTAAACCATTTTTTTGTAATTGGAAGTACGCATCTAGGACCAATGGTTGCGAAAATAAAGGTCAGTCAGTTTATAAGTGGACACACTGTATACTATACTGTTTCATGTAACCATTTATCAGAAAGTGCTCTTTAAA
Source organism: Maratus speciosus (assembly GCA_963932465.1). NCBI lineage: Eukaryota > Metazoa > Arthropoda > Arachnida > Araneae > Salticidae > Maratus > Maratus speciosus. Next base: position 416,016,494 of record OZ010795.1, on the reverse strand, counting down.
TAGCAATAACGTTTTCTTTAAAAAAAAAAAAAACATTCCTTTAAGAATGAAATCAATCTGAACATTTTAAAAATTATGAAACAAATTTTCCTGGTCAAAATAGTTTATCTAGATACGTTTGAATGAAAATAATAAATAAACTTTTCATAAGGAACAGGAAATATTTAGATAAAGGCATACTAAAGACATTTAAAAATCAAATCCGTCTGTTTTTTGGAAGTCAGCCAGTCTACAAGACTTTTAAACTATCCGTCTTTTAAACTAAAACTAAATTACTTTTCTTTTTATACAGGAACATTGTTTCTGAAAATATTTTAGAAAAGTTCAAACTGAAATACATTTATATATGAAAAATTCCTTCAAGTCTTTCAAAAATTTAATTTAATATATTGAAGTCTTCAATACTCTTTATCAAAAAGATTTGAATAAATTAAATTATCTATGTATCTGTTTATATCAAAATCTGCGAACAATATATATCTTATGGAGGTTACACCAAGACTATTTTAATAAAATTTTGCTTTTGTAATGAATGTGCAAAATATCGGAATTCAAAAATCTTTCAAAGAAATTCGTTTCAAAATTCTCATGTCAGCCAATTATTTCATCATTTTACGAAGAGAATTCTTTTGTCCCTGAAAGGGTTAATAAGATATGGTATTTCAGTGTAATTTTTTTTAATGAAACTGGGTAACTGAACTAAATTAATTAACCTTCTCAAACTAAATTGGCAAAAATAGGGCAACTTATACATTTTCATATTCTAGGCTGTATTTCAAAGTCAAAATCTAAAGAAACAGCTCCTCTTTGACTTCACACAATTACTGTAAAAGCAGCATCAATAATATTTATAGAAAATTAAGCATTTTAATTGTGAATTTAAGTTTTGAAGCTTAGGAGAGCTACCTAGAAATTATTTAAAAGACGAAAACTTCCAACCGTACCGAGTCACGAGACTAAAACCAGACGATTTTGACCTTCACAGGTGTAATGAAATGTCACGCTACTAATTAAATATAAGTAGAGTATAAAGTTAAAATCAAGTCTTTGGCAAGTTATCCCCATCTCAAAAGCGAGATGCATTATGCTAACTCGACTCACTCTTCGAAAACTGTACAATTTACAGCCAAAAAAGATCCAGTTTCATCTATATGTCGTAAATACTTAAATTAAAAACATCATTCCAGATTTATCAAACACATTCACTTATGAGAAAGTGAGAGATCGACACAAAAGGCTCGTATTTTTATTTGATGTTACTATCGCACAACAACAACAACAAAATATCCGTTGTGTAGAGACCATTTTCATCTTTTTTTAAAAATTCGTTTTTCAGTTTGTTACATCAATCAATATCCATAAAGTTTTTATCCAGTTGTTTAGATATTTTATGTTTAAAATATATGATAATGTTACAGAATTGTTCATTATTCTATTTAAAGTAGTAATTATTTTTGACCCGTCATTTGATCTCATTTAAAAATTGTCATATTTTTTTCAACATGACTTAATTACAGCCATAAGGGGCTTATTTGATATATAGAAATGCCAATCAAATCACTTAAAATTAACGTTCAGTTTTCAAATCTCTGACCTTTCGATAAAAAATGATTTTCCTCCTAGCATCAATACTGATATTATAAATATTTAAAGTTTGTAGTAATCTCTGGAACTATCGGACCGATTTCAAAAGTAATGGTTTAAAAATGATGATATTACTATATGTTCCAAAATGGGCTATGTCGATGCCACTAACCCAAAGGGGGTGCAGGAGAAAAAACGTTCAAAAGTTGCGCTTTTTGTGTTACGGAAAGTCCTAGAAACATGATATTTGGCATGGTATTCACTTATAAGATATAAATGATCTCTAAGAACATTTCTTAAAAAAATCAAAATTAAAAAGGGGTTAAAACGAGAGAAAAGCGTTCTAAAAAGCGTTCGAAATAGCGATTTCTACTCAATCTCAGGAAGCACTGAACCGATTTTAATAATATTGATGTTAAAATGATAATGACCGCCATTGCTCCAACATCGGCTATATTTTATGTCGATGCCACAACACCATAGGGGGTGTAAGAGCAAAAAACTTTCTAAAAATGCGATTTTTGTGTTACCGAAGGGACAAAAAACATGAATTTTGGCATGGTAGTTACTTATTAGATATAAATAGTCTCTAAGAACATTTCTATAAAAAATTCGAAATTTAAATGGGATCAAAACGTGCCAAAAACATTCCAAGAACCGTTCTAAATGGCGATTTATCAGGAAGTACCAAACGATTTTTAAAGTAATGGTTGTAAAGTCATGGTGACAACCATTGCTCAAACACAGGCTCTATTTTATGTCGGTGTCACTACTACCTAAGGTTTGCAGATACAAAAAACTTCCCAAATTGCTTTTTTTTTGTGATACCTATGTTTCGTGATTTCTGTGATATATTTTGAAATTTGGCATGGCAATTACTTAAAAGATGCGAAAGTTTTCTAAGAAGCGTCGAAAGAAAATTCTGCATTTAAAAAGAGGAAGTGAGCGAAAAGTGTTCTAAAAACTTCCTAAAAAATGATTTTTATGCAATCTTATGAAGTACAAAACCAATTTCAAAATTAATGATTGCAAATTGGTGGTGTTAGAAACTGCTCAAACCTAATCTATATTTTATGTAGGTGCCACTACCACTAGAGTGTTTCATGAGCAAAAAAATGTATAAATTGCGATTTCTGTGATACTGAACAAACTCGAAATATGGCATGATAGGTACTTATAAAATATAAATGCCCTCTAAGAACAATCGGAAATAAATTCAAAATTGTAAAAGGAAGAAGCGAAAGGTAGGAGCGATAAACGTTCTAAATAAGTCCTAAATTACATTTTCTAAGCGATCTCCGGAAACAATAAATCGATTACAAAAGTAATAGTTTCGAATCAAGGGTGACAGTCTCTGTTCTACACAGGCTATATTTTATGCCGGTGACGCTGCCACCTGGGGTTGGTAGGAACAACAAACGTTCTAAAAAATCCTTTAAAATTTTTCTAAATTACATTTTCTATGGAATATTATGAAATACCAATCCGATTTCAAAATTAATGTTGGCAAAGTACTGGTGACAGTCGCTGTTTCAACATAGTAATTTTATGTTAGTGCCACAATCCAACAGAGAGGTTGCAAAACGTTAGACAAGAAGCTTGGAATTTGACATGACTGTTAATTTTAAGATGTAAATGCGTACTGAGGATGGTTTCTGAAAAATTTAAAACTTCAAATGAATACTGAAATGGGCGTATAAAATGAGCAAAAAAGTTTCAAAATACATTATAAATCATCATTTATTTAGAGTTAGTTTTAGTCCTTTTCATTACTGTAAGTCTCATTTCTGCCTAATGCAGTGTAATAGGGAAGTTTATTCAAACTGTGACTGAATTAGTCATTTTCGAATTATTCCTATAATTATAAATACTTCTAATAAATATTAGTCATACAAATATCACTTTGCATATTCTAACTGTTACGCGAGCAAATCCGCGGGGTTTGCTAGTATTTTGTAAAGGTGTGTATACATATTACTATATGTTGTGAAATGACTGTTTTCCTTAGAAATATTGCCTGAAGATGGCAGCACCAAAACTGATTTAGACTATATTTACAGTTTGCAGATCTTTCAATTTTGAGTTTATATCTTATATCTTTCTTTATATCTTTTGTATATGTGTGCAAATTGTATCATTAATGTTTCTTAATTTTTGTTTTCAGTGTAGATTTAATAGTTATTAATATTCTGTTAAATTATTCCTTGATATGTGATAATTGTGTATTATTTAAGATATTATTTTGATTCTTGCCGGTAGATGGCCTGGCGAGCCCAGGAATCATGTTTTAGAAATGTAGGTGTTCTTTTTTCTGCTAGCTCGCAGAATGTAGTAGTAAGATGGCGGTTCGAAGATGTAAGTTTGCTGGGCTGTGAAATATTGTAGACAGTAAAAAATGTGAAGGTGAAAATATACATGGGGCGAAGATTTGTGTGTAAGTCCCCGTTGTAGTGTAAACTAACCGATATTTAATACACATAGTTCGAATATATGAACATTTGTCTAGTTTATTTGTGACTGTTCGTGTTTATTTCTTCTGAAGTACGAGGCCGGCTACCCACGTAAGACGTAAGTACTATTTTCATTGTCTGATTAATTTTCTTTATGTACAAGTGGAAGAAGTGATGAGATATTTAAAGTGATATAAAATAGAGAGTTGGCCCATTTTCCCTCAATATAAAACTGGTAGTTTTATCTAGTTTAAATAAAATGTTTAGAACAGTAGCCTTAGTATAATTTTAAGTTTCGTTTTTCGCTATTGTTCTATTATTAGTGGCGCCCGATTACAGGGACTGGGTTATTCTATTATTGTTCTTAAGTGTTCTTAGGCTCTCTATGTATTTTTAAGGTACTTTATTTACTGAATTTATTTGTTTATTTGAGATATTTTTTATAAAATATTTTTGGAAGAGTATTATTTTTTGTATTATTATTATGGAAGCTTTAAAACTCAAAAGAACCGGCGTTCGCTCGTCTTTCACACGCACAGCAAATATTCTGAAAACAGAACTTGTAAAGGATGATTGTGACGTAAATTTAATTAAAGATAAATATGCAAAATTACAAAACATACAAGCGGAATTAAATGATTTAGATAATAGAATTTTAGATTTGTTAACCGCTGATGGGACGGCCGCGGGACAAATTGTTTCTAATGTAAAAGAAAACAGAGAAGCTTATTCGGATGATTTCATCACGCTGACTCGTCAGTTTAATGAAAAATTTATAATCACAGAGGCGAGGCCAGACGGTGAGTTCAGCGTTACGGGCAATAAGATGAAATCTTATAAGCTTCCGAAAATAGAATTAAAGAAATTCGACGGAGAATTGATTAATTGACTGCCGTTCTGGTCCCAGTTTCAAAAAATTCACGAAGACCCAGATTTGCATGACAGTGATAAATTTTCCTATTTAGTACAAAGTATGAAAATAGGGTCACGCGCTAAGGAATTTATCGATAGTTACCCGATTACTTCTGATAATTATAAAAATGCAGTTGCGGCGCTGACAGAACGTTTTGGGAAGCCCGATTTATTGATCGAAGTTTATGTAAGGGAGTTGATTAAATTAATTATTTCGAATGTAAAAGCTGACAATAGAAATAAATTGCCCCTTGATAAGCTGTACGATAAAATTGAAGCCCAGTTGAGGGCTCTAGATTCATTAGGCCTAAAATCGAGTGAAAACACATCGTGGTTATATCCGATGGTTGAGTCTAGCCTAACAGAGGATGTCCTGAAAGCTTGGCAGAGAAGTCCATTTTTCATTCAACCCGAGGGAACAGATCAGTTGAGGGTGAAGAGCGATTAAAACTAGCACGCAGCGGTTTTGAAAATAACAATCGTAGGGAAATATATCATGAAAAAGTAAGAGGTGAGGTAAGGGATAAATTTAAAAAACCTAATATTCCTACGGCATCAAATTTCCTAACGATCAAAGAGCGTTCGTGCATTTTTTGTGATAAAAACCATGAGAACAAAAATTGTTACGAAGCCCGTTTATTAACTTTAGAGGAAAAAATCGCTAAAGTTAAAGAGAAGAGGTGTTGTCTAAAATGTTTAGAACCTAATCATGTTGCCAAATTTTGTAAGCAATTTGTACGTTGCTATTCGTGTGGCAGACCTCATTTGATTTCACTTTGCCCAGAAATGCATAATAAAGGGGAACCACCGAAGGAAAAGGCGGTAACAGAGCATGCACAAATGACCGCTGCCAGGCAAACTTGCACCGCGGAAGTAGCATTAATGACTTTGCAAGTAAAAGTCGCGGGTGCGAATAAAGTGAAAAAAGTCAGAGTACTTCTGGATTGCGGTTCGCAAAAGTCATATATTTTAGAGTCTTTGGCAGTCGAGTTGGGTTTACCAATTGTTTCTAAAGAAAGCATAGCTCATACTTTATTCGGGGGTGCTAGAACTGCTCCGAAATTGCATAACAAATATCGGGTAAAATTATGTTCACTAAATCAAAAGAAATATCCAGATTTAGAGTTTGATTTTTTGGACCAAGACGTAATCTGCGGTGACATTCCGCGTTTACCTAGAGGACCAATTTTAAGGGAATTGAAACGTAATAAAATTTGGTTATCTGATATGGGTGCAGATCATCCTAAAATTGAGATGCTTATAGGTAGTGATATATATGGGAAAATTCTCACGGGTCTAGTTAAGCAATTAAAAGGAGGATTGACCGCAGTTTGTACAAAGTTGGGTTGGGCCGTTTGTGGTGCATTGGATGATTTTTCTCCTCCTAAAGAGCAAGGGGCTACAACTTTGTGCACGAATTTGGCTATAAGAGATTTGAAAATTTCCGATCTTTGGGATTTAGAAACAATCGGAATATTAGATACGCCACAAAATTTGACTAAGGCTGCGGAAGAAGAAATGGCCCGGGAACAATTCTTAGATTCTCTTTCTCGAAACGAAGAGGGTCGTTACTGTGTAGGTTTACCATGGTTGGGAACCAATGTAGCGTTACCATGAAATCGTCATGTGGCCGAAAAGAGGCTTTTCAGTGTTTCCCGAAAACTTAAATCTTTGAATAAATTTGAGGAATATAATAGGGTTTTTGACGAATGGATGGAAGAGGGTGTAATTGAGGTAGTACCAGAGGCAGAACTAGATAGGAAAGGGCATTATCTTCCCCACCACCCAGTGTTTAAACCAGATAGTGCCACAACTAAGATAAGACCTGTTTTCGATGCGTCATGCAAAGTGGGTAGAGCTCCCTCTCTCAATGACTGTTTATTTAAGGGACCAAATTTAATTGAAGAAATTCCTGCGATTTTGTTGAGATTTAGGGAAAAATGCATTGGGGTAACTTCCGATGTTAGACGTGCATTTTTGCAAATAGAATTAAGAAAAGAAGATAGGGATTTTTTGAGATTTTTATGGTGGGAGAGAGAAAATGTTATAAAAGTATTCCGCCATACTAGGGTAGTTTTTGGGGTTACCTCCAGCCCATTTTTATTAGGAGCGGTTATAAGACACCATTTGTCACAGGTGCCACCCGAAAAGAGGTTTTTGGCTCAGAAACTAGATAAATCTTTAAACATAGATAATTGCGTAACATCCGTTGATAATCAGCAAGAACTCGAAGACTTTATAAAATATTCTACTCAGGTTCTCGCCGAAGCGAAGATGGAGCTACGCATGTGGACCTATAATTCAGTAGGGACAGATATCGGTGCAATGTCACATGTTTTGGGTACAGAATCCGTGTTAGAGGATCCGGTATCAGTTTTAGGAATTATGTGGGACAGGAACGAAGATAACCTGCGTATTAGTATTAAGACTTCGCCGATTTCAGAGAATTTGTCAAAAAGAGAGATTTTGTCCTTAACGCAGACTATTTTCGACCCATTAGGTTTCCTGACACCTGTTTTGTTGACTGCAAAGTTATTGCTTCAGGAAATTTGGACTATAAAAGTAGATTGGGACACCCCTTTACCTGAAGAAATTAAAGTTAAATTCTTAAAGTGGTATAATAATTTGGGTATACTCACGGATTTGAAATTGCCGCGGCGCATAGGTTTTGGAGATAGGAGTTCCTGGTCACTCCATGTTTTTTGTGACGCAAGCCAACACGCCTATGCGACCGTTATTTTTTTGAGATGTGAACATAAAGGGGGAATAGTCGTAAGTTTAGTTATGGCTAAAGCGAGAGTCGCACCATTAAAAAAGGTTACAATCCCGAGACTCGAACTTATGGCGTGTGTTTTAGGGGTGCGTCTTTCTAAATATGCTACAGAAGCTCTTTCTCTACAGGACTGCCCAAAATATTTTTGGACCGATTCCACCACCGCGTTATCCTGGATTAAAAGAAATGATAGTTGGGGAACTTTCGTGGGCAATCGGGTGAAGGAAATTTGCGCTGTCACAGAAGTAAATCAGTGGTCTTACGTTCCGAGCCAATTTAATCCGGCAGATTTGCCTTCTCGCGGCTGCTCCCCTCGTCGGTTTATGGAATGTAAATGGTGGTATGGGCCTAACTGGCTAAAAGAGCATAGCGACAACTGGCCAAAGCTAGAAATAGAGCCTGATGAGACTTTAGTTTTTTCTGAACGCAAGAAAGGAGTAAATGTAAATTTAAGTTTAAATATTATAAAGGAGCCTAAAGAAATTAAATGGTATGAGAGATTCTCTAAATTTTCAAAGATGATAAGGGTTTTAAGTTGGGTAAAAAGGTTTATCAGTAATTCTTTAAAACGTAACATTAATAAAGAACCATTTCTATCTGCTTATGAAATTCAAGAAGCTAAAAACACACTTCTTTCACTTGTACAGACGGAGAGTTTCTCAGAGACTGGAGATTCAATTCATGGTCTCCTGACGGAGAGAGATCAGAGGGGCCTACTTAGAGTAAAGACAAAAATTATAGAACGTGATGATCATTACGCTTTTAGATATCCTGTTTTGCTACCTTCCAAACATTATACTGTCCACTGTCTAATACGAGATTATCACTTGAAAAATTCTCATGCTGGTATTCAGACTCTTATGGTCATATTACGTGAAGAGTTTTGGATCATAGCCGCTAGACGAACTATTAGATCAGTAATAAAGAAATGCGTACCATGTCAAAGATTTACAGTAAAGCCGCCAACTACTGCACCCATCTAATTGCCATTGGACAGGGTTCGTGATGCCTTTAGTTTTGAAATAACAGGAATCGATTTATGTGGCCCTCTGATTCTCAAAAATAAAGTAAAAGCGTGGGTAGTTCTTTTTACGTGTGCTGTGTACCGATGTGTACATTTAGAACTTGTCACTTCTATAAGCACCGAATACTTTATACAAGCTCTTCGTCGATTCATTGCCCGGAGAGGCCGTCCTTCTGTTGTGTACACGGACAACGGCACCAATTTTGTAGGAACGTCCACGGCATTGAAGAAAATTGACTGGGAGAAGGTAGTCTCTCATGAAACTTTAAATCCCATAAAATGGAAATTTATTCCGCCTACTGCCGCATGGTGGGGCGGATGGTGGGAGCGACTAATCCGCACCACCAAAAATCTACTTGTCAGAGTGCTAGGGCAAGCCTCAGTGAATTATGAGGAACTGCTTACAATTATTTGTGACGTCGAAGACGTTATCAACTGTAGACCACTCACTTACGTTTCAAACGATACGGAAGATCTCGCACCATTGACTCCGTCGATGTTTTTACGCGATCTTCGAACATCAGGTGTAGTGGATTTGGACTTGGTCGATAACAACAAACTGTTTGTTCGCCAACGTCGATGTCAAGAACTTCGTGAACAATTTCGGATGAGGTTTCGCCAAGAATATCTTAGCCAATTGGCACAAAAACATGGTCAAAAGGACTGTGATATCCACGAAGGTGACATTGTGCTTATCGGTTCAGAAAACACCAAGCGCATCAACTGGCCAATCGCTCGAGTACAAGAACTGTGTACGGGTCGAGACGGACGTATCAGAGTAGTTAAAGTTAAGACAAAAAATGGCACATTAGTGCGACCTGTGCGCAAGCTTTATCCTTTAGAAGTGTGCTCCTGTACTAAAGATACAGAAATTAGTTTTTGATTTGACTCTCACCAAATCAAAAGGTGGGAGTGTTGTGAAATGACTGTTTTCCTTAGAAATATTGCCTGAAGATGGCAGCACCAAAACTGATTTAGACTATATTTACAGTTTGCAGATCTTTCAATTTTGAGTTTATATCTTATATCTTTCTTTATATCTTTTGTATATGTGTGCAAATTGTATCATTAATGTTTCTTAATTTTTGTTTTCAGTGTAGATTTAATAGTTATTAATATTCTGTTAAATTATTCTTTTATATGTGATAATTGTGTATTATTTAAGATATTATTTTGATTCTTGCCGGTAGGTGGCCTGGCGAGCCCAGGAATCATGTTTTAGAAATGTAGGTGTTCTTTTTTCTGCTAGCTCGCAGAATGTAGTAGTAAGATGGCGGTTCGAAGATGTAAGTTTGCTGGGCTGTGAAATATTGTAGACAGTAAAAAATGTGAAGGTGAAAATATACATGGGGCGAAGATTTGTGTGTAAGTCCCCGTTGTAGTGTAAACTAACCGATATTTAATACACATAGTTCGAATATATGAACATTTGTCTAGTTTATTTGTGACTGTTCGTGTTTATTTCTTCTGAAGTACGAGGCCGGCTACCCACGTAAGACGTAAGTACTATTTTCATTGTCTGATTAATTTTCTTTATGTACAAGTGGAAGAAGTGATGAGATATTTAAAGTGATATAAAATAGAGAGTTGGCCCATTTTCCCTCAATATAAAACTGGTAGTTTTATCTAGTTTAAATAAAATGTTTAGAACAGTAGCCTTAGTATAATTTTAAGTTTCGTTTTTCGCTATTGTTCTATTACTATAAGAAAAATTTTTATATGGTTGCAAATTCTGTTTTATAGAGAAAGGTTGACCTGTGTCTAAGAAAAAAATTAACATTACATTTTTATTTTCAATGAAGAGCTCTAAATTTATATTATATTGAATTTACCGTGTTTTCCGGAGGTAAGAATGTGATTTTTCGTTTTTATCCCAAAGTATTTTAAGTTATATTTTTCCAAGGAATAAGAACAAAAAGAAAAAAAAAATATATGAATCTACCTTTTCTCCGTTTTCTTATAAACTCTTAACTCTGCTGGTTACTCTGCTTCCGAATTCCCCTTACCACACCTAAATCTATGTCGATGGGATGCATTCGTATATTTAAAATATCTCCCCAAGAAATTAATGTTATAAATTGCTTTATTCTTAGTACTCTCCTTATAATATGTCTCTTTTTTCCTTAGCTCTTGAAATAATTCTGAAACCTATGCTTAATTTAATATTTTATGTTATAGCTGATGAATTGCGAGTAAGATTCTAAGACTTCATATAAAATTATGTATATATTTTTGAAAAAAAAAATGGGAAAAAAGAGACATATTTTATGAAGATTACGTAGAAAAAGTTACTTGAAAATATTAATGCAGATATTTTAAATATACGAATGCATAAAACGTCCATATAATTAATATTACTGAGGGGATTCTGAAGCTGATTAACTACCAGTCTTGATGTCATCGTGCGGCATTTTTTCAAATAATTTTAAAATTGAGAATTATGAGTTTAAAATGATAAAAGTTATAAGTTACTTATGCTATTTTTTTTATAAGTGCAAAGTTATTTAATAATGGAGAAAAAAAATAAACAGACATATATAACAATAAATATTTCAAATATAGTAAAAAATAAAAGAAATAGCATTGTACTACTGCGAAACTCCATATCAGATTTGTATAGCGTTTGATACCGAAAGTTACAGGCTCATATGTAAATATACTTTTCGAAACCTTAATGATAAATATTAGATCAAATCAGCAAAATTTGCCTAGCAGTTTTTGTATATTTATTAAGTACATTTTCAAAGCAATCACAATTTCTATTTACAACATAAAGCAGTTTAATTTCTATAGAAAATAAATGATCTTACAATGGTAGTTCTCAAAAAGAATTAAATTTGTAAAGAAAAATGACTTCTTGTATTACAAAGAAATTTCATACATTGACTTTCCCCGCTGGATTATTAACTGGATTTTAGTGTAAACAATACAGAAATATGCTGTGTATTATCGACAAATGTGCGTGTTCCGTTCCGGAAATAGAACGAGCTCCCCCTAGCGAGCAGTCTGTAAAAAAGGAAGTTAGCTGTTGATCGTCAAAGCATCAACACGTCTCTAAAAACACTCCATCCGAACTACGCGATGGATATTATGATTTTCAATTTATTCAAGTTTGTGAAATTTATGTTGTGTAAGTGTCTTGTGCAGTTTTAAGTGTGAATAAAACCAATTAAAAAGAAAATTAACGTCTACAGTCCACATCATATCGACCATTGTGGTCTGAGAGAGCCTGAGTGCTACTATGGATAAGCTTAATCGATTAAAAGGCACCGTAAAGGCTGCTATTACAAGATTAGAGCAGTTTATAACAGATACGAGCGATATAAAAACAACGAATGTGAGCACATTAGAAGTAAAATTAAAAAAGACAGAAGCTCTTCAAAATAAATTAGAGGAAATTAGAGAACATTATTTTGACATCCAAGAATTATCTGCGCAACAAGTGCAAGATATAGAGGAGGATATCGACACTGCTAATGAAAGGCTCGAACAACTTGAGGTAAGCTTAAAAGTTTTATTAGCATCTTTTGAAAATAAATGTAATATCGCAAGTGTAAATATTAATGATCATTCAAATGAAAACAAAACATAGGTGCGCCTCCCTGAAATTCCATTACCTTCATTCGGTGGTGATTACTGTGATTTTGCTAATTTTAAAACGCAGTTTACTAACTTGATTGTTAACAATCCTCAATTAGATAATAATCAGAAGCTATTTTATTTAAAAGCTTCTTTAAAAAACGAAGCTAAACATTTAGAATCACCTGATGATGATTTCAATTCATTGTTTCAAGCTCTGATACACAGATACGAAAATAAAAGATTGTTAATCGATTCACATATTTCTGCAATTTTAAATTATGAAAAAATGCAATATGAATCCCCTAAAGAATTGCTTAATTTTATTGATTGTGTTAACAAAAACATTCGCGCACTCAAAATTATGGAATACACACAAAATAATTTATCAGAAAGTGTATTCATAAATATAATTCTGAAAAAATTGCATAACGAAACTCAAAAGCAGTTTGAATTATCTCTTCAAAACTCAGATGTTCCGACTTTTGACTATTTAATTGCTTTTTTGGAAAAAAAGATGCTTAGTTTTAGAATCGATAAATATCTTGACTGACGCCAGACAGTCGCAATCAAGGTTTTGGAAATCTAAGAACAATTACGCAGTAAATAAATCCAGATCATTTTTTATCAACGATAATAAAAATAAAAATAATGTAAAGCCATGTGTGTTATGCAATTCGCCTCACCTCCTTTTCAAATGTTCTGCTTTTTTAAACATGAGTATTCGTGAAAGAAAAATGATTGTAAGTAAGAATAAATTATGTTCAAATTGTTTACGATTACATCAAGGTCAATGCAATTCTAAATTTACCTGTAGGAGATGCAAATTAGTACATAACACCTTACTATGTGAAGTAAATGAAAATATCATGTCGGAAACGGCAATAATAAATAAAAATAACGAGTTTGTTAAAAATAAACAAATAAGCATTTCTGAACCTGAGAATAAAGAGACGCCATTAATTGGTTCCAATTTGTTACTAGAAGATAAAAGAAATTGCGCAATATTAAACACAGCTATAATTTTAGTAACAGATGTGTATGGAAATAAAATTAGATTAAGAACAATTCTAGATAATGGGTCGTCTATCCACGCTTTAAGTAACAGCGCATGCAAGAAATTAAATCTAAAACCAAAACCATTCAAGGGTGTTATTTCCGGTATTAACGAATCACACCAGGAAATAAAACAAATTATCAATGCAAAAATATCAAATGAAAAAGGAACATTTTCTAAAACATTAGAGTTTGCAGTTCTACCAAAAATAACAAACAATATTCCTGTTGAAAGATTAGACATTTCAAACTTATGCATCCCTAACTACATAGAATTAGCGGACAATAATTTTCATATACCTGGTCAGGTTGATGCATTGATTGGTAGCGAGGTATTTTTTGACATTTTAAAGAGTGAGCAAATTCGTTTAGCAAATGCTAATTGTATGTTACAGAATACAGTATTTGGGTATATAATCGCAGGTGCACTTCCACAAGTTGAGAATAAGTCATATTATTGCCTCTTAACTGAAAATAGCTTAGACAATACTTTATACAAATTTTTTGAAATAGAATCTTTACCTGGGGATAATAAAGAAACTGTCAAAGGGGATGAAGAAATGTTTTGTGAGGAACATTTTAGAAGAACCTATAAACGCGATCACACCGGTAGATTTACAGTACAGCTACCATTGAAAGAAAATGCAGAATCAGTGTTAGGAAGTTCTAGAAAAATTGCAGCTAGGCGATTAAATAGTTTATGGGCTAAATTAGATAAAAATAAAACAATGGCTAACTTATATACAGCTTTTATGGAAGAATACGAAACTTTGGGGCATATGACACAAATTATAAGTGAAAACGAAAATAAGCTGTCTTATTACATTCCACATCATGCTGTGTATAAACCAGAAAAATTATCCACTCCCCTGAGAGTTGTCTTCAATGCAAGTTCAAATACATCTAGTGGTTATTCACTTAATTCTATTTTATTAAAAGGGGGGGAACGGTTCAGCAAGATTTATTTTCGATTATAACCAGATTCCGTACCCACAAATATGCATTCTGTGCAGACATTAAGAAAATGTACAGGCAAATACTGATTGACCCACAACAGATAAATTTGTAAAAAATTCTTTGGAAGTCCAGTACGGACGCCCCGATAAAAATATATGAACTCAACACGATTACATATGGCACTGTTAGTGCTCCCTTTCTTGCCACGTGAACGTTGGAAGCTCTTGCTGATGAAGAAAGAAAAGATTTTCCAAAAGCTGCAGAAGTGATTCATAACGACATGTATGTTGATGATTGTTTATCTGGTGCAGGTTCCTTACAAGACGCACAGGACTTGCAATCTCAACTAATTCTGATCTTAAAAAGGGGAGGGATGGAGCTACACAAGTGGGTTTCTAATCATCCTGAATTATTACAAGACGCAGCCATATCAGAATATTCATTTGACGAACATTCGCAGCAAATTTCTGTAAAAACTTTAGGGATGCTTTGGAAACCTCAATCAGATCATTTTACTTTTAAAATTAGTATCGAACCCAAAGATGTTTATACTAAGAGAGAAGTTTTGGCACAAATTGCTAAAATTTACGATCCCTTAGGCCTAATTGGCCCTATTCTAACCAAAGCAAATATTTTCATGCAACATTTATGGGAATTAAAGATAAATTGGAATCAACATCTGTCTACCAGTTCTCTTCGGGAATGGCAAAATTTTCTGATTAAATTGACAGAAATGAATCATCTTACAATTCCACGATATGTTTTGTCTGACAACATTGCAGGTCTAGATTTACACGGATTTTCAGACGCTTCTGGAAAGGCCTATGGAGCAGCCATCTACATAAGATCTCTCTCCACAACTGGACAGTTCAAGTCTAATCTTTTGTGCAGCAAGTCCCGTGTGGCCCCCCTAAAGCCAATGACCATCCCGCGACTAGAGTTGTGTGCAGCTCTACTTTTGGCAAAACTGGTTCAAAAAATAATTCCCATCCTACAGCTATGCTTTGAAAAGGTGTGGCTATGGACAGATTCATCGATTGTTCTATTTTGGCTTAACACACCACCCCACAAACTTAAAACTTTCGTTTCCAATAGAGTCACCACGATCCAGTCTATTTCTGAGAATTATCACTGGAACCATGTATCTTCAAAATCCAATCCAGCAGATATCATCTCCAGAGGTGCAACAGCCAAGGATCTGATCAATAATGATTTGTGGTGGTTTGGTCCGGAATTTCTTCAAAGGGAAATTATAGTTCCAAAACAATTTCCTACCCTCAAGGACATTGACTGTGATCATGAACTAAAAACTGATTTTAATTTATTGACTTTTCATAAAGACTCTAACGATTTTTTTAATGGTTTAAATAATTCTTCTAATAATTTTCTTAAATTAATTAGAATATGTAGTTTTATTTTTAGGTTCATCAATAACAGCCGCCATAGAGATATAAAACGGAATCAGCTTTAGGGCACAGAATTAAAATATAGTACACATTTTTTGGTAAAAAAGGCCCAGGAAGGTAAGTTCGCTCCTGAATTAGCAGCACTCAGAAAGGGACAAACTGTTCCTTCTTCCAGTAAGTTAAAGGTATTAGACCCCTTAATTGACAACTGTGGATTACTTCGTGTAGGGGGCAGATTAATAAATTCTGACTTACCTTTTGATGCTAAGCACCAAATAATTCTGCCCAATGATCATAAGCCCACTAAATTAATTTTTGAATACTTTCATAAAAAGTACTTTCACATAGGTGCTCAAGGATTAGTTCATCAAGTACGGATGAAATATTGGCCTATAAAGGCTAAAAGCATTGCCCGAAAAACAGTGCACACTTGTGTCACATGTTTCAGGCATAACCCCAAAACACTAGATCAGTTAATGGGAGACCTCCCATCGCAACGCGTAACACCTAACCATGCGTTTCTCAATTCAGGTGTCGATTTTTGTGGCCCCTTCCACATTAAGTACAAAAATCAGAGAAAGGGCACTTATTCCAAAAGTTATGTGCCCATATTTATATGCATGGCTACCAAGGCTATTCATCTAGAGATAGTAAGCGAGTTATCCGCTGCTGCATTCATCGCTGAGCTTAAAAGATTTTGTGCCAGGAGAGGCAAAGTAAATACGCTAACTTCTGACAATGCCACTAATTTTAAAGGTGCGTAAACAGAATTAAATAACTTTAAGAAATTATTGGCCACTCCCAACGAGGAATTATCAAATTTCTTTGCCGAAGAATTCATAACTTGGAAATTTATCCCACCACGATCTCCTAATTTTGGCGGTCTATGGGAAGCTGGCGTTAAGTCCTTCAAACATCATTTGCTTAGGGCCGTAGGTAATAATAAAATTACTCTAGAGGACTTTGAAACTCTAGTAGTCCAAATTGAGGGGATCCTATATTCCCGACCTTTATTTCCGCTTTCTGATGACATAAATGAGTTTGAAGTGCTTACGCCAGGGCATTTTTTAATTGGCAGACCCATTAATAGTATTCCAGAGCCTAATGTTAAAAATATTTCTGAAAATAGATTAACCCATTGGCAATTAATTACCAAATATGTTCAATGCATTTGGAAACGTTGGTCTATTGACTACTTAAATCACTTGCAGCAGCGCGGTAAGTGGCAATTTACAAAAGAAAACATAAAGTTAGGATCTCTAGTGTTATTAAAAGAAGAAAATCTCCCATCATGTAAGTGGGCTCCTGCCCGAATTCTGGAAATAATTCCAGGCAGGGACAATAGGGTTCGTGCAGTAAAAGTCAAAACTGCATGTGGTATATTTTTAAGAGGCATTTCAAAAGTATGCCTGTTACCCATTCAGGACTCTTAAATAATGTTTATGCATCATTGTATTTCTTATAAATATTATTTTTAAGTAATTATCCTGATTGTTTTGTATATTAGTATTTTGTATTTTAGTATCATTTGTAGTGTTAATTAGTTATCTATTGTATTATGTTTATATTAATTGCTGAAATATGTCATATTTCATCCCCGGGCGGCATGTTCCGTTCCGGAAATAGAACGAGCTCCCCCTAGCGAGCAGTCTGTAAAAAGGGAAGTTAGCTGTTGATCGTCAAAGCATCAACACGTCTCTAAAAACACTCCATCCAAACTACGCGATGGATATTATGATTTTCAATTTATTCAAGTTTGTGAAATTTATGTTGTGTAAGTGTCTTGTACAGTTTTAAGTGTGAATAAAACCAATTAAAAAGAAAATTAACATCTACAGTCCACATCATATCGACCAGTGCGTATATAAAAAATAAAATTCGTGAAAAGTGTATAATCATTTTTATTCAAAATTATTATTATTTTTTTTTAATCTAAGACATGCTAACATGCTTACTTATATTACTTCTAAATAATCACAGTTATTATTCACAGTATAAAGCAATTTAATTTCTATAGAAATGAAATGATTTTACAATGGAAGTTTTCAAAATAATTTAAATTTGTAAAGAAGACATGACTCCTTGTTTTACAAAATAATTTCATACATTGGCTTTCCCGCTGCATTATTAACTGAATTTTAGTGTAAATAATACATAAATATGTTGTGTATTATCCACAAATGTTCAAATTTAAAAGATAAAACTCCGTGAAGCGTGTGTAAATCTATTTTTTAACTATAAATATACTTTTTGATTGAAAACATACCCACATGCTTACTCACATTATATCTAAATAATCACAATTATTATTCACAGCATAAAGAAATTAATTTCTATAGAAAAGAAATAATCTTATAATGGTAGTTCTCAGAATAATTTAAATTTGTAAAAAAGACTTGACTCCTTGTATCACAAAGAAAATTCATACATTGGCTTTTAGCGCTGCATTATTGGCTGAATTGTAGCGTAAATAATACAGAAATCAATTGTGCATTCCACAAAGATGCGTATTTAAAAGATAAAATCCGTGAAGTGCGTGTAAAATGATTTTTTTAACTATGAATATATTTTTTTATTTAAAACATGTCCCCCTTGCTTACAAACATTACATTTAACTAAATATCAACATTATAAAAAAAATTTTATTCAATATATATATTTTTAAATTTTTATTCAATATATATATATATTTAAAATGATGTTTAAGTATAAATAATTCAATTTTATATCAAATTTGAAAAAGAAACTATCCAGATATTATCTTTTCTACACTAGAAGAAATTATTTATAATGACATATTACTTTCTTTCTTCCTTTTTTTCTTTTTTAATAAGTATACTGTTTATAAAATATTTTCTTTAAAAAATACTGGAATCTAAAAAGGCTTACAGATCGTAATCAATTTACGTTTCGTAAGACGAGATACTTTTATCGTAAATCAAGTTAAGCAAGAAATAAATTCTCCATTTTTATTGAAAATCAATACTTACCAGCCATAACGATCGAAAAAAGATAGCTAATCTAAAATGTGTTCATATCTCTAAAACGCAAGTTAAGGAGATATATCAAAGCCTGGAAGCAAATATTTGAATTCGATAGCTGAAATAAAAGAACGAAAATATTTGCGTCTAATATAAAATTGAAATCAAGGTATCATAAATCTTTGTCAAATTTCCCGTAAAAAAACATAGAAGTTGATAATTTCGTTTCTATATATATATATATATATATATATATAAAGATGGAATATATACATGGAATCAAAAAAATTTATATTATGAATTAAGACATTAATATTCAAAACAAATATTAATTACAACCTACAATATTTTTTATATATTTATATTTATTATTCCCTGCCTTGTATGAATTCTCAATTTCAATTTTTTCTTTCAAGTAGATTTCGAATATTAATAGAGGTGCCATATGCATCCTGTAGCATTTCAACAACCGAGTGCAAAACTTGAATTTGTATGCAACACCAAAAATATACTCGACTTAAAGTAATTAATTTTTCTGAAACAATCGAACGCATTTCATGAAAATTTGGATTTTGGCAAATTGAAAGGTGTAGAATTCATTTATGGTGAAATAACTTGGGTATTGCTGTAAAAAAAAAAAAAAAAAAAAAAAAAAAAAAAAAGGAATGGGTTCGTTTTGATATGTAGATGGTCCCCTAAGCAAATTTTATATTTATCATTTAAAAGTAGATATTATTTCCAATCGTTTGATATCAGTAACTTTCTGCTACAATAATTTTTTGCAGAGTTAGCAGTGGCCTCGACTGTACAACATTTTCAGAAGGGCACACACAGTTTGACACACAAACTTACGCCATTTTCAATAAAATGTCAATGATTACATCCTAATAAGTAAAAAAAAAAGAACCATTTAAAAGGCATATAAATAACTTTATTCACATCTACATGTTTCATCCGACTGACGATGACATTCTCAAGATTTTTCTTGATACAAAAATATGGTTTAAATTGCATGTAATCTCGTGACATTTTCAAGATTTATACTGGTACAAATATTTTTTTTTTTTTGAATTACATGTAATCTCGTTATTTTTGTTTATCAGTTTCATTTTAAAAATTTTGCGAAAATATTTGTTTCATTATAGATCTTGAGAATATCGTCGGAAAATCGGTAAAATATGTAGATAGGAATAAAGGTATTTATAACACTTGTAAATGTATTTTATTACTTTTAACATGTAATAACGCACTTTGATTATTTTACTGTATAATTGCATTCTAATGAATCCACACGATTGGACTATAACTCGTAAAATAACTGCGAAGATTTACACTTCATTCTTACCACAATTTTAAAAAGAAAATATTGGTCATTATAATAATATATTTTCTGGATTTAATAATAAAAATTGAACAGATAAAAAATAATAATAACAAAATAGCAAAAAGTCTTCTACGGTGTACGAATTATATTGTGCAACCGTATCGAATTTCAAATGAGAAAAAAATAGCGTGAAATAAATTCGCTAATTTTTCATTGGTATATTTTCTGATTTTAAAAATTATTTGTAATCTAAACTACAAGTAAGTTGCTTCTCTAACTCAAACTCAGAATACGCAGTTTAAAAAGAAAATATACCATATTATGAATGCAAATACACATAGTCTAATGTTTAGTTCTTCTTTTTTTCAATTACATTTTAATTAATATTGCATTTTAGGGAAATCTTCCGACAGTTGGTCCATATCAAATCGATGTACATTTGATCGATGTATGATTTCACAAAAAACTGATTCCATTAAAAATATAATAATATCATCATTCATATTAAATTGTTTCTTAAACAATATGGTAGATGTTTGATGTCAACTCTTGAGACGCATGAAAAATTCCCGAGAAGTTATTTTAATCACCTTTTCACTATGTTTTTTAAATTCTGGTTCAGAGAGAAAAAAGTAGAGTTGAATCAGTCTAAACTAATTTTAACTTGCTGCTATATGAAGAAGATTACAAAAACAATATCTTAAATTTCGTTAAGCAATTTTAACACCAGATGACCTGCCAGTGGTCTTACTAGTGTATAAAAAAAAAAAAAAAAAAAAAAAAACATATCATATGAAAGTTTTAATCAAAACAAAAAGAAAAATTTACGATCTCTGAAGATTATATTCAATATATTTTTTTTTATTCAATTTATTTCAATCTAGTTACCCTCGTTTCTGCCTGGGGGGTGGGGGGGGGGGGAGTAATATAATTATTTCGTGTTTAATCAGTACAAACTATTTTTAACTTGAATATGACATGATGCATCAAAATATAAAAATACAATTTTATTTAAATTTGTTTACGATATTTCTGCCAAGAAGCGTTATTGGCGTAAAAGAACGTTGAGTTGAATCTGTATAATTTAATTTTAACTTATAAGTATTTTTTCTACTGAGGAAAACATAAAAAGATAAATTTAAATATTTAATCATGCAATTTTGCATAACGCAAAATGCTATCAAAAAAAAAAAAAAAAAAAAAAAAAAAAAACTATTATGTAAAATTTGTTTTGAAACAGCATTTAGCAATAGCGGAATATTTCTTTTTTTTCTGACGATTAAAATAAATATTTTTTATTGCACTATTATAGGCTAGAATTTGCGAAAAAAACCATGTACAATCTAATTTATTGTTTAATTAAGTACGGTAGTTGTACATTGAAACATTAAAAATAAATGTTATGTAAATTTCGTTACCAAATATCTCGCAAGAGGATTACTATAAACGCGAAAGAAAATTGTGGTGTATCGGTCCTACCAAATTTTAACATCAGTACGACTCTCAAATAGTGAAATTAAAAGAAAATCAATTTTATTTAGATTTAGTTGATAAATTTCCTATAGAAGATTGAGTTGAAATCTGTAATAATTTTAACCATACCTAATTTTCACTTGAATGTATTCTTGCCATATAAGAACAAGTAAAAATAATCCATTTTACCGTTTTAGTTACGAAATA
The DNA here is from genome assembly GCA_963932465.1 of Maratus speciosus. Taxonomy (NCBI): domain Eukaryota; kingdom Metazoa; phylum Arthropoda; class Arachnida; order Araneae; family Salticidae; genus Maratus; species Maratus speciosus. Next base: position 415,994,768 of record OZ010795.1, on the reverse strand, counting down.
TTCAACCGATACACTACAAAAGTAAAAACTATCATGTGGAAAGAAGCACATAAATTTAAGAGTAGAAGACACTTATCCTGAAGATTTCTTAAGAAAACACGCAAAATTAATTTTAGATAGGGGAGACTGTAGATGAAAGGGACATTCAAAATTTTGTGAAGAAAATAAAATGTACAAAGTTTCAACATTTGCTCAATCGATGACGATACTTGCTCTGTCTTAATAATCCTTAAAGCTAACATCAACAATTGTAGCGTTCTAGGTGATGAAAGCAAAACCTGTTTTTGATATAAGAAAGTAAATTTTGATGTTGTTTTTCTTTTTTCTCTAAAGAAATAATACTTTGTTTAGCATTATAATATTTATGTTATTTAGCACTGTAAATTATGCACTTTATGTGAATATCGGTATATTTTGTTAGCTGAAATACTCTCATGCATAAATACATTTTCAATTTCGCTAGGTGGGTATGGGGTTGAAAGGGACAGAAACTGAGGGATTGAATAGGACATGTCCTTTTCAACCCGATAGGTTGTTCCTATTAAGCTTCCTTTAGTCAAACTCAATAAAAAGAATTAGCTTCATATTTGCTTGAAGTATGTAATATCAACTATAGTTTGACAACTGCGCATACGAGTATTCAATTGCTTTGAACTTTCCAAATATGTCTCTATCTTCGCAAACAAAGAAGAAGGATGGAACTGATTGGTTTCAAGATTTTATGCAACGACATTCATTATTTTCTCTTAAGAAACCTATAACAGTTAGTTTAACAAGAAGTACAAGATTTAACATACCTAATGATGATATTTTTTAAAAACCTTTAGTTAGTTATGGATCGCAATAAACTTAGACAGAACATAATATATAACTTTGATAAAACAGTCTTAATGACAGAGTACAAATCACCTAATATAGTAGCAAAACATAGTGTAAAACAATTTCCTCAGATAACATCAGTTGAACGTGGTAAACTTATCACATTTTTGTGTTTTGATTCTGCATCAGGTAACTCTGTTCAATAGTATTCATTTTCCAAAGGAAGAATTTTAAGGAATGCTTGGGGGTGCCCCTCTCCAAAAACTAGGATTTGCTCATCAAAGTTGGCCAATGACCGCAGAAGCTTTTAAAAGCAATTGTCCATTAGCTAAATATTCTAGTTGTTCTAAAACTGATCATGCGCTTCTCTTATTTGATAATTATGAAATCAGTATAAATATTAATACAATAAAATTTCCGAAATATAATGCAATAATTATGGTGATATTCCTGTCGCACTGTAGACACAAACTCCACAAAAGCACTCTTAATGAATAAAAAGTACATTTTTTCAGAAAAAAATAAAATTAATTTTGATTTACTAATACTAATGTCATGGATGAAGTGAATATTAATGATATTGTAGGGAAGTTACCTAACCCCGTAACCGGTGTTGTGACAGCTAGAGCTAAATCTTTCTTAAAATTTTTGACTGGTTTAATGTTGTTTTATATCAAGTAGGTGAAGCCCAGTAGTGTAGTGGTCAGCACGCCTGTCTACCGCACCGCAGGTCGAGAGTTCGACTCCGGACAGGGCAAGGTTCACTCAGCCTTTCATCCCTTCGGGGTCGATAAAATGAGTATCAAGCTTGCTTGGGAACTAAACACCGAGGGTCTCGCGTTAGGTTGACCACCTGGCCGGGACGCATGCTGCATAGCACATCGGGGCCCAGGGTCAAGAATACAGAGATGGGCACTGACGGCCCATATCCTTCTTGGATTGTATAGCCACAGAGTTTAGTTAGTTTATATCAAGTAGGCCAAAACATGTTATTTTTCGTTTTTATTCTATCATATGTTGCAATATATATATATATATATATTTAATTTGTTTATAATTATCTTTCATTTTTGAATAATGTAATCGCAAATAAAACGATAAAATGTTCATAAAAGAGTATTATTTATGTGTGTCCCTTTCAACCTCGCACAGTGTCCATTTTAATGGTACCCTATAATGGGGTTAAAAGGGAAAATCCTCCCAGTTTATGAAAATGCGTATATATTTTAAATTATTGTACTTGAGGACAAGATGTTTTAGTAGTGTGAAAGCGAAAGGTTATAGACGAGAATTAGGCTTAAATTTGAAAGTGATATCTTATATTGTCATTATTTTATAAGCTTATAAAATAAAATGTCCCTTTCTTCCCCATTCTCCCTTAGATTTATTTACGTTATCTCTTTGTCAAAAATGCTATAAAAACAAACAGCCTGTCGTGAATATCTGCATTTTCTTAAACTTCAGTACTGTTTCATGCAGTAAAATATATAAAATAAATTTAATTTAATTTTTTTTGCTCTATTTACCGGCTGCGGGCGTTATACTCGCAAAAGAAAATTGGGTTGAATGTGCCTTACAAATTTATAAATTCATTACGATTTGAATACTTTAAATCATAAAATTAACTTTATTTACATTTTATTACCGTACTTGTGGCTATGGGGGGTTATCTGAAAAAAAGAAAATTTAAATGGGCTTGTCTTATATAATGTTAATTTGTAGTATGGTTCCAATTGAGAAAAGAAAATTTTACTTAGGCAATTTCCCATCAAGTCACCACATGCTTAAAAAACTATGACATGAAAATATTTCCGAAAACATATGTTTGACCTTGGATAACTATTAATCTAACGCTACCACAAAAAAGAAAAAAAAAAGAAAAGAAAAGAAAAGAAAAGAAAGAAACCGTGCAAAATCAATTATATTAAAATTCATGCACAAAAACTAGATGTGTAACAACAAATACAAAATTAATAGTTTAAATAACATAATTATGTAAAGAAACCGCAATATATAGTTTAATAATTCATTATGGTTCATTAAGTATAAAAAAAAGAGTAAAAAAAAAAAGAACTAAAATAATTTACAGATATAAATTAGAAATGGAGAGTACTCGAAAGAATCGGAACGGAACGTAGAACGGAAAGTACTCGTGCAAAAATGTAAATTTCAATGGAAATAAATTTCCACGCAAGCGGCCAGAATATTCACACTACCTACTCGGTTCAGATACGACACTGGTATATCTTACTATATTTTTCTGGTATGAAGTTTTGAATTTTCTGATAACTTTCTAAATGTGATCACTATCTCATTGAATTATGGAAATCTTTTTTATAACGTCAGTATTTTGTATCCTATTAAGAAAAAATGTCTTTTAATTAATTAATACCGATTTAGTCTTCGGACTGGCGCTCGCAGCGATGTGCCGGAAAGATGACCGAACTTGACCATTTAAGAGGACGTAAAAGCTGTAAGAATGTTACCGTAGGTGAAACTGTGGTAGGATCATTACCGTCGCCTCCCCGTCCTAAGCGGAGGCTGACTGAGTTATCACCCGAGGCCGCCTACCACGGCCTCCGAAACCCATTCGAACGCATCCAGGGAGTATTGAGGTGTCTGTTCCCTGCCGTTTTCGCGGTACAGGGAATGCCCAACTGGGTTCCAGGCTTAAAAAGGGTTTTGTTTTTAACTCTATATATTAATGATACTATCCCAATCTTAATAATATTATAAATGTCAAAGAGTGAAACTGTTTGGTTGGATTCAGCGTCAAAACGATGATTAATTTTGTATTAGGGTGATTGTCTTTGTATTCACTATCCATTATGTTATTTTTTGCTTTCAATGTGCAAAATTTTCACTTAAGTTAACAAAAATTGCATATTTTATTTGTTTGTAATACATAAAATAGAAGTTCTACAAACTACACCTACTTTCCATCCAATGTGACAGTTCAATATTCTATTGCGTTTGTAATAACATAGCATTTCAAAGGAAAAAATACTGAAATTCATTTGACATTCCAGCAATAATAGGCACAGCGCTATTAACTGAACTGTAACTACCTAGTGAAAAATTTGATAAAAGATATATTTCTCGGTGCAAAAATGCACAGTCGGACCTCGTTTTCTCGACACCCGGTTTTCACGTAATTCCGCTTATCACATAAGTTTTTCAAAGTCCCGATTTTCTGTATATTATTCTAATGTAAACAAACTCCTGGTTGTACGTCGTTGAATAATTTTCAACTCCGGATATCCCGACGGTTTAAGAAGATTGTCCATTTTTCATAATGCATTTATAAGCACGGCAATTAAGCGGTAAGAAAAGTCTCACTCAAACTTTTCGTATTACCCATTGAGATAAATGAGAAACTTTACTTCCGTCCTTTATCTGAATAAATAAGCCCAAGCACTATGAATGACACACTTCATTCATGCTCCAGATAGACGTATCAATCTAATAGCGGTCTTTTTGTTCTGGTCAGGCGGCGCTTTCTTGTGGCTACACGACGTTTTTCGTCCGACTAAAACCGAAGCATAGCATTGTATTGAAACGATCAGAAATTATTTAACATTCATTTATGAAAAAACGAATATTGATTACAATTCGTTGCATAATATTGAAAACATAACTGTGGGAAGCACATCTAGGGATAAGTAAGCCTAAATTAATCAATATTCCATGTAACAATAACTGATCTTTCTTCTTTTTAATTTTGTTTTTATGTTTATTTTGTTTAATAATAATGTTTTACAGCTTAAAACTGCAAGAACAGTTATGAATTTAAAATTGTCGGAAATTAAATAAAAATACAGCTTTTATAATCATATTTATCCCTGACTCCAGTTACCGCGACACTCCGCTTATGGAGACACTTTTTTCTGGACATTAGAGTGTCCGGATAATGTGGTTCTACTGTATTTGCTTTTTAAAAAGTATTGAATATTGTGTTTTCTCTATGTCTTGGTCATTGCCAGCAATAACTGCATCCTCAACGTTGGGAAGTTTGCATTTCTACATATTTCCGCAATAATGACAAAAAAAAATTGCAATTTCACTATTAATATTTCCAACTGAATGTAAATAATTGTGAAATATTGACGTTTTGTTGGAAATAACTACGATGCGTAGAAATATTTATGCCGTACTAACGCTTCCAGGGGTCGCAGCTTGCAGGGAAAAAATATATTGTTTATATCAGTATCCGTAATCAAAAATCGTCAGCAAAGATGTGTTTAGAAGATGGATTGGAATATATATATATATATATATTAATTATTCAGATGATTTTAAAAATATGTGTAATAATTTTCATATATCGCATTTTTTATTCACATATCACTTTTGTACTTTTTGTTGCACTTATGGATTATGCTGTCTAGATGTACTTTGAAAAACATGATAGTAAAATTACTTATTTAAGTGGGTCCGGGACACAAAAATCTTCAAATTTTCAATTTTTTATTTTTTTTTATTTTTATTTTTATTTGTTTGTTTTTTTTTTGAATTAAAATTTTTTCTGCCGTTTTCTGCTTAAAGTGACGCTTAAATCATGTTTCTATCTTAATTAGAACAGAATATATAAATTTTTCCGTTTCGGTTTGTTTTCAAAATCTACCTTTCAAGCTATGGTTGTCAAGGAAACGATTTCTTGTGAAATTGCGTTTTTCTTCTTGATGGGTTTTTTCACCATTTGCCAAATTTAAATTGTTATAAATCAAGAACCGTTACAGATAAATGGTTCAAACTTTGAAAATGTCTTTTCAATAGCTTTACTTTAAGTTAGATTCAGCGAATAAAATAAAAAAAAATACTTTTGAAAATACGATTTTTTTTTTAAGTTACATAATTTTATTTCTAATTTTTACTTTAAATATTTTTTTTAATTGATATTTTTTTAAATGCTGAATCTAAATTAAAATTCATATATATTTCTGTTTATTTAAATGAAAACAAAATGAAATTATATAAATAATATTTAGATTTATAACGATTTTAAACTACCCCGCTTAAAAAAATTAATTAATTAATTAATTAATTAAATTATGAGAAGTTTTGTCATGCGATTTTGTTTACAAATCATATGGTTATCCATCACAAAAAAATTTCAAAATTTTAACTAACTAAATAATTTTTTTTTGAAAATGTGTCCCGGACCCCCTTAATTCAAATGTTGCTGCTCTCACCTTAGAAAAAAATACATGCAATGTCTGTATATATAGATGAAATTTTTATGATTTTTAATGGGCAGGAGATTTTTGTGATTATTAATATATTATAATGTGCGTTGTTTAAATTCTACTTCCAATCATTATATTTATTTTTCTGAAATATTTCATAATACATTATATTTGGATTTAAATTAAATTAAAAGTTAATGTATATATATATATATATATTCATTATTTTAAATTGTTAATTATATATATATATATGTATGTATGTGTGTGTGTGTGTGTGTGTGTGTGTGTGTGTGTGTGTATTGTACACAATCACATAGATAAATGTAGGTATCCGCATATTGGTTTTTAATGTACTTTATTTTACTGTATTCTAATAATATTTGCGAATAATTAGAGATATTTTGAGATATAACGAAAATCCCACGGGTACTTAAATTAAGCTCAGTTATAATCTAAAATTATATGGTACATTTTATTTCTGTTATGTGCAGTTTTCAAATACGACAAATATCTTCTGCTACTGTACTTTTCCCAAGATATTTGAAGTATCCTTGTTGATTTGAATATAAGATAATGCAGAAAGAATCATGTTACATCTCAAAAATGTGAAGTGCTATAAATGATAGAAAATAAAACTTTCTATTTTCTATGATTTCAATATATGCAAATGTAGTTATATAAAGAGTAAATTTGGAAAATTCTGCCAAAATAGATCCTAATCTCCAATTACTAAACATTTATGAAAAGATATAGAACCTAATATTCTTAATTAAATATTTGAAATCTGTACTAAGAAATGAAAGTTTCATTTTTATCTGTATGTGTGCCTGCCAGAGATTGCTAGCAAAATTTACCACATGTATAAATCTGAAATTTTGGATGAGGATAGTCCAAGGCAGATACTGATGCACATGATTATCAAATTGTATTTTTTTTATAACTAACCTTATATTATTAAAAAACTAATCGAAAACTCATTTTTTCCGAAAATCGTCAACGCGGTTGCGAATGCTCAGTCCTTGCTTTCTGTCCCTCGTTCAAGAGAGAAAATTCACTTTACAAGAAATACAATAATACGCGTGAAGCGTAAAAATTTAAAGTTCGTCAAAATTTAAATTTCTTTTCCTATGTTTATATTTGTGATTTATGTATTGTGTCAAAGATGAAACGCAGAATATGTTACCTAGATAATCTGAATCTTTAGCTTTATAATTGGCAAAGGATAGAATTATTAATTCAAAAGTATTTTCAAAACTTCGAGATCAATAGTAAAATAAATATCTTCAAAAGTATGCAATAACATTAACCATTTGATAATAATTCATGTTATTTCTAATTTTCTTGTAATATAGTTCACGATTCAACGGTTAAACAAAATGTAATACAAACTGTAATTTTTTGTAAATAGCGGAATGATTTATTTTTAGCTTTAAAAAAATTTAAACTGAACATTTTAGATTTTCACGAGCTTCGTTGTCATTTTTCAGAAATTTAATTATGACAATTTAAAAAAAAAGTAATAGTAAAAGTTAGCATGTCATTTGGGATTCTATATGGATTCCGAAAATGTTTATAACGTATTAAATCAGATGATATGTAAATAAATGCATATTAAAACACAAAAATCATACCAAGAAATTTTAAATCCATCCATCGTTCCAGCAATACTTCGGAATGTACATTACAATATTTAACCCGAGTTTGCCTGCGCTGGGTATGTCACACCCAGTGCTGCTTTTTTGGAGTTTTTCTCCCTAACCTTTCTTCAGAAATGGATGAGTAATTGTGTAGCTGCCCCGAAGGTCATAATCTTAGAGGGGGGAAATCGGTTAAATATTTCGAAATATAGATCTATTGCAATCGCCACATATAGGTATCTCACACCCAGCGCGAGTATTTCTGTAACAGCTCTAAGTACAGATATAGGCAGGAAATTTGCAGAATAAATGTAAATAAATTTTTAATATATCCTTAAAACTATATTATCCCTTTCTTTTTCGTAGTGTTTTATGTAGATTTTAAGGTAAAAATAATGGAAGAAACCGTCATGGGTATGACATACCCAGAGCGAGTAAAACCGGCAGTTTTTTCCACGCGTGCATTCAATACAGATACACGCAACGAATGTACAAAATAAATGTAAGTAACATGTTTAATATATGTTTAAAAGTCTATTATCCCTTCTTTTTCCCTGTGTTTTATATTTAATATAGATTTTATAGTAAAAAAAAGAAAAAAAAAACGGAAGAAACTTTCATGGGTATGACATACCCAGCACGAGTAATCCCGTTCGTTTTTTCTCACGCGTGTAATGCCAGGTTAAATGTCAATTGATGATATCCTACATTTTTCTTATTATCTGCTGGCTGATAATTGCTTTACTAAGTCATGCATTATCGGAACTAATTTTATCGGAACTAATAATGGCGCCACATACGGATTTACAGCAATTATTATTTCATAGCAATAACATTCGTGATAGATTAATCTTGGACATTAAATGTACAACAAATGTTTATCAATTGAAAACAATTTTACAAAAATATGTTCGTGATATATTTCGTGAAATAAAATTCGTGAGTGACACCCTTTTCATAGAAAGTTTTATTCAATGCTACGCTTCGTGTCCCAAAATTATTTTGAATTTGTTACAAAAAAAAAAAAAAAAAAAAATCTGTTTTCGAAAAAAAAAAAAAATGTATTGATTTAAAAGGATTTTGTTGCACTGTGTGTGTGTATGGTGAAATATGCATACAACTCTTTTATTTTATCAAATAAATAAATAAATAAATACATAAATAATAAACACACAATAATAAACACACAATAATTATATTTAAATGCAAATAAAATGTATAAAGGTGTTCGTTTTTCTCGCGCGTGTAATGCCGAGTTAAATGTCAATTGATGATATCCTACATTCTTATTATTATCTGCTGTCTGATAATTGCTTTACTAAGTAAAGCATTATCCGAACTAATTTTCAATAACCCGTCTAACAAAGAAGATTAACAAATACAGATTTTAGAGCAATTATTATTTCAAAGCAATAACCTTCGTGATAGATTCCTGTAGATAAAATGTACAACAATTGTTTATGAATTGAAAATAATTTTACCCAATATATTCGTCAGTAGCACCCTTTTCATAGAAAGTTTTATTCAATGCTATGCTTCGTGTACCAAAATCACTCTGAATTTGTTACTAATATATATATATATATATATATATATATATATATATATATATATGTGTGTGTGTGTGTGTGTGTGTGTGTGTGTGTTTTCGAAAAAAATATGTATTGATTTAAAAGGATTTTGTTGCACTGTGTGTGTGTAAGGTGAAATATGCATACAACTTTTATTTTATCAAAAAAAAATAAATAAATAAATACATAAGTAATAAACACACAAGAATTATCATTAAATGCAAATAAAATGTATAAAGGTGTTCATTTTTCTCGCGCGTGTAATGCCGAGTTAAATGCCAATTGATGATATCCTACATTCTTATTATTATCTGCTGTGTGATAATTGCTTTACTAAGTAAAGCATTATTGGAACTAATTTTCAATAACCCGTCTAACAAAGGCGCCACATACGGAATTTAGAGCAATTATTATTTCAAAGCAATAACCTTCGTGATAGATTCCTCTTGTACATAAAATGTACAACAATTGTTTAGGAATTGAAAATAATTTTACCCAATATATTCGTGAGTAGCACACTTTTCATAGAAATTTTTATTCAATGCTATGTATCGTGCCCCAAAATCATTCTTAATTTCTTATATATATATATATATATATATATATATATATAAGATATATATAAATAAATATATATATGAATATATATAGAAATATATATATAAGATATATATAAATAAATATATATATGAATATATATAGAAATATATATATATATATATATATATATATATATATATATATATATATATATATATATATATATATATATATATGTATAACTGTTTTTGAAAATAAAAATGTATTGATTTAAAATGATTTATAACACTGTGTAACATGAAATGTGCATACGACTTTTATTTTATCAAAATAAATAAATAAATAAATAAGTAATAAACACCCAAGCATTATCTTTAAATGTAAATAAAATTTATAATTTTGTTTTAATAAGGATTGAAGCATTTTTTTTTTCGATAACACAGATAATATTTACTTGATTTGGATTATAAGATAAAGTATAAATAATAATAAATACATTGAAATAAAATTTAATCTCCTAAGTGATGTATGCAATGCTGCGCTTCCAGTATTATATAGATCAATTACTGATTTATTAATAAAATTTAACGTTATATAATTAATATTTATTTTATATAATCTTTTAAAGCGTATTTATATAAAAGACATTTCTACACTTTATTTAATTCTTATAATAGAAATGAAAAAATAAGCTTTCATCAATAGTAGAGCAAGATATGTTATTTGATTAAAAGCAATGAGGCGATGTTACGGTTGAAAGATTTTTCAGGTAAGCCTAAAAGCAAATTCATTAGTTTGCGACATCGTGAAAACTGGATAGTCACCTGTCTCTTCAACAAGAAATAATCAATTCTGGAGGTTGCAGCAAAATTTATTTTTCCTTTAGTTGCGGTTTTGATTAAATTGCTTATTTCAGTAAATAATGACATTACAATCGACTAAAAAACAAAAAAAAAAATCTTCCTTTATAAGAGAATTATATTCGGAGAAAAAATTAAAATAATTTCAAACATTGTTCCAAAACGTTTAATATAACGAAGTTATGAAATTTCATAAGGTATGTAATGAAGAATAAATGTCTGAATAAATGTCATCAAGTTACATTTTTAAATAAAATATCTAGCAATTGTCATCGAAAAATTAAACAATGTATGTATATACTCGCATATAAGCAGACCCCAAATTCAACAGAAATAACAGATTGCACACCAGGATTTATAAGGAAAATATAGAGGAAAAATGTATCTTTTTATTACACAAATGGAGAAACTGCTTATATTAAATAAGGCAAAGATACCTACACGAAAATACTGGTATGGAACGTATTTTATTTTTTGTCGAATTTAGGATTCGACTTGCACGCAAGTACATACAGTATTTTTATAATATATTACGATATTTCGTGCAGAGTATGACACTCGAGTGCATATGAGAATGTCTAATGGATATCATAAATTATCACAAAAACAGAGATTTCTTTTTTATAATTTTAAATTTTATAATAGATCAAATGAAGTTTTGTTTTAAGACATAATCCTTTAAATTGTATTAAATGTTATTTTTATGATCATCCCATGTATCGTAGAGGTTCCTGCTAAACATCCGTTTAAATTTAATATAAATGTTTTATTATAATACCGTTAATTTTAATACAGATGCATAAATGTCCTAAATATACATTTATAAACGGTCAGAGTCAGAGATTGGGCACCAAGGATGGATCTGTAAAAGTAACTATTTTACTGTCGCAGGAAAATCACCAATTGTTTCATCTTAGTATTCATAATAGAAGAATCCTTAATCATAAAAAATAAGTACTGAAGTATGCAATTGAATCAGTCATTTCAAAAACCGCATAAATCAAGTTTTTTCAAATGTACTTTTTTGTTTTATACTACATTTTGTAAATCGTAAATTATAAAAATTATTCGATATTCACAAAATTTCAAGTCCAAAATAAATAATCCGCTAAACAAATCCATAAAAATTCGTTTACTTCTAAATAATACAGTTTTTTTCCCTCAAAAGTCACTTATATTGTTTTTGAAATGATCGATTCAATTGTTTGCGATGAAAAATATAATTTCAGTATTAACGATCAGAAATACCGGGTGAGCAAAAAGTTTGTATAAACTTTAAAAATTCATAAAAACCGAATAAATAACCGAAATGAAAAACTGTTTGCAGGATTAGCATCTATAGGTCACGGGAATTTTTTTAAAACTGAAATAAAAAATAACTCAAAAAACATTTGACAGATGGCGATGTTTCGTGCGATTTTGTTGGGAATAAGCAAATGAAACGGCTAAAAGAGCGTGCGCTCCTAATTCAGAAATTGTTCACGTAAAATAACTTCACCAACAAAGCTTTTACCCTTCATACTCAGCATCCTTGATCAAGTACACGGCTCACAACGGTGAATTATTTCTGGATTAAGAGCGCAAGTTCTTATAACCGTTTCATTTGCATATTTCCACCGAAATCGCACGAACCAGCGCCATCTGTTGGCTGTTTTTTGAGTTATTTTTTATTTCTGTCTTTAAAACAAATCCCGTGACCTATAGATGCTAATCCTGCAACAGTTTTTCATTTGGGTTATTTTTTCGGTTTTTATGAATTTTTAAAGTTTATACGGACTTTTTGCTCACCCGGTAAATGCATACATACTTGTTCCCAAACTAAGTTATACAGTCTGCCGCGATGAATACGACCTTTAAATGAACAAGCAGTAACTCTAGAACGAATCATTTAAAATATTTGTTACTTTAGCAATAAATTGCCTATGAATAGAGAGCCTCATAGAGATGCTGAGAACTTGTCTGTTCTATTTTTTTTAAAAAATTACCTTTTCCATATTTAATATACCCTTAAGAAATAAATATATTAGCGAAACATGGCGAATACAAAAATCCCTGCCGGATCGACATTTAGGCGCGGGTAGATTTCGAAGTTAAGTGATAATTTCAACAACAAAAACTAAATCATGATTAGAGATAAATCCAATTAAAAAAAATTTCTGGCCGCTTTTGACAAGATTTTAATTTCATTTTTATATAAGTGCTGGTTTTATCAGAATCATGTTGAGGCGGCATTTAAAAAAAAAACATTTTTCATGCAACAACTAGAAATTTTTTGACACATTTTCAGATTCATTGTTAAAAGAAAAACAGGAAACATGCTGACGTGATTTTTGAAGAGATTTATAAGTGATATGTCTTTTTTTTATGTTTCGTTCAGTTAATTAGAACTTGATTTATAAACAATTATTTTCTCAGTAGGACAATATTTGTTGTTTCCAACTCAATCGCTTCGGGAAATTCTGTTCAAAATGCCCAATTTGACATATTTTTTTTTTTAATTTATTCTGTCTCTATCACAAAATAGACCGTTTCGGTACATTATATAGTTTCTTAATAAGAAAACCTACCAATTGGATGCGTTTGAGAGCAAAAATTAATTTAAAAATGAGTCAGAAAATAAGCAGTTTAGATTTGAGTACACAATACGAGGACTTTTTCTTCAACTGCTATGTATTTGTTTAATTTGTTTTTGCTCTAAAATAGTTCAGATGAGAAACTTTTGAAAATAAAAGTTGTAGATAATATTAAGAAGATATATAATAAATTCATGAGGATTTTATATCTTGTGATTTCCCGAATAAATGAATTTTTTTCTTCTTCAACCCCCCCCCCCCTTTTTCTATCGCTACGAATTGGTCCTATCAAAAATAACAATATAAAAGATGCAGATAATAATAGTAAGACGATTTATAAAAGCAGAGAATTGACGAAGTTATGGATTTTTTTCTCCCCAAAACCCTATTTCTTTCGCCCCTTGAGCCATTTTCTCATTTTATGAATAATCTGCCATACGTAAAATTTTGGACCAATATTTAGAAGCAATAATAACTTCAAACTGATTCGATATGTATTATAATAATTAAATTATGGGTTTTTTCTGTTTTCACAAAATCCCTTACTATTTCCACCGCCTTGGTTCGATTTTGCCCATTAACGAACTTGACCGCGATTTTATGCCACTTGAGTTTATGTATGAATTTGGAAGAGATTTGAGCAGAGTTATGGAAGTTATCGCGTCCATAAAAAGTGATATACAGGGTGGTTTAAATTAAAGTATCCCTGTTTGGGACGCTCTAGCGAGAGAAGCAGTGGGTGCAACAACTTCATATTTCGAGGATTATATCAGACCATGGGAAACTAATTGGTGCAAAAAAAAAAAAAAGTTCAAACAAAGCCCGCTAGGAAAAATGCGACGATGCGATCGGTAAGGAAGGTAAGGAAACTGTAACATGACCAAAGGTGTAAACATCTAGGCGCCAATGGGCCAATTCCCACCAATAAATTTTATTAGTATTATTCGTTTTTTTATTAGTATATGATCCGATTAATTTTATTATTTTTCTTATTCCGAAGAAAACAAAAAATTTAGAAGTGGGATTTTTTTTAATGTTAACCCTCTGTCTACCAGAAGGGTCCAATGGACCCGACATGTACATTCAAAATATTTATTCAAACCAGAAATTTCTTCAAAACAAACTAAATGTATAAATCAGACAATAATAAGTTAAATAAACAAATTAAATAGTTTTAAGTAAAAATTCTGGTGTAGAATGTTTTTATAAAACTTGAGTAAAATTTCCGGTAGTTCTAGGGTTAATTATGGGAACCTTGTGCTCTTTATTTGTTTACGCGCGCATTACCGGCGAACAACATTTGCATAAAAGGCGGGATAAAGGACCGTCGTAACAGATAAAAAGAAATGCGAATAGGTTCGGAACTTTCTGAGACCGCCACGATGGTTCTCTCGTTTCCTGAACGTGCTTTGCTCTTAAAGCTTATTCACCAAAATGACAGTAACGCTGCCAAAGCGCTTCGTTTGTACCGACCTCATAAATCTTTGTGGACGGGTCCAGTGACAACATGTGCACAGCGACGAATGGCCAATCGCTTTGAGGAAACTTGTAGCTTTGCAGTTCGGGCAGGCCGAGGACGAAAATAAAAGATACTGCATGTGATAGATGATCTCGCAACCGCTGTTGTTGAGCAGGGCAGTACAAACACAGCAGGAGAATCCAGTGTTCGAGCTATATCAAGTAAATTCGATTTACATACACTATCGTATGTAGGTGCATGCATATAGCTCTCAAGGCCTATCCATATAAGATTCGTCACTTCCAAGAATTAAAACCTGGCGATAACAATCTTCGAAGGATGTTCGCTTTGACGTTCTTGGCAAGGATGGAGGTGGATAAGAATTGGCCGTGGAGCATCATATGGGCCGATGAGGCTCACTTTTACATGTGAGGACCAGTTAACACACAAAACAGCCGTATCTGGTCTACTGAGAATTCTCACAATATCCAAAAAAATGCCCCTGCATATTCCGCATGTTATTGTGTGGATCGGTTTCACTGCGAGCTTTTTGATTGTGTCATTTTTTAAAAAGAAATCACTCTCCGGGGACCGAAAACGTGTTCTATAACTGCAGCACGATATTCGGGCATGTTTTAAAGTGTGATCACTCCAGAACTCTAGCAGCGTGGGTGCCTTGCTGCAAGAACATTCCAACAAGATGGTGCACCCCCTCGCATTGGACGTGAAGTTAAAAAATTACTGGGATGTCATTTTACAGAGGATCGCATTATTAACCATGCATTTCCTACAAGATGGCATCCACGTTCACCTGACTTGACTCCGTGTGATTTTTGGCTTTGGGTTTACCTCAAAGATAAAGTTTATCAAGGAAACTTAGGGAATGTGGCGGACTTAAAGAACCAGATCATTTTGGAAGTAAGATGCATAGTCGCGATCAGTTAAACGCCGCTGTTGATCATGCGGTGACATGGTTTCATGTTTTAGCTCTGAAGGAAGATGGACATATTGAATCCGAACTGTGAAAACTATGTGTGCTTTGTCTTACCACGTGCGTGTCTATCATTTGTTCTGCAGCTAGCAGTTTTTTAGGATCATCAGTTTGTGTGTAGAAAAATGTAATAATAAATTTATTTACCGACACCTCGTATTATGTTCTTTATTGGTTGCGTCATGTTCAAGGGTGTTAAAATCTTGGCTATTTTATTAAATGCTTTGTATCCAAAATAAATTAAAAAATTTGCTCCAAAGACAAATTAGGAATCAAATTTGTATTTAAAAAAACAAAATTTCAAATATATATATATTTTACCTTTGACGTAAAAAAGAACAAAGAAGATTAAAATTCTTTTTCTTCCATGCGAGTAAAAATACAAGTTTTTATATTTTACGAAAAATAATACGCTTGCTTTTGTAAATAGTCGAGCATTGCTTCATTTCTATGGAAATTGGAGAATACGTGCCGGAATAATATGTATATATATATATATTGTTTAAATCAGACTTTGCTCATTTTTTCATGTCTTCTGAAAAAAATAGACTCAATAAATACACAATGGTGTTCATTCTTTAACAGTATTTGTTTTATATTGAATTAAATAATGATGCCCCGAGACAATAAAACAATACGTAGTGTATTATATTTTTACAAAATGATGCTAACAGTGAATTTAATACACACTGGCTAGGGGTAATTGCGAAACATATAAAATAAAATAGTCCGTCAATTGTAAGCCATATAAAATAATTATTATGAAAGCTATTTCGTTTATTATTTAATTTTCTCTTTTTAAATAGCATAAATAAAAGAATCAATTTAAAATAAACAATTCCGCCTGGATTTACTTTACTATAACTAGCACATTTAATACTTTTAAAAGCGTGTTTTTTAATGAAACTTTTTTTTTATTTGCAGGAACTTGTGATTGAAATATCATGAAAATTTTATTTGATACTTGTAGTTTATAAAGTAGCAGGAGTCGTTCGGTAGCTTCATCTCCCCGAGCCTTACCGATTTTTGGTGTCTTTAATTTCTGTAATTTCCCTTTGAAATTTGTCCGGTTTCAAGTTTTGATTTTTTTTTCAAACCTGTCTTTCGCTAGAGTATCTTTTACTTGGGACGTGGCTGGCGACCTATTAACCTTGCTTCCTCAAAAGAGTCGGAATAAGTGGAAGAATAAAGGGCTGCGGACGAAAAGAGGCCGCTCGGATATTGTAGGATATACAAAATAAATTAATAATAGCAGAAATATGTACTTAAAAGATGTAGGCAATCATACATTTGTTGTTGTTAAATCAGTATGAGATATTGTCTCATGCATACATTTTAATTAAATTCAAATTAAAGATAATTATATTCAGAAAATATCACATGGGTTTTTTATTTTATTAAACAAAACAGTTTATTTTTCCACTAAAATGTTATAAACAATTAATAAATAAACGAAGAATGTTATCAAGGGATTTGTTTATATAAAAGTAACATAAAAATTTTATTAGACGATTATATCAGTCTTAAAAATATGACCAGCGACTGCATCACAAAGGGAATGCATAAGAATTAATGATAGAGTGAACCAATAGGCAGAATTTCTCATTCTGTATTGTTCCATATGTTAATTTTTTAATGTTAAAATAATTACGACTCGTGTATTTTTGAACAAAATTGAACAAAATAATATCCATTATAAGATTTTTTTTTAAAATGTAAATGATTAATTGTGTTTAAAGAAAGAAAAGATAAATTCAGTATCTACTAAGTTTTGATTAACCTTTACATGGGTACTCGAACAGCATGTATTCTCTTACAGATGCTGTCTGAGCCACCGTGAAATGTTTAAAAGGAAAAAGTATATACACAATAAAAAAATACTCGCCATGGAAAAAAATCAACAAAATATGGATATAAAGTCAAATAAATTACTGATTAAATTATTCCGAATTCTGACATATACTTTAAAACAAAAATGTGTTTTAATTTCTAAAAAAATATTGATTTGATTCCTGCTTTATACAGAACTAGCATAACTAACCTGCTTCACCCGTGTCAATTATAAGATGCCTTCCAGGTAAAATAAATAAAAATGAAATAATACGGCAAAAACAATAATTGTAATTTGTGCATTATCGTCCACAAATCGGTAAAAAGAACCTCAGAAAACAGGACGTTATTGTCTGGCAACCACAGTAATATCCCTGAGCTTTAGTAACGGAATGCGCGATTTCACTGGCGGGTGTAACAGTAAATTATATGATTTTCCTGACAATACAAAAAACAAGTCTACCAAGTTTCGCGTAACATTGATTAAAATTCTCGTTTATATGGCATATATCTACATTATAAAGCAAAAATATGTCTGTGGGTAGAACTGACGTCATACTGAAGATGGCAACGACTTAACCCATAAATTGTGCCTTTACTGCAATTTTTCTAACTTCTAAACATCACACAATTTCATTTTTTGCGACGTCGTATAGAAAAATAGTTCTTTCAAATGAAATTTATTTGAAAACTGTATCTCAGTTTTCGGATTTTAGTGGATTTTAAAGTAATTTTCAAGCATGGATATTTTTAAATATGCGTGCAACCTACTTACGAAAGATGAAACCGTTTACTCTTAATGCGATAGTATAGAGAATATATATGTCTATGAGCAACGTTGGCATCATATTTTCGATGGCAACAACCTAACTGTACAATAAATTTCACTTTTACTGCAGTTTAACCGCTAAACATCGTTCAGTTGATTGTCCCAATGTCTTTTAGGAAACAAAAGTAATTTCAGTAATATTTGTTTGTAATGTTTATCTCTATCTACAGATTTTTTGTGGATTTTAAAGTAATTTTCAAGCATGAATTTTTTGTTGAATATGCTTGCAACTCAATTACAATATATTAACTCAATTATTCAAAAGCATTGTAAAGAATTCAGAATTTGTTTGTTTTCGTGCGATATTCAATAACTAAATTGGCAAACGAAATTAAAACGCCAAAAATAAAATAAAATAAAACACGAATTTAACAGATATCGAATCAAACTACTCAAAATAATCTAATAAGTATAAAATATAAATGGGAATTTCCTACCGTGTGCTTATAACTTGAGTTCTCCAGAACGGATTTCCCTGCGACTTGCATTATTAGTTTTTCAGGGAAGGTTTCAGTGCGTAACATTTTGTTTTCCGTTTTTTAGTCATAGAATTGTAGGGGAAAGTTATATAATCATGTGAACCTGATTATGAAAAATTAGTATTAATACCTAAATATAAAATACAGAAGTATTTTTATTTCCTTAAGTGCTTACGTGTTAATTTCAATAATTGGGCTGTGCGCTAGCTGGCGTATACGTATTTAAATGAGTGTACCTCATACTTATTATGGCATGCATTTTTGTTTAAAACAATATAGAACCATTTATGTTTTAAGCAAATGTTTGGCAAGCAACTGGTTTACAAAATATTAACCTGCAATACTGCTTAAGATGCTTCTTTAGTTCCCTGCTCAACAACCTGAAACTGTCTGAGACATTTTAAGACTCGTTAAACGCAAAGGCTTAAACTTTGTCGACCTGGCCATTGAAGCGATTTGGAATTCAAATGAGTATTCCATTTTCCGATAAAAAAATTACTTATCAAGTTATGAGCAATTGTGGTCACGTGACGACATGTTTTTCTCCATTTATCATGGTGTTGCGTCCGGAAACTCAGTTCAAAACACCAACTGAAAGATTGTAAGCTTTTGCCAAAAAATGGAAACTATCTTGCGATTTCGTAGTTTTTAAGTAAGTACTCCTGTCAATATCATGTGTTTTTACGAACAAAAATGAATTACAAAATATGCCAGAAAGTAGCTCATTTGGATTTAGGAACAGCCTTAACTTTATGAACAGTATTAACTTGACGTTTATGAAAAAAGTCACTTTTTTAGTTTCAATTTTGGAACTCGCGAGAAAAGGATGTTCTTTTGACACAATTGTGGTAATTTTTTTTTTCACTTTAAAAAATAAAATACATGTTTTCTTTGGCACGCGTAAGAAATGTATACGATTTCTCTCACAATACGGGGGAAAATGCAATGAATGCATCCAAATGAGGTAGGAGTTTGTATTTGGAAATTGTATTTGGAAAATTTGAAATTTTATTTGCTTAAAATAAAACATTCACTTTACGTATAATTATAAGCTTTATTTAAAGCATTAGACCAAGATCGTTTTCACTTTAAATAAATCATCACTGTTAAATGTAAACTTAAAATTTTCTTTAATAGAAATTAAATCTACAATGATCGATGAAAATAATGCCATTTTCTAGAAATGTTTAATCGTGACATCAGTCAAGAAATTTTTTGAAAAGGGAAATAACTTTTTATTATAAATCCCAGAAAATGTTACCACGAAATCTAATCAATACAACACTTAGCTATAACGTATAGCTATAAGATGTGGCTGTAGTATACAACCGAATTAGTAAAAAAATATAGAAGCCAGTTATTTACAGTGAGTCTGAATACACGTTGAAAAGCTTTGATAGAATGTGACGACATATCTAGCCTTTTTTTTTTCCTAAATTGTTTTCATGAAATTTCACTGTTTGTATTAAAGTTGATGTTTTAATAATAATTTAAAAAAAAACATTCAAATTAATGTACTACGTCATTTTACCGCTCTTATAATTAAAGTTTTTATTTTTTTTTGTATTTAAAAAAAAAAAAAAAAAAAAAAAAAAAATGTGCATTTTTTGTTTTAGAATGACCTGAATTTCAAAAATGCAAAAATATAGCAAGAAAATCTGAATTTTAATTGGCAAATGAAAACAAAACACTACACGCATAATCATTATTTTTTTCACATTATTGTGTCATTTTTAGGGAGTGGCAACAGGAAAGAAACGATTGAATTAGAACATTTAAAAAGAGATATTTCTATAACGTTAAACTATGGAATGTGGTATAAAAAAGGGATAAATAGTGGCCTGATGATTTTTTAAAGTAGACAGCGATCTTTTCCATGTTCTAAAACGTATGCACATCAAGTTTCGTGCAAATCAGTCAAAAATTGTACATTTGTATAAGGGACATACGTACAGAGAACGGCTTTTATATATAGAGATGCTAAATTATTAAATGCACCAGAGGTGTTTGTCTTATACAGACATTTTTTAAATTATGGAGTGGTTATCCAAAATTGTGTTACATTATTTTACATGATTTCACACCTTCCCCTTTCAAATACGAAATTCTGTTTAAAGTAATGCTGCGGAAGAACTGTATATAGTGCGACAGATTTTTTAAAGAGGTTAATTAAAACCTAGTTACATTAGATTTCATCATTATTTTTTTGCGATAACATACATAAATATGCTTTATGAACATATTATGAATATTTGATTTACTAAAACACTTAACAAATTAAAGCTATAACTTTATAATTTTATAATATCGTTATCATTTGTCACATTGTGTTCAGATTTTTCATTTGTTTCATTGAGAAATATTGTATGTGACATGGTTGCGCCTGGATTTCTGAATATCCATGTATCAACAGCTGCATTGTGCAACACCATACAAATTCTAAAATCTGATCAATCTAGAGACTGAAACTTGCTATTGCGAGTGGTAATTTCAGAAATATCCCCGCTTTTTATCGAAACCTATACCTCATGAGCATAAAAGCATGTGAATGTAGAATATTATTAATATGTTTCAAGGAAATTAAATATAATTGAAATGATACACTGATTTAAATTGTATATGTTGCCTGTGTTGTACTATGTAGTAATGCTAATTGTTGAAAATAATAGTTAAATACATCGCTCTTCTCCTATATTCCAGATATATCGTCGCTATTCAATAGAGAAAATAGTGTTATATTACTAAAACTCAAATACCAAATACAATTAGACTGAAGTTATAATGCAAGAAATACAGTTTAATAAATATCTTTCAGGCCTTAAAAATTGCTTTCAAACATCTATTTTTTAAACGTGAATGGAAAACACTTCCAACAAATTTCCTGCCACCAAGCGGTACACACACAAAATTGCTTATGAAACTTTTACTGTTTAACTGAGTGAAGATCTCAAATATATGCATATCGAATTATTTTTTTATTATTATGCAAGTATCAATTTTAATGTTACATGAAATTAAATTCTGCAAAATATATTACCAAATTTAAAACTATATAGTACCTGTCAAAAATTTACAGTAAATAACTTGAAATTAGTTTCATTAGAAAATTCTTTATTTTTAAATTAGTTCCTTTTTAATTAATTATTGAAATCGGGATAATTTCTATATTGCCTAAGTGATTCCTATTGATTGAAGGCGATAGATTGTGCTGTCAGTTTAACCTATTCTATAATGTGAAAGAATTTTAAGTTTTTCATTTACTACAAATCATGCTGGCTTTTTATCAAAAATTTACATAAAATCCATTGGTGGAGCATTTATTTTTGCTTACTACTGTCTCTTTTTTTTTATTAACAATATTTATTTTTATCTTATTTTATTAATTGTTTTTTTTTTTAACTACACGACCATTAAATGCTGCCATGGATTTTACTTTTAACAATTTTATTTTCTAAAAGTCTAAATTTGAAACTTGATGCAGCTAACGATTTATAATATATAATTTTTATTATTTGAATTTTATTTAACATTTTTGTACATTTTATAAAATATTAAACCATGCAATTTCTTTTATAGTTCTTATATGAATATTTTTCTTTTTAGCCGTTTATTTCTTATTTTTTTTCGAAAAGAGTGGTAAAATTTTCTTTCTGAGTCACACACATATATATTCTTGATAATGGTAAAAAAATATAACAAAAAATGTACATCAGCTTCATTTATTTTATTGAAAATTGTATGCAAAATATTTTATATTTTATATTTTATTTACATTAACATATAAAATTATTAATATTATTTGTTTAAGATTTTTATTTTTTTTCAGTTCCTATTATTAGTTTACAGTCTCCCTATATTTATTTATTTATTTGTTCATTTATTTATTTATTTATATATCTTGTTCAATTTTTTAATCGTTAATAAAATACTTCTTATTCATCCTATCAAGTTAAAATAATTTTTTTTAAACTTGTACTGGATGACAATTGATGTTAATACAGATTTTTTCAAATATTAATTCGTTAATTAAATTTTAATTAATTAATTTTAGTTTTCATGGGAGACAAAATGGCGGCCATTGGTTATTGAAGCATTTAATGAATCTTAAGAAAAAGAAGAAACAACGTATAAAGGCACAAATAAAATGTGTTTAAAAGCATACAGCTGTTTCAAAACCTCTAAGGTTTCCTCATCAGTGCTTAAAATAAAAGTTAAAACTAAGACATTGTGTAAACAGAGGGGGGGGGGGAGGTGGACAGAGGGTCAGAAAAGCGTACCTTTCAGCTCTACTGCCAACGGTGAAATGCGACCTACGGCTGACAAACAGTTACGGAGTTGATCTCACGCGCATATTCAGGGAGACCAATCAAAATACCCAATTGCTCTGGAAGAGTCCAAACCCAGAAGGAGAAAAGGGGGGGGGGAGTGGAGGGAATTATAGAAAATTAAACCATACCTTTGAAAAATTGGGCGTACTAGATAAATCATTAACTAAACTGTTTGAATTTTTCCATATGTGGTAAGCCTCCCAGAAGTCCAGGTCATAGATTGAAGTACATTTCTGTATTATGGAGGCTTCGGAAAATTTAAAATTATGGTTGTTGGACCAGCAGTGGTTGGCAATAGCGGAACGTTTGATATTCAATTTTTAACGCAAGTTTTATGCTCCCCCAAACGGATCTTAAAGGCACGCTTCGTTTGACCAATGTACATTTTGTTGCATTCGCAAGATATCCTGTAAATACCCCAATTTGAAAAACTGTCAATTGGATGTTTCAGATTTGTGAATTGAATTTTATTAAAAGGAGTATAAACTACTTTAAAGTCAAATTTTGACAAGATTTTAGAAATTTGATGGCTTATTTTCGGAAAATATGGGAGTATAATTAAATTTTCATTGCCGACAGTATTAGCCCTGGATTTTGTACGTTTACTTAGTTTGTTATGAATGGAATCGACGATTTCAGCTGTAAAACCTCGATCAATGGCAATAGATTTAATGTAGTCTAATTCTTCCGAAGCCTCCATAATACAGAAATGTACTTCAATCTATGACCTGGACTTCTGGGAGGCTTACCACATATGGAAAAATTCAAACAGTTTAGTTAATGATTTATCTAGTACGCCCAATTTTTCAAAGGTATGGTTTAATTTTCTATAATTCCCTCCACTCCCCCCCCCCCCTTTTTCTCCTTCTGGGTTTGGACTCTTCCAGAGCAATTGGGTATTTTGATTGGTCTCCCTGAATATGCGCGTGAGATCAACTCCGTAACTGTTTGTCAGCCGTAGGTCGCATTTCAGCGTTGGCAGTAGAGCTGAAAGGTACGCTTTTCTGACTCTCTGTCCACCTCTCCCCCCCCCCCCCTCTGTTTACACAATGTCTTAGTTTTAACTTTTATTTTAAGCACTGATGAGGAAACCTTAGAGGTTTTGAAACAGCTGTATGCTTTTAAACACATTTTATTTGTGCCTTTATACGTTGTTTCTTCTTTTTCTTAATATATTGGCACAAAGTACAATCCTTCCCCACTTTTTATGGATTTAATGAATCTTCAAATCTATAAGGGGGGCTACCATAGGCGGTCCCTGTTCTGTCGCCAAATACCGCCAATATTATCGCCAACTTGGCGATATATCGCCAAATTTGGCGGCCAAAATGAGTCGCCAAAAGTGACGCCAACTTGGCGATATCTCTAATATTTCGCCAAATTCCCATTGTAAATCTACTTGCTTATAGAAAATCAACAAATTGAGATATTTTAATGCAACAAAAACTAATATTAGCTTAAGGAATTATATTACATTTTTCTTTGGTGACCTAAGTAGGAATTGACTTTAAAAACTAAATTTTTAGATTATTGTTTATAATATTGTTGACTGTTAAATTTTATTTAATTATAAAGAATTCAAATAAAAATAGTAACAAAATAAAAATCATATAACTTCTCCTTCTAGTAAAATATGTCATTATTGAAATGAATTATTGACGAAAATACTACAAAAAAGATTTTGCCGGACGTTTGATTCGAATGTGCGTCCTCTGCAAAAAATGAGATCTTTAAACAGCTGCCTTATATCGATACGCAAGTAGGAACTCATTCTATTCTAATCTAAATTGAAGAGGTTCGAAAAAAGCTGACGCATGCGCAATTATGTTGATTTTGATCTATTTAAATTTTTACCTTTGGGTTTTAATATACATATATGATAATCAAAAAATAAAATTTTCGTAGAACAAAAGCTCATCGAACTGAAAAAAAAAATCGTTTTATTAATCAATTGAAATAAAAAAAAAAGTTGATCTGGACATTATCGATACTTCAGAAGCAAATCAGATTAATTATAAAAAGTAGCTTCTTTTAAAGAAATTCCAAAAAATCTATTATCATAAAAGGTGTTTCCGATAGTAATGAATTTAAGTTTCTAATATTTTTACCGTAAATCAAATTAAACTAGAAAAAAAAAACCCTCTCTACTTTTATTGAACTTCAATACTTATCGGGCATAAAGTTTAAACGCAGATATATAATATGTAGTGTCTTCATAGCTGGAAGAAAAAAAAAAGTTAAAGGAATTTATCCTAACATGAAGGTAAATATTTGAATTCGATACCTGAAAATATCCAATGTGTAGATCTGCTTCCAATATAAAATTGGAATCGAAAAACTATAAATCATTATCATTTTAGCCTTACAGGACAAATATTATTATAGATGTTTAAGATATCTTAAATTAGTATTAAAAAAAATAATAATAACATTTTATATAATAATGCTAATTACGCGTTATTGCGTGTGCTAATTGCATTAATGTTATTTTTATGTCTGATACTAACAAGTAAGAAAAATTATGTATCAAGAATAGATTACGAAAAAAAAAAACAACACTTCATCCACTATTGCACTAGCAGCTTGATATAAAAGATAAGCTGGGCTATCTATTAAACTCCGTGTAAGGTAAGGTGCTGCAAGCGTGCGCGACGTACAAGGTTACTCAGAGCAATTATCTGATCCCGTGAATTTTGAATTTAGCTACAGATGTAACTAAATACAGACAGATACAACGATGTAATAACATAGTAAGTTTATTTTTAAAGATATATATATATATATAAATACTGAGGTTTTTTTATTTTTATTTTATTTTATTTATTTATTTTTTGTAAAGAGGGATTGTGATTTTGGGTTTCATGTTATAATATTTATATATATTTTTTTAAACATGATACTAATCAAGGACTTAAAGTAACGCTTCTGTAGCCTTTTAAAAATTGCCTTTTTATGTAGAAAATTGCATGACTGGAAGTTTGTTAGAAGCTAAATTTGTTGTACCGCATGTGTCAGTTGAACCATAGAACACTGAAAATGAGGAGTAAAGAGAATTGATTTCAAAAGAAAATGATATTTCAGAAAAAGGCGGAAAAGTTTTCTAAAGAAAAGACGCAGTCGTAAAGTGAAATAAATAAAACTTCGGTTTCTCAATGTATAGCTTCTATAAACAACTTCTTCTTACGTCAAATTAACAGGGTTGAGACCGCATCCAGAATCATTTATGCCGCAATATTATAATATTAGGAGCACAAAATCTGAAATTTTAAGCAATTCATCTCACAGATGTCAGCTTGAGGATAACGCTGCGAAAAAAAATTTAAATATCTTTACTAAAAAATTAAATGTAAACCCAACAAACCAAAACATAGACCAAAGAAATAAAATGGGTATATGTCCAGACTTCTTAGAAATCTATGGCGAATAAATTGTAACGGATTAGATCCAGTGTATTTTTTGCAAAGACTGGTGGCAGGAAGAATGCACAGACCACGCATATCGTGGCCACTACGCAGGTGACATTTGTAAGTAAAAAAAAAAAAAAAAAAAAAAAAAAAAAAAAAAAAAAACCTTTTTTTATATTGCTCACTCTCGCACACTTCACTGCGCATTCTTTATCTAAGTAGTTGTATAAGAGTGCGCATTCAGGAAGGTAACATTTTTTTCAAATAACACCGAAAGTTTTTATAAGTCGATGAATGCAATTTCTTCTGTTTGTTTATGAATAAATTTATAAATAAAGTATAAATATCTAAGTTTATAAATTAAGTATAGCACCTTCCCTTAAATATATTCATTTATTGTTATTTAATGAAATAGATAAAGTGCACAATCCTGCACCACTTTACCTAATCACTTAAATAGCTACAAATTCATAAAGTTCATTATGCAGCAAATAGATGGTAGAATGGCATACAATGCTTTTGCATTTACAACTCTTTTTTCACAAAAATATGGGATAGCTCAATCTGGTTTACAACGCCTCATATTCATTGTATGAATATAAAATAAATGCTGAGCAATCTCGATACTCTTAACCTGACTTGAATTTTTCGCCTTATTTTAGTCATGTAGCACACCCACTGCATATTTCTTTTGTTACTACAGATTAATCGATAAATAAAGTTTACGAGTAATTTATCATTTAAATAGCACGAATTCTGGTATGCTGTTCTTTGTGACTTTAATCAAAACAGATTAACAGTTTTAATTCTGAAACAATTCTAAATATATAAAATCATTTTATATAAGCTTCATAAAAAATATTATGTAGATTTATACATTAATACTTTTTTTTATATTTTATTTTTCTTCCTGTTATAAAATTTTAATGAAATCCCGTTTGAAGTAGAAAAAAACTTAATGTGTAAAACAAATCACTCCTTTTCTTTTTTTAACAGCCAATATAAAAATTTCAGTTTTATTAAGTTTTAAACTTGATTTTGAATCCGAATCAAATCAGAACAAATTCTGTACTTTTCAATTTTAATGCCTTCATTGTATTTTTTTTTTTTGTGTGTGATTTTTTTTAAATCTACTTTTAAATATAAAGCTAAAAATCGCTGCTTTTAATAAAATAGATTTTTTTTTTATGGCATAGATTTCTAAAAGATATATTTCATTGAAATGAATTAACTTTTTAAATAAATTTAATTCTCTATAAATAGAGATAATTCTAACAATTTCATCAAATGCATATAATCACTTTTTACACCAGGGACAATAGAACCTGCAAAGGTTAATGAAATTAAACATCGAGCATGATGATAAAATATCTATTTAAATTTAAAAATAGATTCAAATATATCCGCCTAATTTAACTATTATAATCAAATTAAAGTATTTAATCAGATTGTTGAGTTTAATGTTTTTTCGATTAGTAGATGATTCTTTACTTTAAAGAATAAATGAAAATTAATTTTACATTATATTTTATTTAATTTATCCAACAAAAAAGACTATTTTATGTACATTTGTGTTATTATTTAAATTTTTACTGTAGTTTTAATTAAATTATATTGTTTTAAAAATTAGAGAATAATTAAATGTATTTTGCGACGCAAAGGAAAAATGCTTTATCAAATACAAAAAACATCTGTAAGATTAATCTCTCTTTAATTACATTTAATAGATATGAAAACTAAAGTATAATGAATATTAGTATATTTTCAAAGAATCAGTGCTTATAAATAAATCAATAATATATTAACACTATTTTATAGGCTGTATGTTGGCTATGTCTTGAGTAATATTTGTAATATTGTCGCCATTCGCGTGGAACCTTTCTCCAACATTTACGTGCTTACTTTGTGTCAATCTTGTTGAATTGTCTGGAAAAAAATTCTTGAATTATTGCGAAAAACTTTGTATAAAACAGTGATTTATGGAAAAGTGAAAGAACAGTTCTGAATTTTACCCACTCATTTAAAATTATTAAATGATATATGGAAAAATATTGTCGTTGGATTACGGGGATGAACCAAATATAATTGTATGTATTTTTATAGATTATTGTTGAAACATAATTTTAAAGAATAGATATAACAATATTATTTTTCTATATAGCTTTTTTTAAATATATAAACTTTCTCCATTATTTTTTTTTAATTCCTGTATTAAGAAAAAAAGTAGATATTGTATGAATCCTACTACACCGAAACACTCTGATTTCTTTATTGAATGAAAATATTGCTTCTTTTAAAGCTTCTTTAAAATTATTAAATACATGTTTGTCAGATTATTACAGGTTCGGACTATAAAGCAGGTGATCAAGGGATTTAAAGTGAACTTTTAATTTCGTTACGCCTGTTATGTGATGTGCTGCGTTTTAATGGGAAATTTGAATAGTTGAATAGGAATAGAAAGTTTTTAGGGGCTTTGTTCAGCTTGTTTTTCTTCAAATATTAGCATTACTATACTGATTATATATACGTCTTTCATGAGGAAAATGGACGTATATAATATCGGTAAATTTCAAACTATCAGTTTGTTGGTTTTTTCTTCAATGGTGCAATTTGAGATTTTCTACAATATTCCATATTGGGTCACTTTGTTTCAATTTCATTAAGGCACATTTTAAACAAATTGTGCCAATTAGGTGCATAATATATTGATAGAGCATCATTTGAACGTGACGTTTCTTTTAAGTTTCAATAGGCGAATTTCACTTTTTTTTTTTTTTTTTTTTTTTTTTTTTTTTTGCCATTTATCATTGTACATTGTTTAATATTTTGATTTTCTTAAATGTTTCTGATATTTCTTTTTGAAAATGTACTTTGTGTTTATTCATATAGCTAAAGATTAAATGAATGTAAAAATACTATAACGGTGGAAAACGAATTTTTAGACCTTAAACAACATATCATATTTGCCATGAAATCAAGCGCAAAATATGCATTACTATTTGAAAAGTATCAGCTTTTATTTGATTCTCGAACGTGTAAAGATGCATTTTTTTTCTTTTATATAGGATCATAAAATTACTTCTAAAAAGTACCATATATAAGTGGTGAAATTTGTCGTGTTTAAACAGAATTTGAACGAATTTGAAAGTAAAAGGATATGAAAAGAAATAATACAACTTCTAAAAAAATAATCTAAAATATTTGAGCAGATTTCTGACGAATCTGATTTTAAATTCATGCGTTTAGAGAAGAGTGATATTAAAATAAAATAGCGTGCAATGAGTTGTAATAAAAGGAAGCACAAAATTTTTAATTTAAATATTACTTTTATATTCCATTCAAAGTGAAAAAGATGGGTAGAAACAATAATGCGCTAGAAATTTACGCATATTCGCCAAAAACATAAAAAATATTACTTATTATCCTGTTTAGTCTTGTTTGAGTCATTGAAAAATTAATTTCTTTTCGGCATTGTATCTACAAATCTTTAGTAAATGCACACAGTGTCCACATAATTAGGTACTATTTATACGATTCCTGCATATTACCTAAAAACCTTTTATAAACTGAATTAATAAATAATTTAATAACATACAAAATGTTTTTGGTATCATTGAGATAAGATGCGGTATGAAAAAATTCCACGCTTTTAAAATTTTGTTGTCAAATTTCTGAAACTCATCACAAATTTCTCTGTAAATCACAGTTCATATTTTGTTAATTTTGTGAATAATTTTTTCCTGTTTCGAATTATGGATTTTATTAATATATTGATATAGGTATTGAAATTAATATTTTGTTTTTCTGAATTGGTATGGCAGAAAATGAATAAAATTTATTTCTATGAGTTTATTCCAGTTTTGTTTAAAAAAAATGGTATCGTGCTACTGAACAGGTGTTTCATAGTACAGTAATACCTTATGTATAACTGGTACATATGCCAGTGCCGATCATTTAAAAATGTCAGTTCATAGTTTAACTATTTTTCATTTTCATGCTTATAAAAATAAGGTAAACTGGGAGTTAATTTAAATGCATGTCAATAAGTTCCCATATTTTTTTCTAAGTAGATCCCTTAAACGGGTATAAATTCTAGGAAAACAAATCGAAGAAATGTAGATTTGTTAGATGTAAACAAGGAAAGCATCGATGAAATTCATTTCTTTGAGTTATCTAATCCAATTTTTAAGATATGTATCAGTTTACAAATTATATATAGAATAACGCAATGTGTATGACGCTTCCGGGAGTGAACTCATCCCTTTCCTGTTAATCTTTCGTTAAAATCGACCAAACGCGTCCATGTTAGGCTTCAGCATTCCGATGCCGTATTTGCCGACTGCGTTATTTAATCTGTCTATCTATTCGTTGTGTAACATATATTCTTCTTCATTTTTTCTAAAAGCTTCAAAAAGTATACAATTGTAATGCTTTAAGATCTAATTTAAAAATAACCAGCTACCAGCAACAGGTTTCCGATGTATACAAGCGATTACCGTTGCCATTCATAAGCACAAATTTCAAATCCAAAAACAAATGAATGACTCTTTCAGCTATTCATTAAATACTCTTAAATTATTTTGCAAAAGCATAATAATATTTTGAAATACGTTTTTCACTTTTGTTTACATTTATTTATTACATTACAGTTTGAATTTAGTATACACTGTTAAAAATATCGCGAAAAATTACCTCTGTTTTTCAAGGCTATCTATTTGCTGACCAATAAGATCGCTTCATAGATAGTATTCAGTTAATGAGGGAATAGAGATGCATTCTGTGTTTGCTGGTGCCATCTATCGGTAGTTAAAATAAAAAATGATGACAAGTTCTTTGAATTCTGAAGTCATTGGGAAAAAATGAATTATAGGAATATATAATGCCGTGTACTACATATATATATATGCATATATGAATGAAAATAAAACTTTGTATTTTGTAGGGAAAACTAATTTGTAATTTTATAAAAGAATTTAAGAAAAAAACAATCTGTTAATGCAATAAATAGTTGAAATTTACTTATGTGATAAAAGATTCATCACAGGTTTCTTCATGCATGTTTAAAAAAAATGAGGATTTAATATGAGATAAACTTTTTAAAATTTAAGTTATATAAATATTATTTTGGCGCCATCTATCAACAATTAATAAAAACAAATAAACTTTCTGTTGAAATTGTGTATTAATCTGCATGTTATTCTTTGGAGTGGTATCACGAGTGAATGTTTACTGTTTAGATTTGATTTTTCAATCTTATAACGTGTGTTCTTTTTTTACTGTCAGCTGACAAATATATTTGCACTCTTATTTTTTTTTTTTTTTTTTTTTTTTTTTAAGAAATTGAAGCTTATTTGTTTTTTAAATGCAATGAACGAAGACGAAAATTAATAGACACTATCTTTTAAAATAGCATTATTAGTACTAATTTGCATGTTTTTGTGAAATAGTTCCTCAAATTTTGTGAGTGAAGCTCATTTGCATATTCCATATCATTATTTTACTAATTCAGTTAATAATTTTCTTGCAAATTAACTTTCAATGGAAACTGGGCTGTTTTTATAACTATTTTACCCCACCCGACCCTATTAGTCAGGTAAGATAAAATTTATTCTGTCATAATTCTTTTTAGAATGCAATGCTATATCATTCTTTTCAAAATGCAAACACGTCATTCTGACGGGCGATGTTCTAGTATAAAATAAATACAATGTACATTCTCGTATATTTATTTGAATCCCCCGAATGACTTTACTAGTTGCATAATAAAATAAAAATCACAATTTCCTAAGTTTTTTCCAAATTACTTAAAAATAATTGCTCTATGTTTTTAACTAATGCGAAACAAATATTTTGTTATTTTGTTATTTTTTACTTTGTTAATTTTAATTTTAATTTTTGTATTGTTAAATATTTCGATGATAGACTGTCTAATTATAATACCATAATGATTGGCAAAAATGTTAGTATATACAAGTGACATACATGTGATGATTACATGTGATGTGGTAATTTATTTTGGGTCTCAAAAATTTGATATGTTTGTCAATATATTGACAATCTTGGCAATAATTTCACGCTGGCAGATTTGACTACGCTGTTTTAAACGTATGAGAGTAACAACAATGGTTAAAACAATAAAAATAAATTTTCTAGCATCCACGCTTTGGAAAGCACATAAATGATATCTAATTAATGAAAAAAAGTCCATCCCAGAATTTCGAGATCTTCGTAATTCTTGTACACGTAAGAGACCACATTCAAATAGGTAAATAAATAAGAGTGTTGTAGCATAACAAAAACCAGATTGATTTAAAATACGCCCTAGGATTTCAAACTGATATATCTCAACCACTTTTTAAGAAAATTCACATAATTAAGTTTCCGTCATTTTGAAGAAGATAGCTGATGAAACTGGCAAACAAGATCTTTCGAGCCATTGGTATGCTCTGTGCACATTTTCAGTCACATCAAAATTGGTTCATAAATAAAAGAGTTACAGTATGACATTTGTAATGAATGCTACTTAAATAATTAAATATACAGTGTGTCCACACATAACCTGACCGGCCATTATTTTCGCAACCGTTGGTCCTAGATGCATAGGGGAATATAGGGGAATAGGCATTTGGGATGCATAGACATTACAAATCATTGCTACACTACATTTTAGTAATTACGTTTTAAAGCAGATGAAACGATGGATAACGACACAGACAAACAGTAAGTAAGAAGTTTTTCTCCAACACCCAATGTACTGACGGTACTTATAAGTACCACCGAGTAATTCAACTGTTAAATCAAATACATACACCGTTCACCTAAAATAAGTAGTCATATTGTATTCTAAGATCATAATGAACACATAAAAAAAAAATCCAACACTTATCTCATATCCTTTACTGTGTTTGCAGCAATGAAAAGACGAGTGTGGAAACCTGTACAAAATGTCGGCACAAAACATATCGACTGCTTCAAAGATAGCCTCGTTCCTCTCTAAAATAACAAACCTAGAACTACTGCTGCCATGTATTCGGATAAAGTGGAGTTAAAAGAGCGTTTTTTGCAACGTAGCATGAAAATATTAGTAATATTCACTATGATATAAAAGTTTAAAGTGAGTGGTACTTATAAGTATCGTCAGTAAATAAAGGGTTAAACAGATATTACTCGGTCAATTTTAATAGTAGAATAATGGGACTTTTTTTGCCTTACTTGCCAATGTAACAGGTAAAAGTTACTAAATATAACTTATAGGACTGGGGACCGTATAAAAATTTAGATACTGTAATTCTTCAATAAATTGTTTTTTCGCTTAAATTTTTTTTATCTTAACCCTGCACCTAATTTTGGTCATTTTTGTAACTGGAAGAATGCATCTAGGACCAACGGTTGCGAAAATAAAGGTCGGTCATGTTATACGGGGACACACTGTACATGTGTGTGTGTTGAAAAGTTTTATATACTTAAACAAATACCTTAATCTAAACGAAACTAATGTTAATAAAACCACCGCAATCTGCAAAATGGACCATTGAATTAGCAAGATTTTATACTATATTTGAAATTCCGTTCAAACGGACAAACATATCGTCCCATAACTAACGAACTAATACCGTTACAAAGATTGCCAGATTAAGTTTTCACATTTAGATCTATTAAGTTTTTAATTATGACAACTAATTCCTACGAAAGGCGAAATAACATAAACGCGCACCTAATAAAAAACAATCACCTATTTCCAATACTTACAAATTTTGTTAGAAAATATATTTATATTAGTTATGATAAAAAAAAAAAATGTCTTGAATTTGATTCAGGAATACGACAGATATTTTTCTAAACAACATAACATACTTATAACTACTAAAAGTTGACTCAAACATATAAAAATATCATTTAATGCAAACCTGAGATCTTTCGAACACACACGCGTTCATTTTCAAAGGGAAAAAGATGACTTACTGAATAGAAATACAATTTAAAAGAAAAATAAAAATAGTAAATATGCGCATGCGGAGTTCAGTCCATTTCTCTACAGAGGGGTGAAAAGATCAGTTCATATTATCAGGAGGTCTTGAAATATTTAGGATATTGTACCAAATTGCGGAAATATTATTGGAAAGGACATCGTTGCAAACATTATCACTTCAAAGTAAAATTTCAATGGATTCATGGATTATTGAAGAGTAATGGTTAGACGTTGAAATGATCATTTTAGCTTTTTTGAAGTTTATTTTAATACTTTCTTTTTGATGCAATCTGGATAAAGCTGTACTTGGTTTGTTAAACTTAATATCAAAAAGAAAGTATTAAGATAATTTGATGCAATCTGTATAAAGCTGTACTTGGTTTGTCAAACTTAATATCAAAAAGAAAGTATTAAGATAAACTTAAAAAAAGCTAAAATGATCATTTCAACATCTAACCATTACACTCAATAATCTGTGAATCCATTGAAATTCTACTTAGATGTGATAATGTTTGTAACGATGTCCTTTCCTATAATATTCCCGCAATTTGGAACAATATCCTAAATATTTCAAGGCCTCCTGATAATATGAACTGATCTTTTCACCCCTCTGCAGAAAAATGATTAAACTCTGCTTGCGCTTATTTACTATTTTTATTTTTGTTTTTAAAATGTATTTCTATTCAGTCAGCCATCATTTTCTCTTTGAAAATGAACACGTGTCTGCTCGATAGATCTCAGGGTTGAATTAAATAATATTTTTATATGTTTGAGTCACCTTTTAAGTAGTTATAAGTATGTTATATTGTTTGTTAATAACAAGGTGAAAATTTCCTTCACGACTCTAGTGTTTAATGCAGTGTTTTGACTGTATAGAGATTTTTATAAGAAATCAATGAAAAAAATAATGATGAATTCAATGATTCCATTGATAAAGAAATATTAATATTTCTTTAAGCAAAAAATATTAATATTATTAACGAAAAATATCGTTAATACCGGATACGTAATCAAGATGATTTGTATTTTATTTATCTATATTTGTAACTCTAAGCAGACACATCGCCCGCGGTTTCAAAATTCAGAAATAGAATGTTTCAATTTCGCCTGCGACAAGTTCCAAGCAACGGACGAAAAACGGCAAGCATAATCAATGAAAGTAAGGAAGCATGTTTCAATTATGTCATATTTCAATCATATTTCAATTATGATTTTTAATTAACATTTTCGCTATTTGTCAAAAAATTCAATAGCTGACTTTGAAGTACATTCCTTCAGATATTAGATACCTACCTGGCAAGTCTTCTACACTGCGAGCCGTATTCTCTCCCGAAGAAAGCAGAAAAACACTTCTGCTCTCGAAGCTGGTAGACGGGAGGTGTTTGAACCCAATCGTGCCGTCGGTCTAATCGTTCGGAGTTTACGTGGTTTTCTTCGAACCATGGATTTCCATGCGTAAATACGGGTTAGATTTCCTTAAAAAAAAAACCCAGAAGGGCACCCCCCACCCCATGGGCCTATATCCCTCGAGTAGAAAATTGGCCGTCAAAAATCAACCCAAACCGTTATTATTATAGATTCTGTATGTAGTATACTCTATCTATCTATTATTATAGGTTCAATTTTGATTTTGAGAGCGCTTTTTGGCCGCTGTTAGGAAATGCATTTTGTATGCAAAAATTCTTAACAAAACTTTTAAGATATTCTTTTAACTGGAATTCTATATCATATTCCTATGTTAGCGTATAAATGCGTTATTTAAAGTTAAATATACCTATAACAGAAAAAAAAGTGTTATGTTTTCATCAGAGTATTAGCATGATTAGCATGATTATCTGTAGGGAAAATACCTTCATTAACTGTAAAAAAATATAGTAAATTCTTTTTCCTGGTAAACATAAATTATTCATTGAAAGGTTTCTTGGAATCATGATTAACTATCAAATCAATTAAATAAAGGCGTGTAAATGTTTTTGGTTTCAATTTAGTTCTACATTAATATATTCAATATATTTACTTAATTTATTAGTTATAAAAAGATTCGTTATATATGAAAACATTCTACTTACTTACTATATATTGGACATTTAAAGAAGGTGAATAAAATTTACAGCATGGCAGATGATGCTTTATATGAATATGGCTGAAATAACACAAGTACTTTCAATGACAATCGAAATTTCTTCAGTGACATTCTGAATAACTTGTAAGATTTCGGCATTTAACTAAATGGTGATTTCACGGTCTATCTCAATTTGGGAGAAATTATAAAAATGTCATATTTCATGTAAATATGTTTTTGGAAAAATATCGTGGAAGTTTAGGCTCTATACAATAGATTTAATTAAAATATTACAAAGTCATTCATGAGAACTGCAACAAAAAAAAAAAATATATATTTAAGAATGTTTTATGCTATTAAATAGATTATGGGATAATAGTTCAGTAGATATTAATAAAGAACTTAATATAATTATAAAATAATACAAGACATAGTAAACAGTCGCAGAAAAATACATTGAGGAATTTAATTCGATAAAAATATTTTTTAATTTAATTTTCTAGCAGAGGATGGAAAGAAATAATAAAATTAAAAGATATATTTTGGAATTTTTTTATTTCGTTTTAAAAATATTAAAATAGTTCTCATTTAAAATGTAGTCCACAAGAAATTATTGATTTATTAAATTAACGAGGTGGAACCCGTCGAATTTCGACGAAAAAAAAATGTTTACAAAGGAACTATTGCATGGAATTTATAATACATCGAAAACAATAATTACAATAAAAAATCAATTTTACACTTGTTAGTTTAACTCTCCAAAGACATATTTTAACCTAAGATCAATGAAATACTTTTTTCATAAACTTCAACTGTTAAAATTAATGAAAAATTAAACTTTATTCATATGCGTAATCAGTAGCATATAATCAAGATAAGTAATTTTGATTAAGTTATCAATTGATGCTTGGTATTACGGAATGAAAAATCAGCCAAAGGATTTCACCTTGACATAATCATAGAAATTTCCCCCCTTTAAATCTAAACCGAATCAAGTCATTTTCCACGTTTCACATCCATATTAACCATTTAAAATCATTTTAACGCTCAATAGGTTATTAAGTTCAATAGGTTATTTTCAAAGTTGAAGTCACGTTTGTCAACTATTACAACTTTTCATGTTAAAATTACCACTCGTGATTTGAGGTCTTAGTATAATCTCTATACCTGCGTGTAAAAATTCCAGAATTTTTTTACTTTTAGACGTATTCAAGGGGAAATATCTCATTCTATCAAATAAAATTATCGTTTTCTTTTAAATATAACGCCATTTTCCGTCGCTGAAATATTTTGCCTATGGACCATATTCTTCGTTTCGGTTCGAGACTATAAAAGTCGCCATTTTACCTTTTGTGACGCCACAGGAATATTGTCTCAAATTCAATATCAGCGAAATAAAAAAATAGTGGAATATAGCAGCAGCATCAGGAAAATAGTGTCTTTTTTAAAACGTAACGTCATTTTCTGTTAAAATTTTAAAAAAAGGTATTTTTTATTGTAATGAGAAAATGACATCAGTAAGAATATAATCAATAAAGATAGCTAAACCACTTTTAATAAAAATGAAGTACTTCAGTTACCACGATTAGAAAATTGGTATTAAAAACTAAAAAAAAAATTAATATCTCAAAAATAAATTGAGATACAGCTTTCGAACAAATTGCATATAAAAGTGAATTTTTTTCTACATACGACGGTGTAAACATTTAAAATGTGGGGTGTTTAGAAGTTTAAAAATTTGCAGTAGCGAAAATTGCAAAGCCGAAATTTCATTTCAAATTTCAAAATGTTGCCATTCGCAGAATGACGTATGCGTTACGCACTGATATGTTTGTCCTTTATAATATAGACTAGAAAGGTAGCTCGTCAAAAATGACGGAAATTTAGATATAAAGTTATATACAGTTAATAAGATATAAAGTTATGTGCAACAATATGAGTTTTCTGGCTTGTTCCGCAGTGATAGATGAAAATAACACATTTTAAGAACGAAACACATTTATGAAAAATTGTGTACAGTAGAAGACTACTAATCTGCACAGTTTGGTTCCAAGTGTTATGCAGATTTGAGGCTTTTTGCGGTCATGTCAATTCAATCTTTGTTTGCATTTTTTTTTTAATTCATATATTGGACAATTCAGATTGTTAAGCCTTAAAAATAAATAAATTACACACTTGAAGTAAGGTAAAAACTATTAAATTATCGTATACGATTTCATGAAATGATATTATATGTGTGTGCTTCACGATCTTGGTTACGACGTTGGCGAAATTGGCTGCAACTTGTCATAATCATAATAGTGTAGGCCGCTATAACAAAAAAGTAACCAGTTTTTAGTAAAATTTCTGATATAAAGTAGTTTTCAAAAATTTGTGTAACAGTGCAGGCCGTTCTTATGTTATGTCAGTCCTAAGAATAATATTTCTAACACTGAAGAGTTTCCATGTATATGTGGAATTTAGAAAAGCTTCTCCAAAAGAAAGGTCCTGAAATGACATTGTAATTTCTCTAATTTCAAAGTTTAATCGGGCCCTGATGTTGTTTACTGAAATCTAATAAATACAGTTATTTTTTAATATTACAACAGAATTAAACAGTTAAACTTATTTAACTTAAATCTGCTGTTACTTCCCTATAATATTTTTTACTATTAAGAAAGAAAATTAGGTACTTCTTAGTTATCCCGTCGACCAAATTTGCCAAATTATATAAATCGCCAAACCACTCGCCAAATTATACACATTGACATGAATTTTTTATTTTAAATAACGAAAGAACAAATAAATCAGCATAACATTAATAAAAATACAAATAAAACGTCGAATTAATGATTTTATTGGCCATTATTGGCATTTAATCTTACAATTAATTAATTAATGGCAACCATTATTGGCAATTAATCTTGCAATTTGGCGACAGTAATTTGGTCGACGGGATAACTAAGGAGTACCGAAAATTATTTAATTTTTCAAATCATGCATTTATAATTTTTTTTTCCGTCTTTAATAACTAAATAAGGAAAAATATGCTTTTA
This sequence comes from Maratus speciosus, assembly GCA_963932465.1. NCBI lineage: Eukaryota > Metazoa > Arthropoda > Arachnida > Araneae > Salticidae > Maratus > Maratus speciosus. The sequence continues at coordinate 415,955,193 of OZ010795.1, read as the reverse complement.
TTCTGAGCTCATAAATATGACAATATAATAATGTAACTAAGAGACATTGCAAAATTAAATCTTTGTGATTTCAAACCATAAGCAAACGATACCGCCACCATTTTACCTACTATGACGTCATTAGAATATTGTCCATTGATTGTTGGAGAACTTACTTTGTGTATGATTACCTCAATGATTTAATATTTTTTACGTTTCACTATGAATGAATCACTTGTGTTTGTATAGGTTTATGGAATGAGATATTAAGCTGTGGACCTTATTTCAACTGAAATTATCCAAGGATATATGTATTTTTAATTGAAATTAAAAACAATGCTTTGATCTCGAAATGAAAAGTTTTTGTTTGTATAATTGGTTATTTCTGTTAATTATTTATTTAGGTACTTTCCCATTATAGAGCATTTAAAAAAAAAAAGCTTGATGCAATTCGGGCATCAGAAAGTGAGATATGTTGCCAAAATATATAAACAGCTATGAAAACAAATCTAATGAACTTTTATTTTTGTTTATATATGCACTTATATACATAGAAAAAATCGTTTCTAAATATATATAATATTTTTTTATATACAAATTACGGCACAGATTTCAGATTTGAACCGGGATACCTAACTGGCGCCAATATAGTGTTATTTTGCCTGCTATGGTAACCCGGCTATTGTTTTTTACTTATTAATAAATTGTTTATTTACTTTTATTTTCTGTTTTTAATTATATAAACTGTTTTGTTCTGTAGTTATTATTCAAACTTTTATTTATTTATAGTTATTTCCTTTTCAAAATGATAGCAAATAATTTAAAAATATATAAGTAACTGGTATTCGAAAGCGAGATTTCTGCCAAATTGGCGTCAGAGAAAAACATGCCAACTCCGATGCGTATATGACATCTGTGCAAAAATTACTTCTGTTTCTTTATAAAAATGGGTAAATAGCTTTTTTTATATTAAATAAATTGCATACATATGGAAAAAATTACTTGTGAGTATGAAGCAGTAAATAGGGTGCCAGAAAATACGTTGGAAAACTTCTTTCTCGCCAAGAAACTTTTCTCCGAAGTATTGTACATAAGCAATGATTGCTAGAAATGCATTTTTAATTATGATATGCGCTTTTATGTTTCACTACATTTATGCATACTATACTGTGTGTGTAAATGCTACAGTTCATTATGCAGGGCTACACAAAAGAATTCGTAAGGGTTACTGAGTATGAGAGTAAATTGCTTAAAGGTGGTTTTTAAAAGAGTTATGCATTTTTACGCTGAACTGCATTTAGTTTACGAAGAAATGTTTGTAGAATATAGATAAAATGATATACAGGTTCACGCAAAGAATTGGATACATAACCGTCTATGGATGATAATATCTGGAAATGTGATTTCAGTAGTTTTAAGAGTAGTTTAAATTAAATTTTGGCTAAATAGTGGCATGTAATAACGATACTATTGGCTATAGACGGTAATTGCTGAAATGATTTTTTTAAATTTTTTATGCGTCTTCTAAAATGTTTACATAGTTATCTTATTTACCTTATTTCCCCAAATAACGATGTTTTGTTAAAGCATTCAGAATGCGTTGGAAAGTGTTTCATATTCTATGATGCATGATTTTTCTTTCTTCTTTAGTCTTATTTTGAATTTATTTTATTCTTAATTTTTTAGTCTTATACTGCTTTATAGAAACTTTGTACAATTGTCATATACGCCAATTTCGCGAAAACATCAACAGCATAAACAACAACATCCGGGTTAACATATCAAGCAAAATAACGACACTTTGGCGCCAGTTAAGTACCCGTTGTGTATATGGCATTGGCGTCAGATAAAAATCGCGCCAATATGGGGCGTATATGACATATGTGCCGAAACTTTAATATTTAATGTTTAAACTCTTCGCTCCAACCCCCTTGCATATAGTACAAACTATAACACAGCTAGCGCAAAATAATAGACAGTTTGGTACTTTTCCACTGTATGGGCTTTGGCGGTTTTTATTTTTAAAGCTTGGTGTAATTTGGGCATCAGAAAGTGAGATTTGGGTACTATTCCGTTATACGGATACCATTGTCGCCAAGCGTAATAGTGGGCGCAAAATGAAAATCACGTGAATTGAAGCATTTGAAAAATAAAAGAAAAAACATGTCGATATTAAAGTGAGCATTTAAAAAATATAACATTTGAAAATTCCAGACTTTTACGAACTATTTCATTAAATCAGAAATATATACTTAAAATAAGTGAACAAATAAGTTTTATAAAATAAAGCAATAAAATAAAACTCATATTAAACTGCTAGCATAAAATTACAAATATCTTTTAGCATTTTGAAATAATTGGCGCATTAGCATACATTTTGGCATGGTGTCCATATAACTGGAAAATATCAAGATTTATTGTCAAATCATATAAACAGCTATGAAAATAAACTTGATGAGCGTTTTTGTTTGTTTTATATGTTTATTTTATATGTATACTAGGACTTCCCTCAGAGGGATTAGTCTGAGCGATATTACTGAGAACATATATTTAATAATAACATGTGGAAGCAAAGAAAATGAGATGTTATGTTTAATTGTCCATATACTGCGAAAAATTGAAATGATGAAAATAAACGAATTGTAGAATTACAAAATCTTACATATAAATTCGTATACACTGTTTAAAAAAATGGGAAATCAAACCATTCAAGACAGCCATGCATGGATATAAAATTGAAAGTACGCAATATATTAAAAGTAAAATAGAAAATGAAACACTAATTTACTTATATCGGAATTTTAACTGTATAAAATGGTGTCAAGAGCATAATCAGACGCTCCGCACCAATTTGAGTAACTTTAAATGAGAAATATATGTTTAAAAAGAATGGACTATACTTTATATGGTGTGTGCTCCCCCGGAATAGTTAATATTGTAAAATATCTGTTTTCCACGGATGCAATGAGGTTGTCGATAACATTTATGGAATTCTCATCTCAAAATCTAATATAGTATCAAAGTACCGAATACATCAAAAGTGGCATGCAATGCTTCGTTAGAGTGTGTTTTAGATATGCTCGATCGGATTTAAATGATGAGTGTATGCTGGCCACTACATACGCTGTATTGTTTTGTTTTCAAACATATTCTGCACAAGTTGAGCTGTATTTAGCATGTATTAAATAAAAGAAATCGGCAATTATTACAACATAAAGTATGACACAAGATCTGAATATATCGTCTGCATAACTTTTGAGCTGTCAAAGTGTCATTTGAAGTAATTTACAAATCCATACATATTTATTCACCAAATCATGCAAGCTAACATACGCCAATATGAACCCGATTACAAAATTTCACCAGAATATGTTAATATATAAAAAATCTACTAATGATGATTGAGAATATGACCTTATGATAAAATGTCTAGAAAAATGAATCGGATAAAAAATTCATATCACATTTAAAACGGCACTTCCCTCTGTTAGTGGCCTTGGCGAGAGAGAGAAAAGCCTAGAGAATGAACACTTTAACAAGTACTTTCGGGCAACCTACTCACTGTTTCATACAGGTCTTTATTCAATATTTACACAATTTATTTAATGCTAGGTGGGTATCTATCAGTTTTGTTGCATTTAAATCGCATGTTTTGCGGAGGAAATGCAGCATTATGAAATATTTAAAGTTGCTGTACCTAATAATTCCAAATTAATGGTAATTGAGATCGCTTTCCGTTCATTTCATCTTTTTAAATTTAAAATTTTTTAGAAACCATTCATAGAGACAATTGTATATTTTAAAACTAACCCGAAGCAAAATTTCAAGATTTTGGGCTTAGCAGTAACAGAGAAATAGAAAATTTTTGAAAGTTTTTTGTTTCTGCACTGTTTTTTATAGCGACATTTTCAGAAATTGTTCTATTGCGAGAATTTACGTCATGATAAATACAGCCATGTCAATTTTCATGTTTATATTCCTAACAGTTCCATGTTCTTCGTTACTTAAATCATCTTTAGATCTTTCTCCGCTTTGTTTAGTCTTTCTATTTTTTAGAATTCGTTCTACAACGAGCATTTACATCTTATTAATTACTACCATGCCAAAGTTCTAGTTTCAAACCCCAACAGTATCCCAAAAATTTCAGTATTCCAAATAAATCATAGTTTAGAAACTTTCTAGAAATTTTTACGTTTATCCGTCAAATTGAACCTTTTAGAGAGCGTTCATTACGAGTATTTACATCTTAAAAGTAACTACAGCACCAAATTTAAAGTTTCTAACCCAATCAATATCGCAGAAATCACAATTTTAGAACTCTTTTGCTCCTGCAGCGATGTAGGTTCTTGCACTGACATAAAATAGTCTTTTTTTTCGCAGCAGAGATGGCCACCAACATTTTTTTAAGTTGGCTATGTAGTTTCAGAGATAACACCTCACAAACGTACAAGCATTAATAATATTATGTACTTTATAATATTATAACGCTTTATAATATTAGCATTAGATGTACAGATACAAAAGCCATTTATCTGTTACAAGCTAAAGTGCCGGCGTTGCCCAGAATTTGAAGGATGTTTGTTCTGAAAAATAAATTTCAAAATTTAACATACAACCCAAAACAAACATTAAAAAAATCAGTCGAAATGTTGTTGAAGGTATCATATGAAAACGCTATATAAAAATGTATAAATGTATATAACAGACGCAAAAGAATACAGCTATAAATGAACTTATTTCAATTTATAATTGGAGCAATAATGTTAAAATACGCAAATATTTCCCTAATCGGGTCTTTATTATGCTTCAATACATTTTTCACACTCATATGACGTTATACTATATCCACCATGCCTTTTATATTTCCAATATGACGTAATATTTTCCTCTTTCACGTGGAAACCTTGAAATAGGAAAGTTATGAAGTTATATTAACTTTCATTTAAATTCGTCAAACCATTTATTTCATTTTCATATTTCACGTGAATATCTTGTAATAGAAAAGTTATGACGTAATATTCACCCTTTTTTTAAATTCGGCAAACTATATATTTCATTTTCATTTTTCACGTGGAAATCTTGCAGTAGAAAATTAATTGTTGTAGTAATAATTTTATTGTGTTTTTTAATTGTTGGCAACTGCTATAACGAAAAATGTTTAAATTTGATAAGAAATTGCTGTTAAATTGGTGGTTTTTTATTAATTAAAAATTAACTATAAGTTATTTCGATTCCGGATTACTTTAGTTGTCTCGGCCATGTTTTAATACACATGTACGTATCTCTTCACACTTTTGGCTTCCAAATTGTGGATTTTTTTATAGAATTACAAACAGACAGATAGACAAGTTTTCATATTTATATATCTCTCTATTCTATGAAAAGTAACTAACGCTGTCACCGCCGCCGCCGCCGGTTTTGAATTTTTTGTGACCGGAGGTCTTTCTTCGTTAATATTAAGAAAACTATTGCGTACAAATATATGAAAATCGGTGGTATTATAGCGAAAAGTTTGATCAACACACTAATGCATACAGTTTTCAAATCGAAGAATTATTTAAAGAGATATTTAATGCTAAAGCTGGACAAAATCGTTCCATTAAAAAAATTTATAAGAGCAAAAGCTATACATGGGAATTTAATCATTTTTAGATCATTTTATTCAATAGAAGATCCCGGTCTGCAGATTTCATTATTTTTTTTTAATTTGACTCATTTTTTGAGGTTTTATTTCTATTTTAAATTCAAATATTCAGCATTTTGACAGATATTTTTTACATATTTTAGAAAATGGTATTAATTTAAACTGTTGCCAACTGTATAAACAGCGCAAACAATAATGTTTGCTTCAAATAAAAAAAATATTTACACGTTACTATTATAAACAGAAAAAAACCTTCAAATTACAATTAAATAATTAGGTATAAAAAGCAGGCACTTATTGGAAATTACGCCACAAAAACTATATTTACATGTGAATTTTAAAAGAGAAAGGCTATTGTAAAATAAATTCATTAACATGCGTTAGAAATCTGAAATAGAACAAATTACGTCACATTACACTTATTATGCAAAATGAACAAAAAATAGTATTGCAAAACTTTTTAAATTTAAAAATTGCGCGAGACAAAATAGGTTAGAGGTTAAATATTAGATTTTTTTTCAAAAATTTATTATTTGTCGTTTGATGTGACGTGTTCAGCTATAAGTATGCAAAATTTCATGTCTCCAACTTAATTAGGGGCTGAGTTAGAAAAATTGCTTAAAATACAGAAGTTAGAAACTGGAGGGTTAAATATGACTTTTTCAAAATTTTATGATTTATCGTGTTATCACAAGTTTTCAGCTATAAGTATGCAAACTTTCAATTCTCCAACTTAGTTAGGGGATGAGTTAGGAAAATTGCTTAAAATACATAATTTAGAGCCCAGAGGGTAAAATATCAGACATTTTTCAAAATTTTATTATTTGTCGCTTGATGTGAGGATTTCAGCTATAAGTATGCGAAATTTCATGTCTCCAACTTAATTAGGGGCTGAGTTAGAAAAATTGCTTAAAATACAGAAGTTAGAGACCGGAGGGTTAAATATGACTTTTTCAAAATTTTATGATTTATCGTGTTATCGCAAGTGTTCAGCTATAAGTATGCAAACTTTCATGCCTCCAACTTAATTAGAGGCTGAGTTAGAAAAATTGCTTTAAATACATAAGTTAGTGTCCAAAGGGTTAAATGTTAAGCCTTTTTCAAAATTTTATTATTTGTCGTTTGATGTCAGGTGTTCAGCTATAAGTATGCAAATTTTTATGTTTCAACATAATTAGGGGCTGAGTTAGAAAAATTGCTTTAAATACACAAATTAGAGCCCAGAGGGTTAAATATTAGACTTTTTCAAAATTTTATTATTTGCTGTTTGATGTGAGGAGTTCAGCTATAAGTATGCAAAATTTCATGTCTCCAACTTAATTAGGGGCTGAGTTAGAAAAATTGCTTATAATACACAAGTTAGAGCCCAGAGTGTTAAATAATAGACTTTTTCAAAATTTTATTATTTGTCGTTAGATGTGATGTGTTCAGCTATAAGTATACAAAATGTCATGTCTCCAACTTAATTGGGGGCTAAGTTAGAAAAATTGCTTAAAATACAGAAGTTAGAGACCGGAGGGTTAAATATGACTTTTTCAAAATTTTATGATTTATCGTGTTATTGCAAGTGTTCAGCTATAAGTATGCAAACTTTCATGTCTCCAACTTAATTAGAGGCTGAGTTAGAAAAATTGCTTTAAATACATATGTTAGTGTCCAAAGGGTTAAATATTAAGCCTTTTTCAAAATTTTATTATTTGTCGTTTGATGTGAGATGTTCAGCTATAGTATGCAAAATGTCATGTCTCCAACTTAATTAAATTAGGGGCTGAGTTAGAAAAATTGCTTAAAATACACAAGTTAGAGCCCAGAGGGTTAAATATTAGACTTTTTCAAAATTTTATTATTTGCCGTTTGATGTGTGGTGTTCAGCTATAAGTATGCAAATTTTCAAGTCTCCGTCATATATAGTTTCTGAGAACGGGCTCTCTGACAGACGGACAAACAGACAGACAAAGGAGTGAGACAGGTAGGGTTTCGTTAGATGGACGAAACTCTAAAAACATGCTGCGGATGATTGTAACAACATCCTAAAATTACATTACCATCAGCGATCTACCAATCCCGAATTTAGTTTATATTCGTTTGATATATTCTTATTCTTTTGTGCGGCCCTGTAAAATAATTATCAATATTATATACAGTAAAACCTCAGAATAGCGGACACCACGAGAATGCAGAATTTGTCCTCTATTTAGAGGTGACCGCTACTGAGAGTAAAACATGTACAGTTATTTAAGTGTTGGTAATCGAAAAAATGTCCGCTAAATAGAGGTATCCGCTAATCGGGTGTGTCCGCTATGGAGGTTTTACCAGTAAAACTTCTGAATAGCGAACACCTCGGGAGGGCAGAATTTGTCCTCTATTTGGAGGTGTTCGCTACTGAGAGTAAAAAATGTACAGTTATTTAAGGGTTGGTAATCGAAAAAATTCCCGCTAAATAGAGGTGTCCACTAATCGGGTGTGTCCGTTATGGAGGTTTTACTGCATAATAATATCATCCTTTACAAGAAAATTGCATGCTGTATGATAGACAGACAGACATCCAGAGAAAGATAACCTCCGGATCAATAAACACTCATGTCTTTTGTTTTAATCATCCACAATTGTATGTCATACAACATGCCAGATTTTATACAACAGGCTAAAAACGGTCACCGTGGTACGGAATACTGTATTATTATTTGTTTGCCCACCAAAACTGGTTGCCACGGTTTGTTGCAAGGTTTGTGATCACGTGGTTGAAACTGATCTATTCAATATTACTGCGTGCGTATTTTTTTTATTTGCTCCATGTGTTCAAACCAGTTGTCTACGAAAACATCAACCGGTGAAAGTGACGCACACCAAATTTCTGTGACGTATGCAGATAAATTGTGCTTTTTTAAGAGTTTTTTCTATATAATTTTTAAACGGTTTGGAACTTATTTTTCATAGTAGGTGCATTCAGTAGGCGACCCTCATAGGTACCTTCTGGTGCAATCAGAAACGGAATCCGACAAATATTTTTTGAGTTATGCTTGACGAAAGGTTTTTATTAGGCTTTTTTTTTAGTAGGACATGGCGTTAATATCCATCGTAGTAGTAAAGTGTCCGGACAGTAATATTTCGCTGAGTATTAGCCTTCGCTTCGCTCAGACAATTATTGATGTTTTTATGTACAAATTACATCTGTTTCTGTATAAAATTAGAGAAACGGCTTTTTTATGTTAAATAAATCGCATAAATATCGAAAAAAATGCGTGTGTATATAAAATGAAACAGTGGATAGGTTCCCGGAAAATATGTTGCCAAATTTCCTTTTTCGCCAAGGCACCTATACTTGAAAAGTACCTAAAGCACATTAAAATCACACAGTTAGGATCTCACACAGTACAGCATCGTCTATTGGCGGTTATTTTATTAGTAGCATCGGGAGGAAGATGTAAAGATGTACTTTAAATTATCACTCATAGATTTTGAAAAAATATCTAAAAAGAGCGAAGTTTAAATTAAATTTCGGCGACCTGCTTTATGAAAGACTAATAGTTTTAAATGGGAATTTCGCCAAATTAGCCAGCTGTCACAAAGTTGGCTAACATTTGGCGCTATTGTGGTAACCCTGCATTAGTATTTTTTAACAATTACTCATTTCAATGAGGCGGTCCTACCGGATTCGTGAGGGACACACAGAGACTTGGAATTTATATAAATAGATAGCATGAATTTCATAGGTAAAGGCACAAACATATACATCAGTAGAACAATAATTACACATTTAAATAAATGAATGGACAATGGGATATATTTCAAAATTTTCAAAGTCTTAAATTTTTTATAAATTATGAAATAAAGAAAAATAGATTTATTTTCTAGAAAATAACTAAATATTTCCCTTATGCACTACATAGTAAAAGAAGGTCTTACGATGAAACATTCGTAAAAAGTCGTAATGCGTTTTCATATTTATTGTTTTCTAAAATATCCTCCAGATTAGATATTTATTCGATATGTTAGACTGTACCTTGTTTGTCTCTATATTAGCATCTTATTTCAGCACAATCAAATAATCTTCAACGTAAATCAATCACATACTAATGTATAATTATAAACATCCATTATACGCTATTATTTCTACATGTAAAAATTTTAGGAGGATTTGCATGCGATTTAGTTCGATAAGCTATGTTTTAATATGCCTTACATAACATTTTTCACTCATATACATTTTTCACTTTATAAAATACTTCTTTGACCTTTAATGACACCTTTATACATCATGTTTGGTTCCCTTTATCATCCTCAAACTATCATTTAAAACTACTTTATCTGTTAAAACATTGATTATTTTACAGCATTCTGTCATGTTACATATACTCTTTCTTTTATCGACACATTTCGTATCATACCTATTTTAATTGCATCCCACATTCCGCTGTGTTAAAAAACGGGGTAAACCATTGATTGACTTTTTATACTCAGGCTATTTAGATCTCGACAGCTGTCGCATGTTTGAGCGGGCTCATAACATCGACTAATGGTTTTTAACAGATGTAGGCCTCGACAATTGGCTGGATTACACTGTTGAAGAAAAATAAGGTCAAAGATTGATGATTTAATAGGGATAACGTCCGTAATATTTCACCGCGTTTTAAAATGCTATATATTTTTGGTATTTTTCAATTTAACTAATAACTTTAACGTGATTTTCGTACCTCCGTTATTGATTCATTATATCACATACTAACGGTTCAATAGCTCAAATAATAAGAAAATTAAAAATAAAAAACCACAAACAGCACAATTATTACATTTCGAAAACAGTTTTCCTAATATTGCACAGGGCACTATTTGGAAAAAAAAGTTTTCCTTATATTGCACTGGGAAATATTCGGAATACTGTTTTATTCTTGTAATAAAAATGGAAAATGAAAAGCAAATAAATTTACAAGACATTTTAAATTGTTATTACATTTTAAATTGTTATTTTATTTAATAAAGAACTCATTTTTATCAGATTATTATATCTTACAATGAAATCAGGCTATAAATTGTCAATTGTATATACAGAATTCACAAATGTATGTATTGTAATCAGTAGCTACAGACATTGTTTATGACACAGGTGTGACAAGTACATCATTTAATACAAATGATCCATCTTTATCCACGTCTGTCAGTTGAGTAAACAGAAAGAACAGTCACAATCATTTTTGCTGTATTCTTCGTCAGTAGACACTGTTAATGGTTGATCAGGGTCTTAGTCTGATTCTGAGGATGTCTTCAATAATGACTCATGTTTCATCTCTTTTTTCTTCTTTCTAATAGAGTCCTTCTTGGGTATGGGTTTGTTTTTGTTTTCATTTTTGGGGATAAAACTATTTTTGAAATGAGATTTTCATAGATAGAGAGATTCATAGAGAAAATGAGAAATTTCATTATTGAAATGAGTTTTTCCTTTTTTCATAAATAAATTACTTATCGAGTTATGAGCAATTGTGGTTGCGTGACGGCCGGTTGTTATCCTTTATTGCACTGTTGCGTCCGAAATTCAGTTCAAAACACCAACTGAAAGATCTTATACCTTTACCAACATATGGAAACTATCTTTCGATTACATAGTTTCTCAATAAGAACTCCTGTCAATTCCATGCGTTTCCGAACAAAAATTAATTAAAAAATATATCTGAAAATAGCTCCTTTGGATTTGAGAACAGCCTTAACTTTATGAACAGCTGTAATCTGACGTTTATGAAAAGACTCACATTTTTAGTTTTAATTTTGGAACTCGCGAAATTTAAATTCAGAAAAAGGATTATCTTTTGACACATTGTGGTATTTTTTTCACTTTTAAAATTAAAATACATGTTTTCTTTGACGCGCGTAACAGAAGTATACAATATCTTTCACAATACGGGGGAAAATGCAAAAAAATACATCCAAATGAGGTAGTAGTTACTAAAACTTTATTTGGAAAATTTGAAAATTTATTGAAATTAAATCTACAATGATAAGATGAAATGATGTCATTTTCCATAAATTTTAAATCAAGACATCTGTCAAGAATTTTTTTTGAAAATGTAAATAACCGCTCTCTTTTTGCTATAAATCGCAGAAAATGTTAGCACTGAATCTAAACCAATACAACACTTAGCGATAATGTATAGCTATAAGATATGGCTGTAGTATACAATCGAAGTAGTAAGCAAAATATAGGAACCATACGTTTACAATGAGTTTGATTACGCGTTGAAAAGATTTGATAGAATGTGATGTCATATCTAGCCTTTTTTTTTTCTTTTTCTTAAAATGTTTTCATGAAATTTGACTGTTTGTATTAAAATAAAAGTTTTAATTAAAAAAAAAACATTCAAATTGAGGTGCTGCGTTATTTTTCCTGCTCTTATAGTTAAAGTTTTTATTTTCTCTCTATTCTAAAAAAAAGTAACTACCGCTGTCACCGCCGCCGCCGCCGGTTTTGAATTTTTTGTGACCGGAGGTCTTTCTTCGTTAATATTAAGAAAAATAATGCATACAAAAATATGAAAATCGGTGGTTTTATACAGAATTGTTTGATAAACACGCTGATACAGACAGTTTTCAAATCGAAGAATTATTTTAAGAGATATTTAATGCTAAAGTTGGACAAAATCGTTCCACTAAAAAAGTTTTATAGCAGCAAAAACTATACATGGCAGTGTAATCATTTTTAGATCATTTTATGCGTTAGAATTTGCCGGAGTGCAGATTGTATTTCTTTTTTTAATTTGGCTAATTTTTTGAGGTTTTATTTCTATTTTAAATTCAAATTTTCAGCATTTCTAGAGATATTTTTTACAGATTTTAGAAAGTGATATTAATTTAAACTGTTGCCAACTATATAAACAACGGAAACAATAATGTTTGCTTCAAAAAAAAAAATATATATATACGTGTAATAAATTAAAAATTTATTTACACGTGACTATTATAAACAGAAAAAAAAAACATTTGGAATTAGAATTAAATAATTATGTACAAAAAGCAGGAACTTATTAAAAATTACGTCATAAAAACTATAATTACACGGGAATTTTAAGTGAGAAAGGAATTTGTAAAATAATAAATTTATTAACATGCGTTAGAAATCTTAAATAGGAGAAATTACGTCATATTTACGTCAAATTACAGTTATTACATAAAATGAACACAAAATGATAATGCAAAACGGTTTAAATTTAGAAACTGCGCTAGACATTTATTTGATATTTTGAGAGGATACTTTTCAACTATTTTTATTAAGAAAGTGCAAATAATATTTCATTTCTAAAACAAGTATTTCCACGTGAATATTAAAAAGAGAAAGAGTAGTTTGGTCAAAATTACGTCAGATTAAAAACGATTAATTTAAAATGTCTTATTTAAAAGAACTTTCTTTTCGCTTTCTTAAAAAATACCGGGAGACAAAGATTCTGGTTACTTAATTCCTTTTATATTAGCTTATTTTGAAATGTTTATCTTATTTTACTTAATCAAAGACGAAAACAGCGATTGACATATGTATTTTTGGTACTACTTAGTTATCCCGTTGACCAAATATCTATCATTCGCCAAACTATAAGATTAAATGCCAATAATGGTTAATCGTAAATGTCACATTAACTTGACTTTAAGCAAGTTACACGTGTCTACGTCATCAAGTTATTTTTATTTCGACGTTTTATTTGTATTTTTATTAATGTTGCACTAATTTATTTGTTCTTTCGTTATTTAAAATAAAAATGATGTCAATTTGTATAATTTGGCGACTGCTTTGGCGATTTATATAATTTGGAGAAATTGGTCGACAGATTAATCAAGTAGTACCGCAGCGGATTTGGCTTTAAAATTCCCCAGGCAAAGAGAAATGATTAGAAATCCGTTTATAGCCTATATCCCTCGTGCAGATAATTGGCCGGCATAAATACAACCTACAACCAACCGTTTATAGGGAGATCGCCATTGTTTTTTAAATTATAATTTAGTCTTCCGAAATCTTTTTAAAGCCGATCAAATTAGCGTACTTTTAGAGTCTGCGGTGTCTGAACGGGGGTTGACGAACGTAGCTCGTAGGGGTCAGAGCCCCCTAGTATATACAAAAAAAAATGTAAATTTTCTGTTTAGAATGACGTCAGTATCACACACGCAAAAATATAGCAAGAAAATCTGAATTTTTATTGGCAAATAGAAACAAAATACACGCGTTATCCTTATTTTTTTCACATTATTGTGTCATTTTTTAGGGTTTGGCAACAGGAAAGAAACGTTTGAATCAAAAAAGATTTAAAAAGAGATTTTTCTATAATGTTAAATTATGGAAGCGGTAGAAAAAAGTGACATATAGTGGTCTGATAATTTTTTAAAGCAGACAGGGATCTATTCCACGTTCTAAAGTCTATGTACATGAAGTTTCGTGCAAATCGGCCAAAAATTTAAGATTTGTATAAAGTACATACACACAGAGAGCGGCTTTTATATATATAGACTAGCAGATCTACCCGGCTTCGCTCGTTTCAATAACAATGGTCCACCCGGGTAAAATACATTAAAATGAAATAATACGGCAGTGACAATAACTGAGATTGGTGCATTACCGTCCACGAATAGTTAGAAGACCGATAAGAAATATAAGTAAAATAGTTTTAATTGCGTCTACTATTAACTATACCATATTAATGTATATTCCAAACAAATGTCATATCATATATTAAAGTACAATTATTTGCTTAAAAAGCGTCATTTAAATAATAAAAAACATTAAAAATATTAAAAATTTACATGTTTCGACTCTTTCATTGAGTCTTCTTCAGAATATATATATATATATATATATAAACTACAAACCCAATGCCAATTGTGTCATTATACTGATGATGGCAATGACCTAACCCATAAATTTTGCCTTTACTAAATTTTTTTTAACTTATGATCATCATACAATTTCATTTTTCACACTGTCGAATAGAAAAAGCTTCTGTCAAATGAAATTTATTTGAAAATTGTATCTCAATTTTTTCATGAGAATGGATTTTAAAGTTATTTTCAATCATGGATATTTTTGATTTGCATGCAGCCAGGGATAAGATTTCCGCATTTTTTCACACCAGTATTTTGTTAAAGTAAATGATATTTCATTTAATCGGGACACTCTCGTGATTTAACAGAACAACATTTTCTTTAAGAATATACTGGTGTGCAAAAACGTGGAAATCTCATCCCTACATGCAGCCCAATTACGAAAGATATACCTGTTTGCTCTTAATGCAATATTATAAAGTAAAGACATTGATGAACTATGAGTAACTCTAGCATCATATTGTTGGTGGCAATAACCTAACCCAACCATAAATTTAACTTTTACTGCAATTTGACCTTTAAACATCGCACATTTGATTATTCCAAAATCTAATAGAATACAAAAAATTCTTTCAGTATTTTTTTTTTTTTTTTGAAAAGCTTATCTCAATTTACGGATTGTTTATCCATTTTAAATTAATTTTCAATCACGGGTATATTTTTAAATATATCTGTAACCCAATTCAGAAAGATATATCCGTTTGCTATTAATGCAATATTATGAAGAAAAGTCATATCTATGAGTAACGCCTAGCACCATATTGTTGGTGGCAACAACCTAACCGTACCATAAATTAAGCTTTTACTGCAATTTGATCTCTAAACATCATGCATCCCATTATTTCAACGTCTAACAGAAAAGTCTGTCAGTCATGAAATTTTGTTTAAAAAAGAAAAAAAAAGCTTACCCTAAAAAATAGTAGCTATAATTTCTATTTAATATAAATCGTACAAAAATCGTATTTTATATAACCGTATTCGATACAAATCGTAGAATGTTATCACTGCATTTCAGGTATTAAAACATTTATCTAAATGATATAATTAAAGATTACAAAGAAATGGGGAATAAATTGTAGCATCCAGTTTTTAGAGCCAGTTTGAAATTATATTGATGACATTGACGTCATATCTAGCAAACGATTTTTTTTTTTTTTTTTTTTTTTTTTTTTTTTACTGTTATCTTTTTCCTTAACTGATTTCTTGATATTGAAACGACTTCATTAAAATAGATTTTTTAACATTCAACTAAAGTACTTCTAAGGTCATTTTAAAACATGCGTAGTTAAAGTTTTTACATAAATATATGAAAAATGTGCATTTTCTGATTAGAATGATGTCGATTTCAAAAGTGTAAAAATATAGCAGTCGAGTCTGAATTTTTATTGGCTAATAAAACAAAGTACTCGAGTTATCATTTTTTTTTCTAAATTATTGAGCAGTTTTTTAGATGTGTGGCAACAGGAAAGAAGCTATTGAATTTGAAAATTTAAAATGAGATATTATGAAAGATGATAGAAAAAAGGGATAAATATTGGTCTGATGATTTTTTAAAGGTGACACGGATCTATTCACGTTCTAAAGCCTATGTACAGCAAGTTAGCCCCACCAGTGGCTGAGAGGTTCTGCTCTCGAAGCTGGTAGACGGGAGGTGCTGGGTTCGAACCCAATCGCGCCCGTCGGCCTAACCGTTTCGGAGTTTTCGTGGTTTTCTTCGAAGCCTTGGATTTTCCATGCGTAAATACGGGTTAGGTTCCCTTAGAAAGACCCCCACGAAGGGCACTCCCCCTAGGGCCTAATATCCCTCGAGTAGATAATCGGCCGTCAACAATCAACCCATGTACAGCAAGTTTCGTGCAAATCGGTCAAAAATTAAATATTTTTATAAAGGACATACACACAGAGAATGGCTTTTATATATATAGATATAAATTGCTGTTTTATTTGAAAAACTTAAAAATTCAAGTTTATGTGTTTTCAGTTTTGGAGGATATTAAAGGTTTTCTTACACTTACGAAAATGTAACATATTTTACAAGTTAATGCTTTTGGAAAAAGTTACAAAAATTAAAAAAAAAATAATTCTGTTTCCTGATGTATTCCTATATTTTATTTCTGAGCAAGATTTGTCTGTTTTTGGGAAATGCTAAATGTATATGTGTTTGTCTGTATATGACCAAACTTCTGTGTCCGCTCTATCTCATGAACTGATCCATAGAACTTGATCAATCTTCAGAGTCCATTAAACCTTCCCAGCAAACACAGAGCTATCGGTAAGCAATCGGCCGACAGCCGCTTGCCACTACCCGCGGCATTGGCATGATACAGGCTGCTGCTACCTGTTTCATAATTTTTTTTTTTTTTTTTATGCGCCATCAAATGCGGTCGATTAATGAGGGACGCAGCCGGTCCGATATCGACAGAACACTACAGTGTTACACAAAAGTGATGGCACAGAGAGTACTCCTTGAAAAATGTGCAATTTTCTACGTGGTGAATAAAAATAAAATTTTTGATAAATTGAAATAATTAAGTAACAGCCCTTGTTACATTATACAATCAAATGTTACTAGAAATTTCTATTGGATATACTGAAAACATATTATAAAATTATTATAGTTCAGAAATATTTCCACAAAAATCATGGTACATTTGAAAATTTTTCAAAATTTTCACTCGTTTGCATATTTTACTGAGCATAGTCATTCTCCCACAGAATCCACACCACATATAAATGTATTTGTTTTTATCTCAACAGAAGAAATCCCATATAAATTTTTAAAATGAAGCGGAAAGTACTTACACAAGCACAGTTAAAGGCAGGAAAGGCACAGGGATCATAAAATAGTTAAAAATTTTGAGTTTTTAATTATTGGTCTAAAAAGAGAGCTAAAATATTATGGTGCTAAATGATTATGGACCTAAAAGATTATGGTGTTGGAAGGTTTTAAAATAATATATTTTAAGCACCGTGGGTGTGTTTATAGTTTTTGTGCCTTTTTCTTCAAATTTGTTTTTTTACGCATTGGCACATTTTCCTAAAATTCTATTTGAAGTAAACAGATGAAACTTTCAAAAATTGTGTAACTAACTTGTTTCTTTAAAATTATCTAACAGTATAGGTCTGAGTAAAAAAAAAAAAAAAAAAAAAAAAAAAAAAAAAAAAAATGAAAAAGTAAGTTCTTAAAATATTTTTAGAACTTTCAAACTTTTTAGTGAATTTTTTCTTTTATTTATTTATTTCTTTTAAGACAAAATAAAATTGCTTTAAAAATGAAAATCTTATTATTCTCAAATAGTATATTGTCTGATAGCACAACAAATTTTAAAGTGATATATTTAACAGTTTTTTTTAGAAAAGCATACCAAACAGACATATCGTTCAAAAAATCTGCAAAAAGTGAATTAGATCTTGAAAACCAATTTATGCATGAAATTAATTTATTTTGATTTATATATGGCCTATAATGTGTATATTTACTAAAAAATTCATTTCTATCTCTTATTTTAAGTAAAATACAGGATGTTAAATATTTCTCAAAAGCAGCTTCATTTTACTTGTCGCGATGCTCTATGTACCCTTAATAAAATGAATTATTTTAAGAGGTTTACAAATTATTTTTAGAGGTTAATTATTTTTAGAGGTTTACAAATTATTTTAAGAGGTTAATTATTTTTAGAGGTTTACAAATTATGTTTAGAGGTTAATTATTTTTAGAGGTTTATAAATTATTTTTAGAGTTGTTAACAAATGTATGCAATTACATTGCGACTATGTTGAAGTCGTTTTATGTAGAAAACAGTGCAGGCTATGATCTATAATAACTTCTGCTGTTATATGTTCATAATTAAAGTTTTATAGACACATGTGGCAGTAATTATAGATCCCCCTCGTATATGTATTCTGAAGTACATATACATAAATACCGGTTTTAGTACAGTTGAAAATCGTCATTCACGTCACCCGGATGTAAAAACAAAATTTAAAAAGAATACTTACGGATTGACTGTATCTATCCTTCTGCCTTGAAACTGCATGCGGATATGTGGTATTGTTTTAAAATAGTTTGAGATCCAATCTAATCAAGTGGAATTAAATATTTGAAAAATATTTTGTAGTGTTTTCTTATCAATGTGATTAATCTTTTTTACTTTTTTTTGCTACTTGGAGATAAAAATGATGTTTTGTGACTTTAATATTTGAATCAATAAATGCAAGAAATAGCTAGCATTCTGTACTCAGAGGCTTACATTTATTCATGTTTTTGCGATAAAAATTTCGAATTTCTTTTTAAAAATGCATAATTAAATATTGAGCTCAAAAGTAGTAACAACATATACTGTAGCTTCACATGAGAGTATTTTGAGCTTTTTATTCCTACATAATAAAATCCACAAGGAACGTCCAATGCTTTTAGATTTATTTTATTTCCGTTCAGAAACACACAACTGACCCGTACATCTTGATAAAATACTTCTTTCGTCTCAATAAACCCGTGCAGCATTCCTGTTAATACCAATTTTGATTTTTCCTCAGCTTTGTGTTTGCACTTTTCACAAGTATTCTATCTTTCAGAAGCGTGCTTTTTCAAATTCATTCAAACTTTCTGCTTTTCATTTTAAACTTCAAACATTTATGATATTTGTTTTATTTGTTTATTTTTACGGTGTCTGATTCTCACTTGCAATACAATAGACTTTTGATTCGGTTGAATTTCTGACATCAGAAGAGATATTATTTTGCTTAACACAATCTTTGCTATGAAAGGTATTGAGAATAAAAGGCATTCGGTAGATTTGTCATTTAGGCATTCAGCAAGACATCATTTGTTTAACACTAGAACCGCGGGACTTTCGGTATATCTAGAACCGCGGAGCGGGTCAATTTGACCCAAGATAGAAAAGGATATATAAATATGCACAAATTTTGAATTTGGTTATATAAAACATTATTTTTTCATATAATTATCAATACATCTTAACATTTACATTACATTTAATATATAAAGTCAGTAGAAATTATCAACATTTCAGAAAATAATATTCAAAATTGCATTTCTTTAAGTATAGTAACATATATATTATACAAAAATAAACTTAGACTTCATAAACTTTAATACAAAATAGATGATCCCATTCAAATAAGTTTAGGCATAAAATCAAAGAATAATTTAAAGATATGTAAAAAATGGCAGTTACTTACTATTTTTACAGATTTATTTAATCCAATTTATTGTATGTATATCTTGCAAAACTTGGTAATATGTTTTTTACATATACCACAAACATGTGGGTACATTAAATTTTGAACAAATATATTTAGTTTTATTTTAGCTTTTTGAAGTGCTGTAATGGACTCGTTTACGCTTAGTTTGTGGTTTTCAATAGTTTTCCAGTGGTAACTTCGCACCCAAATGGCATATCTTTTTTGCAGAGAGAGAACAAACTGTTCTTCAACTAACTCTTGAATAAATTAACGTCTACTAATAGATTTTTCAGTTACGGCTTTGTATAAAACCCAAGCATTGATAGCAGCAACATGCAAAATATTATAAATTAGATGCACCGGTCTCCTACGTGAAGCAGACTTGACAGTATACTTCCTTGTCATATGTACAATCAATTACATATACACTTAATTTCGTTGCGTTGTAGCAAAAAGTTATATTAAGTACTTTTTTAGAATTATCTAAAATTTCAACAGTTGGATGTAGACAGCTGACATGCAAAACATTTTGATCTTTTTTTACCCTGGTTAACAGTTAGGCTGATATCTTTATGTGTTAGTACAATAGCCGCATCGAAATTCCATATTGACATTTTTACAGAGACTGGTGTTTCTTTTCTTTAGCGTTTTGCAGTTTCTAAAAAGCTTGGCTTTTTATCAACATCTGCAAAAAACCAGAATTTGATACTGGATTTATCTGGTTTGTTAGGCATATTTTGAGTAAACCTACTGATAGATTTTGAATTTAATAACTGCTCATCTACGTTTATGTTAGGCCCTGGTATATAGTTAGTCTTGCAATGAAACGATTCTAGATATCAGAAATCAGGACAAATTTGTTTGTCTCAATTTATCGGTTTGATTTTTTATCGAAGCGTGACAATCTCATTATTTCACGAAATGCTTTTATTTTCATTGTATTCCGAAAGAAAACAGCGGTCTACAGTTCATTGATCACAGGCGATCCAGTTCGACCGCTTTTACAGAATATTGGAGTTCTTGGACCTCCAAGTGATCTCGAATCAATCCGGCCTTGGCGCGGAAGGATGACCGAGAGCTTGGCCGTGGTCGCCGTGGCGGTCCTTTTCCATTTTCGGAGAGGAGACTAAAGCGGGGGCCCAGACGGGTCCGGGTGGCCGATGGAGTTCTACGTCCAGCGACCGGACTACGTCCGAGGGCGCAACGTGAACCCTGGTTAACTTGTCGCCGGCATGTCATCGTGTGGATGCAGCCGCCTTGGGGACTGACGAGCAGTTACCGACTCGACCAAGGTGAATGGGGCGAGAGCGGTCCAGCTTCTTTGAGCGAGCAAGTGGGTGGAGCTCGGAGCTGCCTTGATGTGAATTTTCAAGGGTGTCGAGCGTTGCGGTGTCTCAAAGGAGCTCGACTTAGCGTCGTTACCCTCTGCCTTGGGAGACAAAGGGCTTGCGAGTAGGAAACCAAGGTACCGTCTGGTCTTGGGTTGCAGAAGCAGGTGGGTGTGTCGGATGCGAGCGAGCGAACAGAACACAGGCGGTCACCACAGGGTCCGGTCGGACCAAAAACTTTTTGCTTTTTTCTCTAGTTCGACACCTGGAATTTGATTGGCCACTGGGTGGGGCGTCATCCCTGGGAGTCCAGGGAATGACGTTCCTAGGGGAGTTAGCGACCCCTTGTGGACGATCCGATCGGTTGTTGAACTTTTAATTTTCCTTTTTTTATAACTATCTACTAACAATGTAAGTGTGGGTGTCGTCCTCGGGCTCGGATGTTGAGTCGAGAGTGCCTTGAACATCTGGGAGGTTTTGTTAGACGGCCTCCGCAGCGCTCTTGGTTCCGATTGAGCCCGAAAACCTTTTTGCTTTTCTTTCTAATCTGTAGCCCGATGTTGAGCTATGAAGCCACCATGTAAATACGCGTCGAGGGTCTATCATATACACCCCTCCGTATGGTGGATGGTTCCTGCCTTTTTCAAGGCGGTCCGATGGGTTGCAGATTTAACTTTCCTATTTTTATTTTCGATCTTTTTTTACTAACTCATCGAGCAGCCTGGCGTTGACTAGAAGGTGGAGAAAGTCCCATAGGGGACGCGAAACCTCTGGGTCCGTAGGGGGTCTCGAACTGGGTCCGGACCTAGTCCTTGACGAGTGGGTGGCGGAGTCCCCCACGGGACACGCAGCTCGCGGGTCCTCATAGGTACGGACCTACTTTGTAAATATTATTTTTGTAGTGTATCTTATTATAATGTCTTCCTGTGGGTCTGAGACTTCCTCGGCAGAGTCAAGGGGTGGGCTGATCAGGTGCGTCGTGTGTCGTTCGTCCCCTACGCACGTTTCGGCATTCTGTCTTGACTCTGTTTGGGACTTCTCGGGCTCTAAGGCTTATCATCGCACCGAAATTGACCTTGTCCGGGGTCGTGAGGTATCGCCCCTACTTCCGTTCTTGGTCCGATGGTGCGATGACGTGTTTGTGTTTTAGGTTAGTTGTCTTGATTGCTCACTGTTGGCTCGCTGCGTTTCATAGGGCGTTCTGTAGGATTGCACTCCCTCCTCAGAATAATCCGTCCGTAGCGTGGTGGGTCTAAATGGCGGGTAATGTGTTTTTGTTAGGTTAAGTTTGTGATTCTTTTCTTCTGCCTCATGGCTTCGGCCTGCCGGTTGTTCTGATTTGGTCGGGATCCGGGTGGGGTCCTGACCGGGTCGGCGCAGGTGGCTGCCAGGGCTGCGGGGAACTAACTTTCCTTTTGTTTTGTCTTTCTACTAACCTTCCATCCGCGGGCTGAAATCGCAGAGATAACCTTTATAGGAATTTCTCAGTTTCGGCACGCGGTAAAGCAAGCTGGTGTGGAGTCCCCCTCGCTAGTTTCCGAGCACGGGCTTTTCCTATGAAGTGTCCCGCGATTAGGAATCGATGATGCGACGGTGGCTCTGCATCAGATCGAACCTGTTCCGACCCCTCTTTAGAGTTATATTGAGCCGGGTTGCTTGGTCAGCGTTCGGACGTTGGTGTATGGGATTTTCGGGGGACCGTCATTGACCAACGTGAGTGTTGGTCCGTGGCTCCCCGAGTGTGCAATGCTCCAGAGGAGGCTAAAGCGGGACAATCCTGTTTGGGACCCTAATTTGAGGAATTCTGGTGCCGGTCAGAATGACTAGCCCGTCCTCGTAGGTCATTCCCTTGCAGTGGGTGCCGTGGCGGTCCTTTTGGAGGGCACCGTGTGGTGATCAGTAATGATCAAGAACACGTATCTAGTTTGCCTTACAGAATATTTGCTCTGTGCAAATAAAATTCATATAAAAGCATCAATTCTTCCATAGTAATAACCTCTTCATTTTCATGAATCTACCGATGAGCTTTATTTTCCGTACATTACGTTTTATATTCAATATCAATTCATCTATAAGAAGTCTCCAAGCACTTGACAGACTGTTCCCATAATATTTCGTGTAGTATGTGACGTTAGGCCACAAACGTTTTTCAAAACGATATGCAGTGTCTTTCTCTTTTTGTTGCTTGTTTCTATTTGTACAACGCTTTAAATTCTCCCGTTTCTGTCAACTTCTTTATTTCCAATTGTGAATGCGCCAGTTATTGCAAATTTATTTTTCAGATTTCCATCAGTGAAAAGTACCTTTTGTTCAAATTCTTGATTCTTCTTTTTTATCTAATAAATATAACAAACTTTCGTGTAATACTGATAAATTATCATCTACATTACGATGAAAGTTCCAACAATTGTGAGAGCATTTGCAGAGTCGTCTTTACTTTCATTTTTTTTCATCAGAATTCGATTTTTCTTCATTTGCAGACAGATATTCATTCTCGATGCTCAAAATTAATTGACTGTCATCAATATTATCACGTTCTAAATAATTTTCAGATAATAGCTACAAATATTCGAAAGCTTTTTTGCCGGTAATATTGCGACATCGTGATATCTTACCTATACTTTCAATGAATACAGAATAAAAGTGATTTCAATACATCTTCTAAATATCTGTTGTAATTTTCAACTGCATTCGAGCCCCCTTCACACTAAGCATGTACAATCTTCATTGAAAACCTTCATTATTCCACCTTGTGATTCTGCACATTGGAGGAATTATGTGTGAGACATATGTACTTTCTCATTACTTCCGGTAAAATGCATCTCTTTTTCGTTATTTATGCGTAAAAACTTATTACGGGTCAAACTGACCCGCTTCGCGGTTTTAGGTATAAATGGTTATAACTGGAAATTTATTTATGCTATTCGCTTTTAAATTCAATAAGTTGTTGCTTACCTTAAAATATTAAAAGTCAGAAAAGGAAACATTTTTTCAATTAATATTTTTTGTGCGGTGACAAATTAAACATCGATTTGGGTCAAATTGACCCGCTCCGCGGTTCTAGTGTTAATACAAATCAATGAATTAATAAATTTATTCTTCAAAATACCATAAACCTGGCTTTTTTAGCAATTTATAATTTTTTAAGACTAATAAATCTCCTCGGAAGATGTTGCAGCATATCCATTCAGTCATTAGTAAGAATTTAGAACAATTAGCCCACACACATGAAAATAATATTTCAACAGGTGATTTTTCTACATATAAAGAATATATCCTGAAAGACTAGACGAAAAATGCGATAATAAAATTGTCCCCATTTAAGTCGAAGGACCTTCAGTAAAACATGCTTTAAAGCCATATATATAAGTTTTTAAAATAAAGTTGCACATGCCTTTCTCACTAATTTTCAGATTGTATATGTATATTATAAAAAACTACCAAAAAGTTAAACAAAAATCCTTTTTCTTCTTTCTTTTAATGAAAGTTAATGCTCAGAATAAAATATGGCAATATAGTGTTTAAATATCTTAAGAGTTTAAACTTTACCAACAAAGTTAAGAATAATCTTTGTTAATGAAAACATAGTATATACTTGTGAAATGAAAAAAAGAAACAGTCAATGAAATTACTTTTTTGCGAAAACATTCTGCAATTATTTAAACAATTTATAAAACAAATGAAACTCGCGCATGAAATTTATAACTTTAAGCATTGTTCTCATTTGTATGATATATCATTGTCAAAAACTAAAAGAGAGTTATTAACTATCCTATTTAATTCTAAAAGATTAAAATAAATGATAATGCGCATTCTTCTAAAATGCAGGCCCCGATTTTTTTTTTTTTTTTTTTTACCTTGAAATAGAGATTTCGGTTCTTTCCTGGATATTTGCAACAAAAGTTTCATTTTAATAAATGTTTTATATACTTTGCAAAGAAGATTTAATGACATATAATATATATTACAAGCAATTACCTAGCTCCCTTTATGCTCAGACACGGTACTACAACTCATTCATAAGTTGGATTTATATCACTGATTCATTAAACGAAACACCCTGTTATTTACCCCAAAAATGTAATTAAGTTACTTGACATTAAAATATTTTTAGAAATTTAAATGTGTGCGGAGGGACATTCAGACAGCTTGATTACTTGCATATTTTGTCTTTGTCTTTTTTTTTTTTTTTTTTTTTTTTTTGTCTTATTTTGTTTTATTTCGTTTTACTTATAAGGTAACACGTAGTAGATTTTTCCATTTTTATTACAAATAGTTTCTTTAAAATTGCTTGCTTTTTTTTTTCTTTTTTAATTCTAAAGGCCATGGACTCTTCTATAAGAAATGTAAATTTTCTTTCCTTGCAGTATTTGTAAAAAGGGGTAACGTTACGAAATTTATATCTAGTTTTGCTTCGGATACAGCATGTTTTCTAATCAGAAATTCAATTTTACTTGTCAAATTGAACTCAGTTGCAAAATCTTTTAATAATTTGACGATTTTAATAAGTGATCAAAATAGATAAATTTCAATGTATTGTTAATGCTTTAACAGTGTTATTTTTAATTTCTATAATATATTTTATGACTTCATTTTTGTCCTTAAATTTGGGATTTTATGAAATGTTACGAAAATAAATATTCATATATTAAGTTTTACCGATACTTCATATTTTTCTTGAACTTAGTCTCAAATGGTAGGCTGACAGGCACACCAGGTCGAGTCTTTTCAATTTTCTAAGAAAGTATCTAAATCTTCATCTCCTCAGTAAACTATTCAAAGGTGCTTCCAACAATTGCTGCAGATAAATAATACCTTTTTGGAAGGCTTTTTAACATAATGGAAGTAACATGTACAACACCTTCAATAGGAGGATTTTTCGGGGTGGAACTCAAAATGATGTACAAACTTTGTTAACTTTAAAAAATTAGTAAAATTAGTTCAATCATTTACAATCCAAGCATAACGTGTACGAACTCTATTGTGGAGTAATAAAAAATAAATATTAAACGAAAACATACGCATGCGAAACAAAGTGTCATGTTTCCTTTGGAATACATAATAAACTGAAAACTTTCGGAATCTAAAACAAGAATGAAAATGTTCTGTGTGAACCATAGAATATAAAAAACTTTCCAACGCATTCAGAATAATGTAACATGTTTTGTCCCAAAAACTGAATTACGAGAAGAATTTATATCAAATTTTCCGGAATTGTGTCGATAGCCAAAAAGCGTATTTGCATGTAATTTTGGATGAGAAAGTTTTTCTAGCAACAGTTTAACCGTATTCACATTTATTTTAAAGTAGATCGACATTACTGACTATGAACAGAAACGCTTGAAATTAGACTAATTCCGAAAAATTAAAGTATAATATTTTATTTAAGAATGGATACCAATAGAATCTGTGTAGTGGCTGAAAAAAAAAAAACAAAAAAAAAAAAAAAATCCACCTGTTTATTAAATACTACATTCAGAGTTTCATATAACAAATAACTTGTCTCAATTTTGATTTTAAATATTTTTTATAATTATTCGAATGAAAATAATTGAGAATTTTCATTTGTTTATGGAAAAACCATAGTTTTAACAGTGTCAATAAGTATGTAAAAGGGTTGAACTATAATACTGTTTTAAACACATTTCGTAAAACTGACTAATAAGAAACAATTTTTTTCATGTGTAAAAGAGTACAAAGCCTCAAAATATTCGATATGTTTTTTTTTTGTTGTTTTTTTTTTTACTTTTATTTCAATAAAATGCGCAATTACGTATACAAAAGATTTATCTTCAAATTAATGCACAAATCTACCGTAATTTGCGGCGTACAATTCGCGGATCAATCAATTTTGTTTGGATCTAGAAATTGTATTTAATAATTGAGCACAAAAATTATCTGCGATCTGGTATGTTTCATTTCATAAAAAAAAAAAAAAAAAAAAAAAAAAAAAAAAAAAAAATCTGGGTCTAAACATGATTGTTTGATCCGCGGATTATGCGTAGAAAATTATGGTAAATGTCTACTCTATCGTTAATGGATTCTAAGTATTTCCTTTTATGAGACATACGTATTAATGAATAAAAGGCAAGGTAGAAACATGAACATCCTATACATCGTTTTGACAAAATAAAAATAATGAAAATTTTATTTTCACAAAAAATAAGATGCGCTATATATGGAAGGTAATATTAAATGCAAAAAAGAAGGGTGCGATAAATGCCACGAAAAATTATGTTAAATTATTCCTACGTACTTTTGATTTAATGTAATGCAGTAAAACATAAAATAGTAATACGAATTGAATATTTCCAACTGAGCGAAAAATGCCCAGGCTGGGAATCGAACCCAGATCCTTGGCATACAAGGTCAATGCTTTTCCGTTTAAGCTAACTGGGCCGACAACCAGCCAGCATATTTCGCTCCGATAACCTTATTGGTAGTAACATCTGGTCTGTCATGTAGACAGCTCAACAGAATAAACCGCAGGTAAAGGAACTCCATATAAACGATGGATACGTAGATCCATCGTAGATGGCCAAGGATCTGGGTTCGATTCCCAGCCTGGGCATTTTTCGCTCAGTTGGAAATATTCAATTCGTATGATAACTTTACCAATCAGTTTGATTGTGTTAAAATAATAGCATAAAATAGTAATTTTATTTAAATATAAATAACTTATTTCTGATATGGAAACGATATAAGCGAAAAAAAATCAGTTTTTTGAAATGGCCCTGCTTATGGTAACTACAGTTCAGCTGTCATACAAAGAAAGAAAGAAAAAAAGAAAATCAGTTTTATTTCTATTCGACTGCACTATTTTTCTTTAGTGAGCGTTATATTATGTAGAGAAGAGTAAAAGAAAGTTGATTTGAATCTATACTATATAAATTTAAGATTGGGTATAATTTTCACACGGGGCAAAATAGTTTTAAAATTTAAGCTATACAGTTTCTCCTAGCCGCTTCAAGCAAATTATCTGTTATGTGGAAATTTTTATCAAACATAAATTTGAGAGCTCGAGAATATTATTCCGAAAATTTTACTAAATCTCGAACTTGGGAAGTGAGCATGAATTGCTCCTGAATAGTTAGATGAAAACTACATATAACTGTATATTTGTATAACTGTCCAGGAACATAATTATCAAAATGTATCAAAAGTTAAAATATCAAATTTTTAGTATCAAAAGCTAAACGTTTATAAATTATTTCTTTCAAAACTAATTGCGAATAGATTGTAAGGCATCTGAATGCTTTTGTGTAGTCCTCTAAAAAATATAAATTATATACTCCACGTTTGGAATGGACAATATATATGAATAAACTTTAATAACTTACACAAATTTTGTAGATTTTTATCTAATACAATGTAAATAAAGTGCATTTTAAGACGTGAATAAACATAGTCACATGTATAAGCGAATTATTTTGTGTAGTGTAAAATAACAATACTTGCTATACATGCCATATTTAAGACAAATTATGTCGCACGTCGCAGTAAAAACATGCAACAATTATATCACCTTCTGTGTTATACGAACACTGGAGTTTAAAAAGCAATATTTAAGCATATAAACAAAAAACTTTTAAAGTTACATTATTATTATATTGATAAAATCGCATTAATGTGAGAGAAAAAATATATTATAGCAAATTTAATTTTATATTAAATTTAAAGTACGATAGTTTGATTAACACAGAATTTACATATATTAACATTATCAGAAGACGCCATTAAAGTATAAATGTGATGTTCAGTTCCTTTAAGTACAGTTTTATACCAGGCGATTTTACCAATTAGTCGTTATTTATTTAATGATCTACCATCTTGTCCTAAAATCTGAATTTATCTCTTCTCTACATAAGAACTTTTATTGAGAATTTTCCATAAGTACTTCTTGGCAAATATTCTGTAAATATTCAAAGGTCTTTAAAACTTTACTTCTAGAATGTACTAACATCTCTTCTTTGACATTTTCGTATGATGCGTTTTGAGCTCATTTACGTAATCATTTCTAACTTAATCGGCTTTCAAGAAACAGTTTTGCCGTAATATTAAACCCTAAATGTTTTAACTGAAATATAACGACATAAAATCCTGCATAACTTAAAATAACTGTAGGGAATTTTAAACACGATAATTTTGATACAATTTGTTATTTCACAGGAAGACATTTTTTGTTATTAACACGTACACTGCTGGAAAATACAGGAATGGAATTTTTATTTCTTTTTATATTCCACTAATTAGTTACATTATTTTTATATTCTGTAAATAACATTAATGCCACCCAGAACTTTTATATCAAAGTAAATTTAATTTTACATTAAATTTGAAGTACAATAGTTTCAAAAACACACAATTTTACAAATATTTTCATTATCAAAAGAAACTCTTTTCTTTTAAAAGTATAAATACGATGTTCATTTCCTTTAAGTATAGTTTTATACTGGGCAATTTTACCAATTAGTCGTTATTTATTTTATGATCTACCATCTGGTCCTGAAAACTGAATTTACTTTTTCTCTACATAATAAAATTTATTGATCATTTTCCGTAAGTAATTCTTGCAAAATATTCTGTAAGTAATCGACGGTCTTTAAAATGTTACTTTTAGAATGCACTAACATATCTTCTTTGACATTTTCGCATGATGCGTTTTGAGCTCATTTACGTAATCATTTGTAACTTAATTGGCTTTATGGAAACAGTTTTGTCGTAATATGAAACACCAAAATGCTTTAACTTAAATATAACGACATAAAATCCTGCATAACCTAAAATAACTGTAAGAAATTTCAAACACGATAATTTCATATAATTTTGTTATTTCACAGGAAGAAAATTTTACTCATTAATACGTACGTTGCTGGAAAATACAGGAATTTAATTTTTACTTCTTTTTGTATTCCATTTCAGGTAAAGAATCTAGTGATTATTTCCTTGAAACAAACGAACACACGTTACTTGTAATTCGATTTTGTCCATTATCTAACAATATAAAGTAATTCGCAACTAGATATAGAAATTAGATATTTTGAATGTTCTTAAAGTATATTATGCAGTATATTTGAAATTCGCATGATGAATAATCTTTAAAAAATGCCAAGGTCTCTATAGTGGAAAAATATCCTAATTCTCATATGAAAGTTTAAAAATCTCCTTTTAATTAAATGAAATGTGTAACTAATAAAGCTATCTTTAACGATGTGCGACAGATGTGGCGTCCGAAGACCGCTGCTAATGTTATTATATTGTATTATTAGCCTACTTACTGTTAGTTTATTGTTAATTTTAAATCTGTAAAAGAAAGATTATAATAGATAACACATGTTGGTCGCCAAAACCCGATTACAGAAAATTAGCCTGAATTATAAAGGTGTTACATGATTTCAAGCTGAATGAATTTTTATATGCTTTTACAAAAATCTTAATAAGGCAAATCTTTCAGTTTATCTGACCATCTTTCTATTTTTTACTTCCATAAAACAAATTTTATTAAAGATCGAGAGGCGTCTGCACAGATCATAACCTCATCGAGTTGATGGCTGAAATTTTAGGATCAGTTAAAAATCGATTAGCGTATTAAAATGTAACGGCTCTGCCAAGTCATATCTTTGTGGAAATCACCTACAGACCCAATTTTACCGGTTAATTGGTGAATTTTGCATTGTGTTTTCCTGCACCCATTCCTCCATGTTTCCAGACTTTTGGATGCAGGAAAGTAGAATAGTAAACCTATCAGTCAACCACTAAAATTAGGTCTTCAGGTGGTTTCTACCAAGATATGACTTAAAAGACCAGTTGCATTTAAATATGCTAATCTATTTATAACTAATCCTAAAATTTCAGCGGTAAACTCGATGAGGTGATGGGGTGTGCAGACGCCTCCCGGTCTATTATAAATGTCGGAATTCTAATCTCAATAGCACTCTGGTCAATCTGGCAAATGTCCCTACTATTTATGGAACACTACTCCTTTAAGTGCGTTTTAGTGATGTTAATGAACTTTATGCATATGCATCATACATACTATACATATGCATATAATACGTAATACATTTGCATCATCCAATTGACATGATATATTACCAAATTTGACGACACTTCGCTAAATGTCGCTAAGCTTGGCGAGTATTTGACGCTAGTGTCTATTTTTCAATGAATTAATTATTAATGTGAGCCATCTATTTATATTTTTCCGCATATCTTCTGAATAGTTAAATGGTATAACGTACGAATATTTCCAAAGTGCCAACAGTTTTGTCACTGCACAAAACCTCTGCTATTGTTGTTCTGTTATTATATTCACTGTGACTAAGTTCTTAAACTTTACTCTGTTAAAACTTCTGTATTATATAAAGAGAATTTACGGAAACAATTAAAGCAGCGAAACTGCCAGTTCTCATTATGATTGTTATAATTATATAATATGTAACCTGTTAATCGACATGTACGTTAGAATGAATCTTCTATAATCCGGTTCCTCGCATTTTAGTTTTCAGGTTTCGAATAAAATTAGCTAAAATCTTAAAACCATGACACATTGGTTAATTCTTCAACACGATCAGATGAGTGTACTCTGTTAAAACTTCTGTATTATATAAAGAGAATTTACGGAAACAATTAAAGCAGCGAAACTGCCAGTTCTCATTATGATTGTTATAATTATATAATATGTAACCTGTTAATCGATATGTACGTTAGAATGAATCTTCTATAATCCGGTTCCTCGCATTTTAGTTTTCAGGTTTCGAATAAAATTAGCTAAAATCTTAAAACCATGACACATTGGTTAATTCTTCAACACGATCAGATGAGAAGAATGATAGATTTTCAAAAGGATCAGGGAAGTGAGACAGTAGAACTTCTATTCTTCCGTAATCGAAGCTATTGAAAAGGTTAACCTGAAAAAAAAAAATATTATCATCAATATGGTTTAATGTAAATGCAGCTATTGTCAAAGGGTTTCATAAGAACCATTTCACTTGTACCCAATCGTATCAGTTAAAATACAATAATTGCAGTGAACACAACTAGATAAGATTTCTTAATAGGATTAAAAATTTCTGCATTAGAAAACGAATCGTAACTGATAAGGAAACATGCATAAGTGAGTTAAGATGTATTTGTCAGGAAAGATGAAATACATAACAACACAAAATATATGATGCGCTTCCATGATCGTAAAGAGTTCTTGATTTCTCTATGAAAAGCTTCCGACTTGTTGAAAGAATGGGCAAGTAAATTAAATGATGAATGACAGTAAAATTATGCAACGGGCAATTAATAGAGTAAATACTGCTTGCTAGATGCGGCTAGTACCTTAATATAAAAAGAAATAAAGTATAAATTTGTAAAGCTCAATAGAATAAATTTAGGTATTTTTATGTTAGCCAGGTCAAGTGGCAAATTGCCAAATACAGTTTTCAACTCCTTTTCAGTCATCTCATTTAAAATAGATGCATTTCGCTAATTTTATTTAATATAATATTTAACATATAAATAAATAAATAAATAAATAAGAAATAATAACATAAACCAAAATATTTTATTTGAAAATCAAAGCATTGTTTCTAATTTACACATGTGAAAAATGAAAACATCTATTGGCGAAAAAACAAAATGCTAATGAGGAGATTTGCTCCCGGATAACATAAAAGTACCGAAATTTAAGGGTTTTATTTATATTAATATAGTTTAGAATAACAAACTTGAAAAAACTTACAAAAAGTAGTGATATCCCAACAAAAAGTTTTCGTTAAAAAAAAAAAAAAAATAAAAAAAAAAAATAAAAGCGCCAAGTTCTCCTTAATGTTTCGGCAAGAAAAAGTTGTGATATCTGAAGTTCGCGCAGGTTAAAGGCCAAACATCCCAAATCTTTCATTTAAAATGGCTTCCTGCGACTTGGCCGTTAATGCCATCGAGAGGGTTTTTCAAATTTTAAAGTTTGTACAAATGAGCTACATGCCAACTTCATTTTTTGATTATTTTAGGCATTTGTGGCACAAAATACAGAAATAAAATGCACATTTAAAAAAAGCATTTAACCCTTTGAGCTCCGGGTTGTTAAAATTTTAAAAATATGCTAGAAAAACACTTAAAATGTGATTAGGGGACTGTCTGAAATTGAACCATGTGATTAATTTTTTTTTTAAATACCCCCTTTAGGCTGGGGGACGTGGGAAGTTTTTCCACCATCAGAGCTCTAGAGCATTCATTTCAACACGCAAACACAAGAAATGACACCTCAAAGTTATTCTAAAATTACTATAATTGCTGAAATTTCAACATATTTTAAGCAGTTACATGGTTTAAACAAATTCTAAGACTGTTAAAATATTTTAAAAATTTATTAAATGAGAAAATTCAAAATTTAAATTTTTTAAAATCATAATATAAAATTACAAACTAATCAAATTTATAGATGCAACAGATTTAAAAAATATTTATTTTTTGTTTAGAAATATTTAAAACATAATAAACTCGTCAATCTGCTGAATTAAACACAAATTTAAATTCCTTGGAATTAAATTATAAGCATCTAAATTTTGGTTCAGAAACACTGTGTGGTATGTAATTTTAGTGCTGCCATCTAGTGACAAAGCACATTTTTGTAGCCCTTAGAGCTCTGCTGGTAGAAAACTCTACCATTACTTATTTCTATCCTCTGTAATTATTTAAATTTTCAGTTTAGTGATTTGCATGTAATTATTATAAAATGTTTGATGTGTCCAAGAGAAAAAAATGTTATCTGCTTTGAAAAATATTTCTTTATAATGCTTGAAAAATACAAAATTTCTAAACCTTCAAAATTGGAGTATTTTTAAGGTCGCATTAAAAACCTACTAGATATTTGCTGAGGATAGTGCTGCCATCTAGATTTTAAGAAGACAAGTAAAATCTACAAAACCCAGTTTTTGCAATTAAAATGGAGACTTTTTGAAGGAAATTAAAAGATTTTGATTTTATGTGGGTGAAAATTCACCCGGCTGAGCTCAAAGGGTTAAACCACTTCAGTCTATTTAAATGCTTAGAAGTTAAAATAACAAAATACTTGTATTCATAAGATAATATTCCTAATTGCTAAAGCATAATTAGTATCAGCTTTTAACAGTTTATAAATCGAATACATTTTAATGTATGCAAACAAAATATAATAAATGTTCAAACGAAAAAAATCTCTTTCGTCAATACACAAGATTTCAATATTATACAATAAAATATAATGTAACATATTGTGAGATTTGAAGTAAGTAAATTTTGATTTCTTTCTTGGGTTTTACGTTAATGACTTTAGCTAGACCGCAAAAATGGCAATTAAACCACATGTGGACTAAATGATAGGTAATCAAAACTAATGTTTGTTGAAACTAAATGGTATTTATCAGAAATCTTTTACTTATAATGCCTTCATGTGAATTTGCCTCTTTGCATTCTAATATTACTTTTAATATTTAAATAATTCATAAATGCGTAATTTCCAATCATAAATTTTGAAATGCTGCAGAAGGCATTAACGGCCAACTCGCAGGAAGCCATTTTAATGAAAGAATTGGGATGTTTGGTTTTAACTTGTGCGAACTTCAGATATCACTACTTTTTCTGGCCGAAACATTAAGGAGAACTTGGCCTTTTTTTTTTCTTTTTAACGAAAACATTTTTGTTGGGATTTCTTTTTTCGGTGTCTTTTATTATTTTATTTATATTTTGTTTTATTGGTCTAAATTTATATCTTACATAAGTTCATAGGATAAACCATTTTATAATGTTATTAAAACAAATACATAAGTAGACATAAAGATAAAACTAATGTCTTAATCATTGAAAGATATCTCAGTATCAAAATAAGAAAAATTTGAATTAAATAAGTATTAGATATAGCGGTAAAAATACAAACACATATCAACAATATATATATAAATATATATATATATATATATATATAATGCTTTTAATTTTTTTTTTTTTAAACAAACAGTTCATTATTATTCAGTATTAAGGTATATCGATGATTTAATAATATTCGATGACAAGCTTTTGGTATCGATTAACGAAATCTATCCTCCATGTTTAAAATTAAATAAGGCTTCTGGTGATAGTTTACATGTTAATTTTTTGGATTTAAACATTTTAATTAAAGATAGCAATATACTAATTAAGCTTTTTGATAAACGGGATTTTTTTTAATTTTAATACTCAATCGATGCCACACTGGTATTCAAATTTAAGTAAAAAGGTTTTTGTTAACATTATTGTGGGACAAGTTAATATATTTTATAGAATTTGTAGTAATAGAGAATTTTTGAGTTCACAGATTTTTAAATTTACTGCTAATCTTTTTTATAATAATTTATTTCCATACTAGTTTATTTTTCATTATGTAAATCAACTTGAGAAGAGTTTTCTAAAGTGGCAACAGCTAAGCGGCCAAACACCGTAATGGATGCCAAGGTAGCTGCTTGAATATATGAAGGGTGTGGATTAAAGTCTTTTTAAGAACGTCTGCATGTTGATGTGCTTCAAGTAGAAACTGCGGTGACTTGGAAAGAAAATTAATGATTATGAGGATGATGGAAAGACAAGTCTTCAGGACGCTGGTCTAACTTGGATTATGGCCTTGCTTGCAACTCCTGCTGATGAAAAGAAGTGGAGCGTAGTGATTGTTTTAAAGGTAGCAAGTTTTTTTCAGGTCTTCATGGGTAAAGGTGGGGGTATGGCCTTCTCACATGTTCAATACTTCTAATTGCTTAATGATTTAGTCATATTGGAATTTTTATTAATTTTTATTTACGTTTTATAAGCTAAATCGTTTTTCTTGGATTTTGAATTGGTTGGTTATATTTTGTTTTTAAAGCAGTTTTGATTCGTTAAAAAAATTTTTAAGATAGTTTTGTTATGTTGTGTTTTTGAAAGTTTAAATATATTTTTATACTTTTGGAGTATGTGGGTTGGCCATATCTTGCGAAACCCGTGGGGATCCAATTTCTGTTTTTGGTACCTGCTTTTTTCACTCCTCCCACTTTCTGAAGAGCAGGGAGTGGTTTGTTTATTGTTTTTTCGTTATAAATTTTCATGGATTTTTATTGTTGTTTTGCACCCTCTTTTCATAATCATTTTCATAATCATTCACTTTTAATAGAGCTATATATATAGTAGGGGGCTCTGCCCCCTGCAAGCTACACTCGCCAACCCCCGTTCAGACACCGCAGAATCTAAAAACAAGCTAATCTGATGGGTTTTAAAAATACTGAATTATACTGAAAAAAGCTGTGCAGATCTCCCTGTACACGGGTTTGCATTCAATTCCCTTTGATTGCAAATGTTTAAGGGCGAATCAGTTGCTGTTAAGACATCCAATGGTTGTTTCCGTTTTTGATTAAAGCGGATCAGTTAAAAAAGAAGCTAATGTAAAATAACTTAAGCATACAGAGTCTTTGTCCCCCAGTATCTTAAAATAATCTCTATAACAATAGCCTAAGTCATATGACAACCATCAACAGTTCTAGGTGGACCACTTCGTTTTTTATACTCTAGGTGCCATTTTGGTACTTTAATGTTAGCCAGGCACAGGTGATAAGTCGCCAAATATTATTCTATCGCCATCATTTCATCTATATTATAATAGTCAAGTCCTCAACTTCCATAAACAAATACGGTCTGATACATTCGCCAGTCATATGAACGTTTGGCACAGATGTCGTATACATCCCATATTGGCGCGATTTTTTACGACGCCAATTTGGGGAACGCATCAACAGCATAAACAACAACATCCGGCTTACCATATCAAGCAAAATAACGATACTTTGGCGTCAGTTAAGTGCACGTTCCGTATATGACATTGGCGTCAGAAAAATATCGCGCCAATATGGGACCGTAAGTTTTCCATTTTGATTTAAAAATCATTTTTTTTTTTCGAAGAAAACTACATAAAATTTGCAATGGTTGCAAAGAATTATTGGTACTGTTACGCTAGCCGGATGCAAATCTCGCCGATAGCTCTTTTGAACTCGCCAGTTAACATTATCTTTTTTTTTCGAGTGGTAATATTTGGCCAAATGCCATATGCAAACAGCAGGTTTGGCGTGTTTTTTTTTTTTTTTTTTTTTTTTACGAAAGTTTAAAAGTTTGGCGAAAACCTCGTTTTTAAATACCAGTTACATATGCATTTTTGGTATTACTTAGCTATCCCGTTGACCAAAAATCTATCGCTAAACTATAAGATTAAATGCCAAAAATAGTTGATCGTAAATGTCACATTCACTTGACTTCAAGCAAGTTACACGCGGTTATGTCATCAAGTGATTTTTATTTCAACTTTTTATTTGTATATTTATTAATGTTATAATAATTTATTTGTTTTTTCGTTATTTAAAATAAAAATTATGTCAATTTGTATAATTTGGGGAGTGTTTTGGCGATTTATATAATTTGGCGAAATTGGTCGACGAAATACCTAATTAGTACCGTATTTTCTAATTATTTTCCATTACTTTCTAAAGGAAGTAAAAAAAATAATTAATAATTACAGAACAAAATAATTTATATAATTTGTAAAAATAAATAAAATTAAATAAACATTTATTTTCAAATAAACAACAATAGCCCGATTACCATGTCAACCTTCTCTGAAATATGAAAAAAAAATCTGTTTGATTAAAATTTGAGTTACCATCATTAGAAAAATGTATATAAAATTAGAAAAAAATAATATTTCGAAAACTAAATCGAATTTAAAAATTCTAATACCAGTTTTGACATCTGCGGGTCAATGCTGATTTTTCGTGTTAATTTCATCGCAAAGTATTTCATATTTTAGGAGAAATCGCTTGACACATAATCAGTTATTTAATCAGTCGATTCATATATCCGTTTCATAAATTCGTTTCATTAGGATTTTATATATATAGGGTAGATAAGTATTTACAATTATGCTTGAGCCAATGCTCTAAAATTTACAGTTATACATGCTGAAAAAATACAAATTTACTGTAAAATCTAAAAATATATATGTACCCAATAACTGTAAAATTAATTTTTAAAAATGCTGTTCTAATTTACAAAGTTGCTGATTTTCTTCGAAAAACGAAATTTTTTTACATTTACAATGTGCTGGTACCGATATTGGCAGTATTTTTTTAATGTACATTTGCACTTTTTTTTTTTTTGGTTTAACTGTGTAGGCGTTCACAATCGCAAAAAAATTCTTAAAAAATATTATCACCGTACAAACGACTAATTCTCAAACGTTATACATATATTTCGTTTTGACTCTATCAGTTTTCTACTAAATATACGTGATTTAAGATATTTAATAACATATAGGTTTAGAAAGCCTAATATTTCGAGAAGTTGATTATTATTCCTTTTAAATTATTAATTTCTCTAAGAAATGAATAATATTTAAATAAAGTATATGCATATTCTGTTTGTAACCTGATTCTAAAGGTTCTATAAGAAATCATTTTAATTTCAGTTATTTGCTTATTTAAATTGTCTGGGTATTATTGTGTGATATTTACAAAAAACAACTTTTCAGAAAAAAAGGCCAAGTTTTAAAAAAATATATGAAAGTTGTGATTAAAAAATAGCATGATATAAAATTTTCAAGTTTATTTAGAAATAATTATAGCATTACTCAGTGGAAGTTATTTATCATTTTCCATTAAATTAGTATCAATATGTAAGTGGATACTTTCATGTTGTTAGATTTTTTTTTTCTGCTCTAACAATTGCATCATAAAATGTTTCCGAAAATTCAAAATTTTAAAACTCTGCATGATGGGATTAGTGGACATATTTCCATATTTTCCACAAATTTCTAAGCAACCAAATACGTAGTTGAAATTTGAAGTTTGAAATTGTTACTTAAGCGAGCATTTTAATCTTTCCCTTTACTGACTTGTAAACCTAGAAACTTGTGTCTTAATTTATTGGAGACTTATCTTATTGATACATCTTATGTTTTATTTCTGAAGTTAATTATTCTTTTTAAAATAATGAAAGTTAATATATTTTTTTTCAAAATATCCGTCTCCCTCAATTATTATGAAATATCAGTCATCCTCAGTTAATCTAAAATATCAGTCTTCTTTAATTAATCTAAAATATCAGTGTTCCTCAATTAATCTCTCCGTATTTAAATTCGATGTCCGCCATTGTTACTAAGGCAAACACTTTACGCTTTTCTTTTACTGTCCTAAGAAATTTGTGTCTTAAGATAAAGATAGCGTATCTTAAGGATTTATCTTAAGATTATGTTTTAGAGTAATTATTAATCCAAAATTTGTTTAAAATATAGAAAGATGGTCAGGCAAACCCATCACGGATAATTTTTATAAAATTGTATTTTCATAAACACGTTATAATGAAATTTGTACAAGAGAAAAGGATTTCTATCCACATAAATGTGGGCGCTGGATTTACAAATAAATGAAATTTTTTAATTGAAAATCTTAAAGAAGTACCACAATATAAGCATGGAAATTTTACATCACATCAAGTTTCAGCCAAAACTTTCATAATTTTTTGCACTTTGACTTTATTTCATTATTATTGTTATTATTATTATTATTATTATTTTTTTTTTTTTTTTTTTTGCTTTTGAAAAGTTTTTTTTTTTTTTTTTTTTTTTTTTTTTTTTTTTTTTTTTAGATTTATATTATACAGAAAAAACATGCCCTTGAATAACTCTGAAATCATATTGATAGTGCAAATAATATAATTAATTTTGCTCTTTTGCAAATAAAACCTAATATGTATAATCGCAAAATTTCAATTTTTACTGTGTCAAAAAAGTGAAAACAAATATTTTCAACTACAATTTGGTTGAAAACTGTATCTCAATATTCTGTTTTGTTTGTTGTTATAAAATTATTTTCATACATGATTTAAAAAAAAAAAAAAAAGAAAAATCTATCTCTATTACTGGTAGACTGTTCAGAGAAGATTGAAATGTTTGTCATTTAAAAAAATATAGTTAATTTAGTACTTATTTCCGACTAATGTTCCAAAATGAAATTAAAACTGCATTAATAATAAATAAAAGTTTAATATAAATTAAAAGCAAAATTAATAGATATGGTCATATACATCAAAGTACTATCTTACCTAAAAAATTCAGAATCAAGATCTTTCCTATAAAAATTGCATATTTGGGATATTTTCTCATCTCGAATGGGCAACTGCAACCTTTTGGAGAATTATGCCTTTTTCATTTAATCATTGTATATTGTTTTTTATGACTGAAAATATAAATATTAGGGCAGCGCATCCCTAATTTTTTTTTCGATAGCGAGGAAATGTTGCTCCTGTATTCACTTATTATGGGACAAAATTCATTAATATATATATATATATATATATCGTCTTCCTTTGCCGCCAGGGACTCAAACATTTCAATATTATACAGAGTATCAACTTGAAATAAGCCCTATAATTCTTATATATATATATACCGGGTGTCCCAAAAAGGACTGACTGATTTTAAAATTCAATAACTTGTAAACGGTTACAGATATTTAAAAAATTCTTGCAGGAGGGTTATGCATAAGGTCAAAAGTTTTATTACAGTGATTTTCGATTTTAGTTCGAATTACAAACAATAGATGGCGCTGTAAGCAATAGTCGCTAAATACAGGCTCGATTTCTGGTCCTTTCTCTTGTTCCATGCTGAAAAAGGAGATGGAAATGTATTATCCGGGCCACGAAATACCAAAAATCGAGCCTGAATTCAGCGTCTATTGATCGCAGCGCCATCTATTGTTTGTAATTCGAACTAAAATTGAAAATCGCTGTAAAAAAACTTTTGACCTTATGCATAACCCTCCTGCAAGAATTTTTTAAATATCTGTCACCGTTTGCAAGTTATTGAATTTTAAAATCAGTCAGTCCTTTTTGGGACACCCGGTATATAAAGCTTATATCTCAGGCACGGAAAAAAATCATTTCGATAAACTGTTTCCTGTGTCTTATTTAGGGTAGCTGATACATTCTAAAATTTTATGTTTATCACCCTCTGTGTTACTGGAAGTGATCCGGCTCACTCAAGAATTATAGTATGTGGTTTCCATTATAGCCGAGTAGCATATCGTTTAAATCGTTAAAGTGCTGTGACATTCATATTTAAAAGTTACAAGAGATTTTGTGTCAACAGAAATGAAAAGGACCTAGGTGACCCGTGGGTCACTTCCGGTTACCCACAGCTACATATTTCATACCACCGACCATACACAAAAGCTAAAATTTAAGAAACACCAGATAGCAGTATTGCGAATTTATAGAAAATACTACTGAGTGTGCTATATACTGAAATTTACAAGTTTGCTGTAAATGTGTGTAAATATATTTATTTATATTAAATATGTTGACCTCAAATCAACAATTCTCAACTTTTTAAGCAGAGTGAGAGAGTTTGAAAAGTGTAGAAATACTATGATTATCTCCGTAGAGAGGCACGTTTTGATACTGAAAGCGAACAGAAACTGAAAGTTACTTGGACAATGAAATGGAAATTTCTAGATTCTGATTCATCTGATCATCACTCTAAATGGAATATAATGAGATCCCCTATCGTTGCAAAAGAGTGTGATCGATATGGTTTTTTAAATGCTGCTGGAGCACCAATTGCTACAGCAGCTCTTACTGATTGTGCAATTATAAAATAATGTAATAAAACAGCAGTGACAGATCGTTCAAAACTTCGAAGAACATTATCTCAGGACGCAAGGTCATCATTATCAATTAAGGGTCATGTGCCACTTTTTTCATGGAATAAACAATCATACCATCTGTTCACCTATGGTAAATTCCATAGGTAGCTTTACTGAATATCATATTACGCCTATCGAGGAGCCCAAAACTATGTTTTTATGTCAGTTCATCATCAAGTTCATCAGCTGCAATTACTAGAAATGAAATAGTAGTATTTTTCCAGGAGAACTATATATCTATGGATAACATAACAACAGTCGGAGGAGATGGGGCTAATGTTAACACGCGTTGAAAGGGAGGTGTTATAAAAATGCTGGAATTACATTTAGGACACCCAGTACAGTGGTCAATATCTATGGTGCACTTCAAA
Source organism: Maratus speciosus (assembly GCA_963932465.1). Taxonomy (NCBI): domain Eukaryota; kingdom Metazoa; phylum Arthropoda; class Arachnida; order Araneae; family Salticidae; genus Maratus; species Maratus speciosus. The sequence goes on along the minus strand of OZ010795.1, from coordinate 415,913,096 downwards.
GAATTAGCCCTGAGACATTAATTTATACATTTAGATGGGACTACTTTTGGTCCTACTGCGTTTACGGAGTTCTTGGTAAATCACTCGCACGGTGTCATGTGCAGCCTGTTCTTAATTTTAAAGCGAGACCGAACACTTTACCTCGTGTGTTCAATAAGTAAGGATAAAAAATATATATCCGATCTGTGTAAAGCAGTACATAAATGACAGGTTTAAGAAAGTTTGGAGAAACGTGATCCCGGAGAAATGGTATATTCTATGTTCACAGCAAATTTCATTATCGTATCTATGTATCTTCTGAAACCCCATCCAGACAACTTGAGTTACTTTTGAATTACATTCTTAAAGTTTATAATCCTGTCTGTTTTTCAATCAAACTGGAACCTCAATGTTACGTATAAGCAAGACATTTGTGGAAAATGATTAATTTGTCACGTGCCTTTCCTGTTAATATGTTATCAGTAGTTGATAAGTGCTTTAAAAGCAATGTATCTTTTAAACATCCAGAGAATATATTACTATCAATTTTTGCGGATAAAAGGAAAGAATTACGGGAATTGACTGCTAGAAGAATTAAATTGTCTAGACAAATAGGCTCAGAGAAAGTACTGATGATTTCAGAATTTTTAAAATACCAACTTCGAACTTATCGTGATTATTACGATTTTGTGAAATGCCAAGGCATGAACAGAAAAGAACCACCCATGAGGGTTAAAATAATTGATGTTAAAATTCATACTGCCATTAAAACAGTAAATAAGTGGGCTTTAAATGAATTTCCACGTCATTCCAAAAGCGAGGAGCTACATGTAATGCTGCCACCAAAGGTGCAGGTGCTGTTTGGGGTGAAATAAGAAGAGATTCTTACATTAGAAAAAAAATTTCTATATGAAAACATGCCAAAATTTTCTTCAAACAAGTAAAAAATAAATTAAAAAAATAAAAAAATCCCGACTGCGTAAAAAGCGAACTAATTAATTATTTCTCATCAATGTTAAACTATTTTTTTATATTACTTACCTATTTTTTTATTTACTTGTATTGGTGACTTTTAAGTTGTCTTTAATCAAAATTGTTAGTTCCTAACTATAAACACTGTTTTTATGAGGCCGTTAGACTTGCAGTAAAGCTAGAGATCCTACCTACACAGCTTCCAGGTTGTGTAATATTTAAACGGAGCTTTTGACTGTAAAATAGTCTATGAAACATCGTCATTAATTTGAATGACCTATCCAATGGTATGCCGCTCAACATTTTTTTTTCGTGTCAACCGCCATTTTAAATTTAAAAAAAACAAAACCCATCCTATAACCATCGGACGGTTAAGACAAATCGATAGAGACCTCATTCATTAAAATCCACCCAGCTGTTGGAATGTTTCGAGGGTATTAAGAAACCCACATACCCAGATACGCGTGAAACACATAACCCTTCTTGGTAGTCGAGTAAAAAGACTAGAATATTGACTGAAGATATTATCGAGTAATGAGAAGCAAAATTTTGTATGTGTATATAAATGTTAGTTTTACGAATATTTTATTTAGTGCTGTACAATTCTGCAAATTTTAGAGTTTCATTTCATTAATAAAATGCACAAAGGTATTTTTCAAAAAACTATACTGATCAAACCATTTAGTAAAGAAAATCTAATGCATTTATGAAATAACTACATTTAAGTTTATTTCCTCTTTCGAATTTTCATAGTGAAAAATAGCAATGCTTTTAACTTAAATGCGGCAAAGTTTAGCATGTTCGAATAATCATTTTACTACCAATTTCGAACATGTGTAGGGACTGACAACACATTTTCCACCGGCTTGTTAAATACTACACTCAGAGTTTAATATAACAAATAATTTGTCTCAATTTTGATTTTAAATTTGTTTTATAATTATTAGAATGAAAAAAAAATAGAATTTTCATTAGTCGATGGGAAACAATAGTTTTAGCAGCGTCAATAAGTAAGTAAAAGGAGATAAATATAATACTGTTTTAATCACGGTTTTGGAAAACTGACAAGTAAGTAACATTTTTTTTTTCATGTGTAAAAGAGAACAAACCCGCAAAATTATCAATATATATATAATTTTTTTTTTACTTTGACTTTTGCATCAGTAAAATGCACTTAAGTGTACAAAAGTTTTATTTTTCAAATTGTGCACAAAAATAAATGTTTACTCTATCATTAAAAACTTCCAAGTATTTGCTTTCATGAGACATACATATTAATGAATATAAGGCAAGGTAGAAACATGAACATTAGTGTTGAGTGAAAAAGGCAAAAATAATAATAATAATAATAATTTTAAAATTTCCTGACTCATCAAATGGTGCTGTTTGGATAAAAAGACACTGTAAAAAAAAATTCCAGCGCAATCACTCATCGTCTTCAGGTTCCACACTGGTGGCCAAAGAAAGGAATGTTAACTCAAAAATTAAAAAAAAAATCAATTTCTTTTATTTAATTTTAATGTTTACGATTAGTCCAGTCAAATTAGGCATATTTTAGGTCATTTTGAGACATAATTATGAGAGTTTTGAAACTTGGTAATATTGTTTGGGAGGGTCTACTAATGAACATACTAAAAGATCTGATGGATGGGGGGTGAGAGCGAGGGGGAGGGTGTAAAAGAAAGTACAATTTTTCGGGGTTTTTTTAATATCTCATAATCTATAAGTCTTACGGAAAAATTTCTAATACAAAAGTTAAAGAGAATTAAATTCTCTACAAAAAAGGTTTAAACATTTTTCTCTAGAAGCCATAGTTAACGAGATAATCGCATTCAAAAATGAAGAAATTTGCCGAAAGTCACACCAGTGCCAGAGAGCAGGTCAATAGCACTTGCATTGCATCTATTTAACTTAAATTTAAATGACCGTTAATAAATGTTGTGGTCAGGTGAATGGAAACCTGAACAATAACTTCAACAAATGACATTTTTCCTAACTATAGGTTATGTTATATAGATTATATATTCCGTAATCGAGTTTTAAGTCATTTTAAAAAGCATGGATTGATGCCAATTTAATTTCTTTCTGTAACTTTTGTTCGGTATACTTTTTTTTACATAGATTATAGACATGATGAGCCTTCAATCCGTCAGGACCAAAGAGGAATACGATAAGGTTGTTCGACAGAACTATTTCACGATTCGATGCAGCGACATGTTTTGTACAAGAGTTTGGTTTGACTTAACCATTGAGCAAAAACTAATGCTATCTATGAAATGCTCTGTTGGGCTCACACATGGACCAGGAATAAGTGGGGTCTGGGCACCACAACTACCTTTCATATTTGTACCGCCCTGGAAGAATTCTGTGGTTTAGCTCTTTCTTCTTGTAAACAACATAAGGATTTTCGTGAAGCTCGGATGAATAGAGATGCTGAGGATAACTCCAAACTTTCAACTTGGTGTGAAAATCACCCGCCTTTTCCTCAGAATGATATAATTTTATCAATATCTTCTGGGGTTATTGGAGATGAAAGTATCACCTGCTTCAAAACTTTGGAAATCGGGAGTAAAAAGATGATTCAGGTGTCTAGCAAATGTTACTCAGATGGGAAACTAACTCGGAAAGGTATAGCACAATCAATCAACCGTATGCACAATTCAATAAAATTTCATGATACTGCTAAAACTGTGGATCCTTTAGTAATATTCCAACGGATTTCCTTGAGCAAACGTACTAATGATGATTTAGCAAATTACCTACAATATGAATCGACTCCTTATCCTCTCTCTCTTTTCAATGATTGCGGAATGTGCAAGACAAAGAAAAGTGCTTTGAATCAAATATTTGAACAATCAGGTGAGATATTATACCAACAACAAACACTAGTTGTGGATGGTGGCTTCCTGTTATATGAGGTGGTGTGGAAGAAGGGATCAACAATACAGGAATTTGCAACACCTAAATAAAGTACGTTAAGAAACACTATTGTGGAAAGGGACTCAAAATTGTTTTCGATGGATATACTGACCCTGTAAACAGTAATAAAGTAGCAGAACAAAATAGAAGGTGCTCAGTGAAAACTTCAGTTGACATATATTTTCAAGAATATACTGTCATCAGTATTCCCCAAAATCAGTTTCTCTGAAATAAGAACAATAAGACAATGTTGATTCCCATTCTATCCTCTAATTTAAATGACAAAGGAGTCTCATGACAGCAAAGTCCTAATAATGCCGCCACTCTGACTGTTCAGATTTCTATAGATGCACTGAGTGAAAGTGACAACGTTACTGTTGTTGGATAGGATGTGGATATACTTGTTCTTCTCACAGGCTTAACCTCTTCAGGTAAAAATATATGCTTAAGATACAGCTGTGGAAGGGAAATGAACTATCTCCTGAGATTTGGGGTTGGAAACGTAAGCTCATTCATACGTTAGTGCCTTTCACAACCACCGATCCTGTTGCCCCTGGGGCAATACTAAACCTTATCCAGTGTACAACTGGTTATAGGCAAAAATGTAAAGCCTTAGTAACATTTGCTAGACACCTGAATCATCTTTTTAGTCCCAAATTTTATTTCCAAAGTTTTGAAGCAGGTGATATTTTCATCTTCAATAACCCCAGAAGATATTGATATAATTATATCTATCTGAGGAAAAGGCGGGTGATTTTCAAATCAAGTTGAAAGATTGGAGATATCCGCAGCATCTCTATTCATCCGAGCTTCACGAAAATCCTTATGTTGTTCACCAGAAGAAAGAGTTAAACCATAGAATTCTTCCAGGGCGGTACAAATATCAAAGGTAGCTGTGGCGCCCAGACCCCACTTATTCCTGGTCCATGTGTGAGCCCAACAGAGCATTTCATAGATAGCATTAGGTTTTGCTCAATGGTTATGTCAAACCAAACTCTTGTCCAAAACATGTCGCTGCATCGAATCGTGAAATAGTTCTGTCGAACAACCTTATCGTATTCCTCTTTGGTCTTGACGGATTGAAGGCTCAACATATCTATGTAAAAAAGAGTATAACAAACAAAAGTTACAGAAGGAAATTAAATTGGCGTTAATCCATGCTTTTTAAAATGACTTCAAACCCGATTACGAAACATATAATCTATATAACATAATATATAGTTAAGAAAAATGTCATTTGTTGAAGTCATTGTTCAGGCTTCCATTCACCTGACCACAACATTTATTAACAGTCATTTAAATTTAAGTTAAATTGATGCAATGCAAGTGCTATTGACCCGATCTCTGGCACTGGTGTGACTTTCGGCAAATTTCATCATTTTTGAATGCGATTATCTCGTTAACTATGACTTCTAGAGAAAAATGTTTAGAACCTTTTTTGTAGAGAATTTAATTCTCTTTAACTTTTGTATTAGAAATTTTTCCATAAGACTTATAGATTATGAGATATTAACAAAAAACCAAAAAAATGTAACTTATTTTACACCCTCCCCCTCGCGCTCACCCCCCATCCATCAGGCCTTTTAGTATGTCCATTAGTAGACCCTTCCAAACAATATTACAAAGTTTCAAAACTCTCATAATTATGTCCAGAAAAAAAACATAATATGACTGGACTAAACAGCTTTATTTTCAATAGCACGCAAACGTGTTACTGGCATCTTGAACACTGTTTGGAAGTTTCACTTCCTTTACAGTTCTTGAGTATTTGACATTGCTTTTGTTTTCTGTTTTGAATTCCGGGAAATTAGAAAAAAGCGCCAAGAACTGCTTGCATTATCAAAGCTATTTTTTCCTTTTAGTGTAAGATGAGGGGCCAGCGTTTTTCCGCAAAACATTATGTATTGGCTATCTTCCGGAAGTATTTTGCGATATGTTCTTCCAAATGGTTCCATCTGCGTCTATTACTTCTGCAGAATTATTTTCATCACTATTAGTTTGTTGATTTTTTCTCCCCCCACGACTACTTTTCCGTCCAAGACTACGCCTCACCAGTGGCCGAGAGATTCTGCTCTCGAAGCTGGTAGACGGAAGTTGCTGGGTTCGATCCCAATCGCGCCCGTCGGCCTAATCGTTCGGAGTTTTCGTGGTTTTCTTCGAACCTTGGTTCTCAAAGCGTTAATACGGGTTAGGTTCCCTTAGAAAGACCTCAACGGAAGGCACCCATCCCCTTAGGGCCTATATCCCACGTGCTGATAATTGGCCGACAAAAATACAACCAACCAACCGTCCACGACTACGTCCTTGGATATCTTCCTTATCTGTTTCATTATCAGAAATAAAGGATGAAATATTATGCGGATTTTCTATTTGACGTATTTTGAAATCAAAGCTCGAATCAGACTCGATATCACTTTCGATATCGTTTTCATCCTCATTTTCAGAAGCATAATTTTCGGATAATAAATGTTGCATTGACTGAACAATTGCTTCCGCAGTCAGATTGTTCTTCCCGATAGTTCTACTAGACATTATTAGAATAATAATAATTATTTAATTGGCAATATCTGCTCATATAATTCTCAAATGGAAGTAACAAATCAAGTATTGCTTCACTAATAAAGCTATTACTTATACAAACATGTTTCTGGGTATCTCTGCCGTCGGAGCATGCACGGAAGCAACAGAGACAGATGTCTTTCAAAGAAACCGTAATAAACCAGACATTTAACACCCTTCTCTCCCCATATTTATACGTTCTTTGTATAAAAACCTCTTTTACAAGATGAAAATAATGATTTTACCTGACAAGTGTTGAATTCAGGGGATCAAAATAATGATTGCTCCGGGGGGACATTTCTCCCCGGAAATGTGAGATGTTCCCATGGAAGATATTAGATTTTGTGCTTTCAATGGTCAAAAGGTGCCATTTATCCTCCTTGAACTCTATAACGTCCCCCTCGGAGCTACACAAATCCCTCCCGGAAAAAAAAAAAAAAAAAAAAAAAAATTGAATTCAACACTTTATCAGGCGCCAGTCATTTTGACCGGTTTTGGCCGTTCTAGGTATATAAGTTTTTTTTTTTTTTTCAAAAACTAACAACAATATTTGAATGAAAATTTTTTGTGTGTATTTCCAATGAATATGTAGGAAAAGTAAAATATTATCGCAGCAATAGGTGAAAGCAAAACAGAGATATGCGAGATTAAAATGCGTTTACGGTCAAAATGACCGCCTTGGCCGTTCTAGTGTTAATAAATTATTCAATTAATTGACTCTAAATTTTGGTTTAGAATGTATTAAAAACATTTTAAAAAGCCTATACAAATATTCACTTGAGGTGTGGAACTTCAAGATGTCAATATTTGGAGCTGAAATTTGGTAACAATTTATTTCAGCCAGTTGGCACCATATAATGACCCGAGCAATATTAGTTTCGAGGAAAAGTTTTTTCGCTCCACACTAATGAACATCCTATACATAGTTTTGACAATACAAATATAATGAATGTTTTACTTTTAATAAAAAATAAGATGCGCTATATATTCAAGGTAATATTAAATGCAAAAAATAAGATCGCGATAAATGCGACGTAATTTTTTTAAACCATTACTACTTACATTTGATTTCATCACATACAGTGAAACATGAAATAAAATTTTTATTTAAATTTAGTTACCCTATTTCGGATATGGAAACGATGTAAGCACAAAAAAAGTTTTTGTTCAAACTGCCCTGCTTATGGTAACTACAGTTCAGCTGTCATACAAAGAAAGATAAAAAATCAATTTTATTTTAAATCGATTACACTATTTTCTTTTAGTGAGCGTTATTACTGTAAAAGAAACTACATTTGAATACATACTATATAAATTTAAGATTGGGTATAATTTTCATACCGGGAAAAATAGTTTTAAAATTTCATGTATATAGTTTCTCATAGCGATTTAATGCAAATTATCTGTTATGTGAAATTTTTATTAAATATAAATATGACTGCTCGAAAAGATTATTCCAAATATTTTACTAAATTTCGTACTTGGGAAATGAGCAATAACTGCTCATGAATAGTTAAATGAAGACTACGTTTAACTGCACAGTGTGATTCATAAATATCGAAATAATAGGCATAATTTTGTTTCGGCAAATTAATATATATATATATATATATATATATATATATATATTTGAAAATATGATTTTTTAAAATAAATTGCCTCATTTGTTTTTTAAATTTATATTTTAATATTTTTAAAATTATTATTTAAATAAATCCTGAATCAAATTTTAAATTAGATTTTCCTCTTTTAGAGGTCTGCATGGGCCCGGGCTTGGGCCGAGGCCCATACTGATTTAATTAATTTAATTGACTGGCTGATCTAATTGATTTTTGAACGGTCCGTGCCGGTGCTGTTTTCACTGATTTTGGTATGGAATAGGGAAAAAACTCTTAGTTATGAAAAAAAAAATTACTACTTTATAAACTGAAAAAAAGGTGTAAAATTTGATGAGATAAGTTGTAACCCATGGGGTGTCTATTTGAGAAACTAAAAAAAAAAAAATAAATATTTATACGTGCCCTTAGGGTAAAATATCCAAATAGGAAAATTTTCCTTATCCATTTTTGAATTAAACACAAAAAAGTCCATCTTCATATTTGTAAAACAAACAGAATTATGTCCGTTTAAATAATTCGTCAGGTTTTAAGAGATTAGACGCAAATTGATATGCGTGTAATCAAAGAAAGATGTATGCATTAAGAGTTCCAGGAAACATGTAAAAAATATATTTATCGAGTTAGAATTTTGATATGTATATATTTTTTATGGTTTATCACATAATTTGATAACAAGGTCACATCCTGAAATTTACAAAAAAGTTTTTTTTTTAATTTTACATGATTATTTTTTTTAAGTGGGGGTAATTAAAAGCGTTATAAGTCGAAACATTATTTGTCGAATTTGATTTTTTTTCTATTTAATTAAAGAGTAGAGGTCTGCATCGGTCATAATTTACAGGTCCGGCCACATCCCGGTCCGAACAAAAAGTATCTTGGCACGGCAAGGTGTAAAAATTCGGCACGAGCTCGTTTGTACGGCCCGGCCGGGCTGGTCCATATCAAAATCAGTGAAAACAGCACCGGCACGGACATTGTAAAAATCAATTAAATCAGACAGTCAATTAAATTAATTAAATTAGTATGGGCCTCGGGCCAAGCAAGGGCCCATGGAGACCTCTAAAAGAGGAAAATATAATTTAAATTTTGATTCAGGATTTATTAAAATAATAATTTTAAAAATTTTAAAATATAAATAAAAAAACTGAGGCAACTTATTTAAAAAAATCATATTTTCAAATATATATATATATATATATATTTAATTTGTCGAAACAAAATTAATTTAAAATAATAAAAAATCTCATCAATTTTACACAATTTTTGTGAAACTTTGCATTTGGAAGTGTATGCCTAGGGGCAGTATTTAAGGAGATAGAATATTATTTCGATAATTTTGAATCACACTGTATATTCATCAAACGATCCAGGAAAATAATTATCAAAATGTATCAAAGCTTTAAATAACAAATGTTAAATATAGAAAGCTAAAATATTAAGTCCTTAAATATTGCCTCTAGGCACATACTTCCAATTGCAAAGTTTCATAAAAAAGGTGTAAAATTTGATGAAATAAGTTGCAACCCATGGGGAGTATATTTCAGGAAAAAAATATTTATACGGGCCCCGTAGATTAAAATTTCTAAATATGAAAATTTTCGTTATCCATTTATGAATTAAACAGAAAAAAAATCCATCTTCATATTTGTAAAACTCACAGAATATGTACGTTTCAACAATTCGTCAGGTTCAATTCAATAATTCGTCGCACTGGCTGTAATTTACAAGCCCGGCCCCATTGCGGTGCGAATAAAAAGTATCTTGGCACTGTAAGGTGTAAAAATTCGGCACGAGCCCGTTTGTACGGCCCGTTCGGGCTGGTCCATACCAAAATCAGTGAAAACAGCACCGGCACGGATCGTGCAAAATTCAATTAAATCAGCCAGTCAATTAAATTAATTAAATCAGTATGGGTCTCGGACCAAGCCCGGACCCATGCAGACCTGTAAAAGAAGAAATTTATGATTTAAATTTTGACTCAGGATTTATTTAAATAATAATTTTAAAAATATTAAAAAAAATATATATATTTTTTAATGAGGCTACTTACTTAAAAAAAAATCATATTTTCAAAAATATTGTTTTTATTTTTATTTTGACGAAACAAAATTAATTTAAAATAATAAAAAAAGACATGTTAAAAGTACCTTTTATCTTTAACAATTCTTAAATTATAACAATTTAAAGAGGTGAAATGGTGAAAAAAAAAAAAAAAAAAAAAAAAAAAAAACATCATGCCGAAAAACGCATTTAAAAATTTAAACTAAGATTATCTCTTTAAAAAAAAATGTTTAAATACATTTTTTTTTAAATTTCAGGTGGGTAATGTAACTCCTTCCTGTACCCTAAACTTCTGATACAGTTTAACTTTTGCCGTTTCCTCTTTCTTTCTGTACTATTTAAATGTCCGTCAGTTAATTTAAAATAAGGCTTTTCTAACATGCCGATAAGAGGTTTTTTTTTTTTTTTTTTTTCATAATTTTAGACCTCGCAAATTCAGATTTTAAATTTTCCCGGCGAGGTTGTTAAAAAAATTCTGTATTCTGGGGCCGGGCCAAGCCTGCACATTACTTTCTTTCTGAAAGCTCGACCGGGTCGTGCCCAAGGGATCTTTTCCATACCGAACTGGGACTGGATTCCTTCTTCCTAGGTCGACACGGGGAGAAATTTTCACTCTCTAATCAAGCCGTATTTAAATCATTGCTTCTGATTGACTTGATCCGTGTAAAAATCAGTAAAATTTGGCTCAGACTAAAATGTTTACAAAAATGCATATATTTTTAAATTACCTTTATTTTAAATTAAACTTAAAAATTCATTTTTAAGGGATAGTAGATTTCTAGGCAAAAAAAAAAAATAAATAAATAAAAATAAATAAAATAAAATAAAATACAGTAAAACCAGTGAAAAAGAACCAGCCTATGGCAGAATCCTGTCTGAATTGAAACAATATGTTGATCCATACAAAATGAACATAGTAATACCTGAAAAAGGAATAGACTACATTTACACCTGTAAGAAGGGAACTTGTTTATAACGCATTTTATTCTTTTCTATATGATTCCGTCTTAGAAGGTTTTACTCTATAGCGTTTTTCAAAGTTCCCAATACATGGAATATGGATTAACGATATTGATGATTTGTGAAACATTTACATACAACTAGAGATTCTTTAAAAAATGAATATCACAGTTTACAGCGCTTCTTTACAAACGAACATTATGAACATGAAAAATAAAGCTATAGTAAGTATTTTAGTCGGAACTCCTCATACGAACATTTTTTTAACCCTATCGGTGTAAAATACTATGTTTTGCAGAAATTCAGTCATGCCGGTACAAGCTCGGGCTGAGATTTAAAAATTTTCAAGGCCGGGCCGAAGTTTTTTTTTTATTCTATGGGTTCGCTGGGACCAGGACTGGATATTTCGACTCATCCAGACATATAACGTAGACCTCCAGCATATTTTCAAAGCAAATTTCAAGTAAAATCTGTAAACTGCTATTTTATATCCAAAGGAGAGGCTCTGTCTTAAATCGACGTTTAAGAACGTACAATTTGTAGATGATTCCCAACTTGCTTTCAAAATATGTCAATAACTCGTCGTTCAGAGGCACAAATAAATGGTGCAAGTCACGAGTTTTCGTTCTCTATATCTCTGCGAATTATGGAGATGAGAGGATTTTTTTGTGTGTGTGTTTAATTCAGGAATGGTTAAAAAAAAAAAAATCCTAATTGGAAATTTTACTCTATGAGGTATAAAAATTAATTTTGTATTTTATCAAATATACCCCCCATGGAGTTGCAACTTATCTCATCAATTTTACACTTTTTTTTGTGAAACTTTGAAATTAGAAATATATGCCTATGCGCAATATTTAAGGAGATTGCCTATTATTTCGATAATTATGAATCACACTGTATATTCATCAAACGATCCAGGAAAATAATTATCAAAATGTATCAAAGCTTAAAATAACAAATGTTAATTCTTTCTTTGCTTTCTTTTCCAATGTTACAGCTAATGTGTTCTTACTAAGTATAGAAAGAACATTTATAAAGCAGTTCTTGCAATACTAATTGGGGATATATTGTAAGGCATCTGAATGCTTTTGTGCAAATCTGTAAAATAAAAATACTTGCTATACACGCCATATTGAAGACAAATTATGTCGTATGTGGCCTTAACAATATATAACAATTATATCACCTTCTGTGTTATACGAACACTCGCGTTTAAAAAACAATATTAAAGCATATAAAAATCAATTTTAAAAAGTTACACTATTATTATATTGATAAAATCATATTAAAGTCACAGAAAAAATTATATTAAATTAAATTAATTTTATATTTCAATTAAAGTACGATAGTTTCAATAACGCGCAATTTTATATATATTAACATTATTACAAGACACTCTTTCCCGTTAAAATTTAAAATAACATTTTCAATTCCTTTAAGTGTAGTTTTATACAAGGTAATTTTACCAATTAGTCATTATTTATTTTATGATCTACCATCTTGTCCTGAAAACTGAATATACTTCTTCTCTACATAATAAAATTTATTGATCATTTTCCGTAAGTAATTCTTGCTAAATATTCTGTAAGTAATCGACGGACATTAAAATGTTACTTTTAGAATGCACTAACATATCTTCTTTGACATTTTCGCATGATGCGTTTTGAGCTCATTTACGTAATCATTTGTAACTTAATTGGCTTTAAGGAAACAGTTTTGTCGTACGATGTTCATTTCCTTTAAGTATAGTTTTATACTGGGCAATTTTACCAATTAGTCGTTATTTATTTTATGATTTACCATCTGGTCCTGAAAACTGAATTTACTTCTTCTCTACATAGTAACATTTATTTAGCATTTTCCATAAGCATATCTAGGGAAATATTATGTAAACATTCCACTGTCTTTAAAACGTTACTTCTATAATGCACTAACATCTCTTACTTGGCATTTTCGCGTGATGAGTTTTGCATTCATTTACGAAATCATTTCTAACTTAATCGACTTTAAGGAAACAGTTTTGTCGTAGTATGAAACACCAAAATGCTTTAACTTAAATGTAATGACATAAAATCCTGCATAACTTAAAATAAATGTAGGAAATATCAAACACGATAATTTTGATATAAATTGTCACTTCACAGGTGGAAATTTGTAGTCATTAATACGTAAACTGCTGGAAAATACAGAAATTTAATTTTTAATTCTTTTTATGTTCTATTTCAGGTAAAGAATCGAAAGATTGCTGACTTGAAATGCACAAACAAACGTTACTTGTTTTTATAATATTAGTACAGATAAAATTTGAAGAGTTTGCTTAATATTATTGCAGCTTTAAATAACATCAGATCGCATTTTGCTTCTGTCCATTGTATATCAACAAAAAGTAATTCGCAACTAAATGTATAAATTAAATATTTTGAATGTTCTTAATGTATATTATGCAGTATATTTGAAATTTGCATATGGAACACTCCTTAAAATGAGTTATAATAGTTTAAAATTTTCCACTTATTGCTTTTTTTCGGTGTCATTCATTATTTTATTTATTATTTTATTTTATTGGTCTAAATTTAAATATTACATATGTACATAGGATAAACTATTTTATAAGGTTATTAAAACAAAGTTATAAGTAGACGTAGAGATAACACTAGCGTCCTTAGTCATTTAAAGATGTCTCAATATCAAAGTAAGAAAAATTCAAATTAAATAATCATTACATTGAGGGATAACGATACAAATACGGTTAAATTGGGTAAAGATGCCGTAGTTTCTTACTTTATTGTTTGAAAAATCGCCTGTTGTTTTTATTGTTATTCATTGATATTTTGTTAAAGTATGCACCATTATGTATCATTTAAAACTTAATTTCATTTTACAGATATTATATAAAGCATCAAAAAATTTCTTTTTGTAAACACTTTTATTTCGGCATCTTACATATACCTATGGGTAAGATGGCCAATTATCTAGAGGTAAGATGCCTTGTGGAGTTTCAATGTAAACAGTAATTTTGTGAAGCTGTATAAAACATAATGGGACGAATAAAAGTAACTTTAATATTTTAGACATAAAAGTCAAAAATTTATGTTATACTGAACATTTAAAAGAATTATGGATCTTAAGTATGCCTATTTTTAAACATTATAATAAGTTTAAATACGATAAAAGCCACTGTGATAAAGTGCATTAGAGTGCAGCTTTTTTGTTGGTGTTTTTCATATGACCTTTGTTCTTTTCAGCTATAACTCAAATCTGCCACAAACTGCACATTTTTTAAAAACTTTGAGCAACTTTTATACAACCAACAGTTTCACTGAATGCACTTGACCCAGTTACATTTTCAGAGTTTTTATTGCACTCTGCTAGACACTCTGAATACTGATTTTCATTCACTTAAAAAGATCCCCATTATCTGAAATTTGACAGGAATTTTAATCCGTTATTCTTTCAAAGCAGATCAAATTAGCGTGTTTTTAGAGTCTGTGGTGTTTTAATGGAGATTAGGGAGCGTAGCTCGTAGGGGGGAGAAGACCACATATACCTAAAACTATATTATGAACTACTGATATTTACATTTATTAAAATTATTTATAAAAAAAGTTTTAACAACAAATTTTTAACAATGATTAAAATTAATATTTATTAAAGAATTATTTAAAAGGCCAATAATGTTTATTTATAAGGCAGTATGCATATAGAAACCTTTCGAATTATTTTCATCTTAGATTTTAATATTTCTTTGTGTCATTTTAAACATTTAGAAAATTTATGATTTTAATCAATGACTTTTTTTAATCAGTTGATTAAAATCACGATCTAATCCCTGAGCTAGATTATCTGATTAAAATTGTTGACAAGTTAGTTAATATACAAGAGTAATTTAAGCAAAGCAGAAACAACTATGCATTTGACCGCAACGGAAAATAAACGGCATCTTATTCCAAGGGAAAACAACCGGCATCATACCCACAAAAAGTTTCGTCGACTCACCCCAAAGTATTGGGTACGACGCCGTGGCCACCCACTGACGTGAAGAAGCATGAACCGGCCACCATTTATTCTTTGCAGAAAGTCCACTTACCAGCAATCTCTAAGAACATCAGATTTATTTCTCTGGTGTTTAAACGAAGACTTATATAAGCAAATAAAGAAGTCACGTAAAAGAATTTTGACACTTACCAGAAGTGTTAAGACGAAATAGCAATAAAAAATTACTACTTAATATTTTTAATAAGACCGCAAACGGAAATTCAAATATCACCAGGGAACCCTCTTCCTTACAAATGAGCTGAGTTTTCGTACAGCGCCTGCACATATGATAACTACTTTATTCGGCATCTTGTACAACAGGGTATCTCAACTCAAGTTACCATACATATCAACAAATATATATGTATATAAGTATTTACATTTACGATGTTGCCAATGTTCTAAAATTTACAGCTATATACGCGGAAATAATACAAATTTACTGTAAAATTTGAAAAAACACAATTACTGTAAAATTAACTTTAAAAAATGCTGTACAATCTACAAAGTTGCTGTTTTTCCTCAAAAAACATAATTGCCTTACATTTACAGCAACCTGAGCTGTCATCAATATTGACAGCATTATTTGACTGCAACATTTGCAGTGTTTTTTTTTTTTTTTTTTTTTTTTTTTTTTTTTTTTTTTTTTTTTTTTTTTAATCTGTGTAGGCATTTGCAAAAGCAAAACACTTCTCCAAAACTTTCTGCTATAAAAAAGTTATCAATCTACATACAACTAACTAATTGACAAACGTTTTATACATTTTTGGTTTTGACTCTATCAGTGTTCTACTAAACATATATGAAAGTTGTGACTAAGAAATAGCGTGATATCAAATTTTCAATCTTATGTAGGATTACTCACAGCATTATTTATTGGTATTTATTTATCATTTCCATTAAACAAGTAACTAAATCCCATTAAATATGTAAGTGCATACTTTCATGTTGTTAGATTTTTTTTTTCTTTTGTACGAAATACATCATAAAATGTTTCCGAAAATTCAAAAATTTGAAATTCTGCATGATGGCTTAACGGCCAACTTTTCATATTTTCCACAAATTTCTGAGTAACCAAACACGTAGGGGGCATTCCACGTCAAATCAGGCAGTAAAATATCAATATGTAAGCCACCATCACAGATTTTAATGAAACTGCGTGTGTTTGTTCTTACTATTAAGATATGATCACCAGTAATTTTTTTTGCTCCTTGGTGAAATAGTTTCTGAGAAAAAAATTGTCAAAATTTTGAAAAACTGCCGTCAGTTGGCATTCTTGATAGCTCGGTTTTCAAATGTAGCATGTCATATATATAATCATATTTCAATATCTACTCTACAAATCATCTTCAAATAATTTATGCACAATATTTAGGGTACGCAGCTTATGAAAAAAATATATCGTTACGCTTATAACATTTTAAGTGTGTCTAAAAAAATATTTAAACTTTGAAGTCGTGAATTTTTTATAAAAAATAATGCATTAACAAAAAAAGCATTATCAACAAAAGGCGGTATTTTTATTAAATTTATTTTTTATGGGAGATATACTTAAAGGTGTCCTTTACCTGATTCTGAAATAAAAATAGTGGGATTTTGGGTGTTTTTGGTAGTATTTCCTATTTAAAAATATTTTGAGGTGCATTTCATATCAAATCAAGCAGAGTCATTCCATATCAGTTCCCCTAAGCCATTTAATCACTGTCACAAATTTCAATGAAATTGGGTTTGTTTATAGCTTATTTTAAGACGTAATCACCTTTAATTTTCTTGATCCTAAGTAAAATATTTTTTAAGATAAAAAATATCAAAATTTTGAAAAATTGTTTTAAATTTTTTTAATGGCAGTTCGATATTCAAAGACTGCATTAAAAAAAAAAAAAAAAAAAAAAAAGTCATTTCAATATAAAATCACTAAATAGGTTTCAAATAACGTATATGTGACAAATAATGTAGGCTGATTATTATTTCTTGTTTTTTATCACGTTTAAACACTAAGAGTGTCTTTTATCTTATGAATTTCTAAAATCAAGAATTTTGTCAAAAATAATGTGTTAATCAAAAATTTATTATTAACCGAAGGCAGGGTGTTATTGCTTTTTTTTAATTGTACTTAAAAATACCTTTTAAATGGTTATAAAATAAAAATAGTGAACATATGAGAAAAAATTATCAAAATTTTGGAAAAATGCCACGAGTTGCCATTAATGATTGTTCAATTTTCAAAGGCCACATTTTATATATAAAATCATATTTCAATAACTAATAAAGAAATCTTCTTCGAATAATTTAAGCAAGGTAAATAAAGTATGTAGATTATGAAACAAAATATTGCTGTAATGTTAAAAAATATTTAAATGTGTCTAAAAAATTGTATAATCTTTGAAATCAAAAATATTTTACAAAAAATAATGAAATTATTAAAAAATCTTTATCAATCAGAGGCGGAGTTTCTATGACTAATTTTTTAATTTTAAATTGTACATAATACTACATTATAACTGGATCGGAAATAAAAATAGTGGGATTTTGGTTGGTTTTAGTAGTATTTAAATCATATTTAAAATTATCAATATTTTCAAATGTAAAACCTATCCAATGTATCATCCCTGGAAATATTTTTATTTATACATTTATTTTATTTTTCAAATTATCTTTTATGTTCGTTTCTTAAGGAAAAAATAAACAATATTGTTTTTTAGTAAAACTTCTAGGGCGAAGAGCAATTATCCCTTTCCAAAAAAGAGAAAAATCACTAGCTCCTCACCGCCCAATAGAAATTTTCAAAATGACAGTCCTAATCTTTAAACTCATATTTGGCTGTTAATATTGAAAATTTAGCATTGAGCTGCTAATATTGAAAAAAAATACCAAATTTCACTCTTTTGAAGAAAATTTTGACGTATTGTGCTTTAAATATATGCAAAAAATGCATAATCCATTATATTTATATCTTTCAAATAACTATATCTGAAAAAATATTTAAAACTTAATGAGTTGCACTTTTGTAACTTTATTCAGTTTCTAATGATATGTACCGTAATTTCGGGTGTATATCCCGCAGATCAAACAATTCAATTTGGACCCAGAAATTTTATTCAGTATTTGAAGACCAATATTTACTGTGATCTAAAAAGTTACATTTTATTTTAAAAAATTTCTGGGTCGAAACACGATTGTTTGATCCGCGGGCTATACACCGGAAATTACGGTAATTTGATTTATTTCATCACACTATTGCTGAAAGATGGATTTTCTACATATATATGTGTGTATATATATCCCTGTTCTCAAACAAATTATTTAAAAATTATTCATTTATGTTTAATAAAGCATATATATATTGCTTATACACTTATAGAAAATACATATAGTAAATTTTATGATATTATGTCAATAATGTCTAAAAGTAAAGAACTTATCTAATAGTATGTAACGAAAAATTTAACATCTGGTGTAATGACAACAAAATTTTATAATTGTTTTACTTAATTTGGATGAATGAAAAAAGCTTACATGTTTATATTTTATTGAAGTACAGGTGAAAATGTCACAAAGACATTCCTACCTCAACAACCACTGAGTATGTCACATTCACACTACAGATGATTTTTTTTTCTTTTTGATCTTTCGGGTTTGATTTCAGATGGTAATGAATTAATTAGTTTTGTTAGAAGTGTCATTGCAGTCAGCATATTAGGCTCACTATTTTTTTTTATATAATTTGTTTTGATTGACTCGATGAACAACAATATTTAAAGGGACCATTTCATGACTTTTCAATTAAAAGCTGATTTATAAATTCATCATGTTGTTTAGTTATTATTATCGTCTTAAGATAATAAGTTGATATTAAAATTTTTAAATGCAGTTTATTTATTATTTGAACTGTTGAAAGTATTTTTCAATAAGAGTGGGCTGTCGATTTTAAGTCGGCTGTTGAGCAATGTAGTGTTGGTAAAGGAACTGGTACTATTTAATTTAATTTTTATTGCTGTAAATAATATTTGTTATTTTATTATTGTATGTATTATATTTAAGCAAGAGTAGAAATACACGATATCGTAGTCATTTTAGTACATCTTAGCATGAAAAGCTTCAATATTTATCATTAAACATTCACATTTTATGAAAATTTTGTTAAAATTGCTCATATTTTCACTATTTTTATTTTATAACTATTGAAAAGATATTTTTACGTACAATTAAAAAAAGTAATAACAGCCTGCCTTCGGTTAATAATAAATTTTTGATTAACACATTATTTTTCACAAAATTCTTGATTTTAAGAATTCACAAGATTAAACACACTCTTAGCATTTAAACATGACAAACAACAATAAATAATAATCTGCCTACATTATTTGTCACATATACATTATTTGAAACTTATTTAGTGATTTTATATTGAAATGACTTTTTTTTTTATGCAGTCTTTGAATATAGATCTGTCATTAAAAACATTTTTAAAAAATTTCAAAATTTAGATGTTTTTTTATCTTAAAAAATATTTTACTTGTAATCACCTTTAATTTCCTTGATCCTGTCTTAAAATGAGCTATAAACATACCTAGTTTCATTGAAATTTGTGACAGTGAATTAAATGTCTTAGGCGAACTGACATGGAATGACTCTGCTTGATTTGATTTGAAATACGCCTCAAAATATTTTAAAATATGAAATACTACTAAAAACACCCAAAATCCCACTATTTTTATTTCAGAATCAGGTAAAGGACACCTTTAAGTATATCCCCCACAAAAAATAAATTTAATAAAAATACCGCCTTTTGTTAATAATGCTATTTTAGTTAATGCATTATTTTTCATAAAAAAATCACGACTTCAAAGATTAAACATTTTTTTAGACACACTTAATATGTTATATAAGCGTAACAGTATTTTTTTCATAAAATACGTACCCTATATATTATGCATAATTTATTTGAAGATAATTTGTGGAATAGATATATAAATATGATCATATTTATGTCATGCTACATTTGAAAATCGAGCAGTCAAGAATGCCAACTGATGGCAGTTTTTCAAAATTTTGACAATTTTTTTCTCAGAAACTATTTGACCAAGGAGTAAAAAAAAAATACTGGGAATCATATCTTAATAAAAGGAACAAACACACGCAGTTTCATCAAAATCTGTGATGGTGGGTTACATGCCTGCCTGAACTGACATGGAATGACCCGTAGCTGAAATTAGAAATTTGAAATTGTTACTTAAGTGAACATTTTAAGCTTTCACTTTACGCTTTTCATTAACGGACTTTTGTCCCAAGATATTTATTTCTGTTTAGATAATGGTGACGTATCTGAAGTATTCATCTTAAGATTATCTTTTAGAGTAATTATTTATTCGAAATTTGATTAAAATATAGAAAGATGGTCTGGCAAAACCAACACGCATATTTTTTTTTTTTTTTTTTTAACTTTCAGAAACACGTTATGATGTAATTTTTACAGGAGAAAAGGATTTCTTTCAACATACATGTTGGCTCTAGACATGCAAATGTTAAATTTGCTAATCGTAAATGTTAAAGAAGAACCATAATATAAGCTTTGGAATTTTATATCACACCATTTTTTAGCGAAAACTTTCATAAATTTTTGCACTTTGCCTTTTTTTTTTTTTTTTTTTTTTTTTTTTAACTTTTGAAAAGTTTTTTTTTTCTTAGATTTATATTATATTGCAAAAACATGTCCTTGAATTACTCAGAAATCATTTTGGTAACGCAAATTAAATAAATATTTTTACTCATTTGAATATAAATTCTAAGACAGTAGAATCCATCATTTTTTCAAGGGGTGCGTGAAAAAAAAAAAAAAAAAAAAAAAAAAAAAAAAAAAAACAATGAATGCGGGTTAACGCCAAAACTAGAAAAAAAGAAAGTTTATGCATTACAAGTACATACAATGTATACAGTATACTAATAAATACTAATTTGTTACTTACCAAATTGTACAAGAAAATTGGAGTTGTAGAAAATTGATATTTATTTTAATAAATCAGTAATTTTATTTCGCGTTTTTCGTTCATTTTTTTAAATTAAACAACAATTTTCAAGATGTAGACCATTTTCTAAGCATTTTCTCTAATTCCACGTGCATATATAAAAGTTCGTACTGTTTCAAGTGTCGTAATTGTATCAGACAGACTTGACACTAGAGTAAGCTCAGCTTCATCGGCATGAACAGTATACTCTGCTTCTTCGCCATTATTTTCATTTTTTGCAACATCACACTTTTCTTCTATGCTTAAGACACCACATGTCGCAACATCTTGATCAATGGAAATATAATCGCTAAATTTCACACTAGATACCTACATTCTCTGCTACACTCAACCACTCTTCTTATGCATTATCGTCACGGTCATCATTATTTTCTTTCCCTTGTATTGAGCATTCTTCATCAATTTTTCGCACAAAACCGCATTTCACGAAACAATTCTGGATGGCTGAGAGCTTCATGCTATACTGAAAGTACAAAATAAGTAGCCTGAAGAAAGTCTATTTTTAGAGTAGTTTCTTTTGCTTGTTCCATAAAACATGAAGATCATTTCAATATCTTTCTTCTGAAAAACTATTTAAAACAGTTTATTATCCTGGCATCCAGAGGTTGTGCGACAGATGCAGGGCTGCCACGGGTGACTCATTTTTAATTATAACTGGCACCACTTTCTTAAAACAGAAAACCTTAACACATTCTTTGACAACATTTTCAAGAGAAATATCTTTCAAACTTTATATTATAAAATATTGGTGCGAAGAGAATATAAAAATAGTCGCCTGTGCAGCCCTGCATATGTACGATTAGCTGTGAGAAAACTGACTTTTATATTTTTCAAATACGACATATCTGGTGAATGAGCGAAAAAAAATGCGAATAAATAGAATAATGAGCTTCTTTTTTTGAGCGCCTATTGATCTATCAAACTCATGAAGAAATTTTATAAAAAAAAATCATTTTTCATCCAGACTTTGGCATTCGAAGTACTGTAAGTCTTTCTTTGGAATTTTTACCACTATGACGATTATCTCCTTTAAACGCTAGCGTTCTTTCTGGCAAGCATTTATAAAACAGGCCTGTTTTGTCTGCAATATAGATATCACAATCCTTGTAAGCACTTTTGTCGCATAAATTCCTGGATACTAATCTTTGACGAATTTTAAAATGTGAATTCCACCTATTTGATGCAAAAAAATGTATCCATGCCATATAACTCAGCTATTTCAAATGCATTCTCTCGAAGAATATTCCCATCCACAGGAATATTTGGGCCTGCTCGTACCATGCGGAGAGAAGTATCTTCTACTCCCTTACTTGACATTTTGCTAGTTTTTCTCTTATTTGCAGAAGTTCCAATCTTATTTGCCTGATCTCTAATTTCTTTCCTTTTCGAAATTATCGAATTCAGAGTTGACGGCTTTATATATAAAAGTTTAGTAATGTTAATTTTTTTTTTCTCAAAAGGATTGTTTTCCACCACATCCATGATGGTGAATTAGAGCCTTTCATCTAAAGTTCGGATTTGTTTTCCCATTCTCAAAACTCACAGAATGCATAAAATTTAGGGCAGAACGCATTAAATTGAAAGCTCACACACGTGAAATTAACACGTGCACTGCGCACAACAGATTAGCCAATAATGTGAAAAATGTGGCAGCTGGCCGAAGTGGATACATCCAAATTTCTCTTTTAACAAAATAGACAAACCCATTAACCAAACAAGCGGGTCTGCATTCAGTTATTTACACTTACATACATGTCCCAATATCAGCACTAATCCCTGTCAGCCCCCCCCCCCCCCTAAAACAACATAAATGAGTTATTTTAGGATAAAATAAGTAATTCCAGTTTGTATGTTATATGGATCCGTTTGATATTTAATTTCATTTCGGTGAGGAGAAAAAATTTGAGATGAATATGGGGAAAACAACTTTTTGAAGAACGATGCATGCGGGTTTCGTTAACATTATATAAAATAATTTGTGCACGGATCATAGAAATAAAACGATCAATGCAGGAAAAAGATGGATGCGAGAGCGATAGATCGGGGTCTCACTGTGTGTAAAATCGCAAAATATGAATTTTTGCACCGTTAAAAAAGTGAAAACATTTTTTTTTTCAATTACACTTTAGTTGAAAACTGTATCTCAATATGCTGTTTTTTTGTGTTATAAAAGTTTTTTCATACATGCTTTATATATATATATATATATATATATATATATATCACTT
Source organism: Maratus speciosus (assembly GCA_963932465.1). Classification (NCBI taxonomy): domain Eukaryota; kingdom Metazoa; phylum Arthropoda; class Arachnida; order Araneae; family Salticidae; genus Maratus; species Maratus speciosus. Next base: position 415,889,735 of record OZ010795.1, on the reverse strand, counting down.
TTAGTCTGCTTAGAGAAGATTGCGATATTGTCATTTAAAATAATATAGTTAGTTTATACTTGTTTCCGACTAATGTTACAAAATCAAATTAAAACTGCATTACAAAATAAATAAAATATTAATAAATAAAAGGAAAGTCAATAGATATGTCATCAAACTACCAGCTTAAATCTAAAGTAATTATAATCAAGAAGTTTTCTTTGAAAAGTGGCATAATTGGCTATTTTCTCATCTCAAAAGGGCGGCTGCAACCTTCTAGAGAATTAAGTCATTTTCATTTAGTATTGTTTATCATCATTTTATATTGTTTAATGTTTGTGACTGAAAATGTAACTATGATGTAACTAAAGATAACTAAAATAAAAATGTATTTTAAAAGCACAGTAAGCCGAGAACAAAAAGCAATTTACTATTATCTGCGAATTGTCACAATATAGAAAAATAAAATAAAATAGCCTCTCGATTTTAAATCATGTCTTTTCCAATTTATGAGAAAAAAAAAGAGTCTTTGGAGGCCGTCATCATAATGAGATTGTAGAAAACTCTGAAATTTTCATCAAGAAAATCTAATTCTGACATTAAATTTCAGGTTTCTCAGTAATTTTTAACTAGTGATATCAAACCAGATGTTTTTCTGTGAAGTAGCTTATGCTTTATGAAATTTTAATGTATTGAATTCCTAATATTAAATACATTTATAATTATTGTATTGCCTATATTGCATATATTGCATATATTGCATATTGCAAATATTGTATTATATTGCAGTGTTTGTTAAGCATAACTCAAGAATTATATGGAATGAGTTCTAAGTTTGGTTTCGCATACATAAAGCTTTTAAAAATCGATTTCGTTTAAAAAAAAATTATAGGTAACAATACATATTTTATCGGAAATTAATTTCAGGAAATATATTTTTTCAAAATAAATTTTCGGAAAATTTATTAATTGTAGCATTATTTATATATATATATATATATAAATCGAAAGAGATGGATATAATATTAAATTTATGTCCTCTAAATAAGTCTTGAATGTTGCTTAAAAAATTAACCGCTTTATAGTCTGTTTTGGAACGATTACAAATGAATTTAACATTATGCATTCCAAATTTTAAACCGTATTTATTTCCATTTCGATTGACCTAATGACCTCTCGTTTGGTATTTTGGTTTCGTATACATAAAACATTTAAAAATTGATTTCGTTTATAAAAAATATATAGGTTACAATACACATTTACCGAAAATAAATTTCAGAATTTTTTTTTTTCAAAATAAACTTTCGGAAACTTTTTTAATTGTAGCAAATAACTGTTTTGCTAGAAATCGATTTTTAGACTCTTCAAAGATGCGGATACAAAATTAAAGTTATGTCCGAAAAACAAATCTCGAGTTGTGCATAAAAAATACCCGCTTTGTAATATATTTTGGAACGATGACAAATTAATTTAACACGATGCATTTCAAATTTGAAACAGTTTTCATTTCTACGCCACTTCACCGAATGACTTCCCATTTGGTATCCTGAAAAAATAATTACCAAAAAAGCTAAATATAATGTGAAAAAAATAAGTTTCCATGTTGATACTTTCTGAGTTTGGTACAGTTTCACTATGGAGAAAACCCTTAAGCTTGCTGTTTACATACAAATTGACAAAATAACCTTAATTTACAGTTAAATCGTTATTTGCGGGTGCTCTGTTTTATGAAAATTTAGATATTCACAGCTGTGGGATGTGTTTTATTCTAAGAGTTGCAAGAATCAGTAAAATGTTCATCACTTGGGATTAAACTAAGTTTTGCGATTGTAGGTTATATGTAATTCGCATTACTTCAAGAATATAACTGCAACATATCAATACGTAACAAATATATCAATAATACTACTTTTTTCTTCCGTTATTAAAAATTATTTTCCATGGAATAATTAAAATCGTTTCACTACTTTATAGATTCAATATAAATATATTATTTTTATCAATGTATCGTTGTTATATTTACAAAATGTAAATGTTTCAGTATTTATAAAGATTTGTCCAGCATTGAAAGAAAAATCCAATAAAAATACATTATGCCACAAACTGCTTACGTTTAAAGATTACTGTGATAATACTGTTTTTGTCAAATACTTTTCTAATATATATATGTATACATATATATATATGTCATAATAAAAAATTTCGCTCTTTTTTCTTAGTAAAAATATTCCAAATTCTTAATATTTTTCCTACATCATATTTATTTTTTGAAAAAATATTCAAATAATCCGTCAAAATATCCCTTAAAGTTTTGTTTTTTACAGAATTTATTTACCTCAATTAAATTATAATCATTAATATTAGTCTGCGCGAAGGATTGAGGAATCACTAACATTCCATAATCAGGTTGCATTTCATCATATTGGTTATTCATATTAAAATGAAGAGATTTCTGGATATGCATTGGTTTACTATAGTCCTTCCTTGCATAATTTTACAAATTACACAATCTATATCTAATTGAAAGAGTGTGCAGTGTGGCAATAGTGTGGTCACAAGAAATCAGTTTTCGGATTTTTTCGGGGGGACCCTCCAGAAAGTTGCCAGTTGGTTAGAAAATGAGATTGGAAAAGTTTTAGCTCATTTGGATAATATTAATCCGTGGCTCATTGAGGTCAAAGTTCGGAAAAAAGTGATTTTTCGCAAAAAAGGCTGTTTTTTTTTTGCCATGAAATGAATACAATTAAACCTAGAAGCATAATGTTGATCTCATTTCATAAAAAAAATATTTTTGCTTTGAAAAACCACTCGCTAAATTTTTGTAAAAATGTATAAATGTAAACATATGCGCGTTTTTTAGGTTCAGACTTGATCCGAATCCTAAAAATTGACTTTTTATGAAAATGCGAAAAAACAATTTAACATTCCCTTTCATCTGCTTTCAAGATTTTGTTTCTATTTGTTTGTTTGTTTTTTTCATTTTGTATATAATAAAGGGTTTAATTAAGATAAAAATTGAAGTTTAAACTGAAAGATTTAAAAGAGAAAACGGGCAAAGAAAGTATAAAAATGGGAACAAAAATTTTAAAATGCATTTTCTTATTAAAGTTGTATTACAAGAAAGGAAGCATTATAGGGAAAATAAATTACTATCCCTTACATCATGTACCCCATTGTCATGTTTAGGTAGTAAGGTCTGTCTTGAAATGTTTTTCTACATTCTGATACAACTTTTAGCAGAAACGTTTTGGTTCTTCGTCTTTTGTTAAACTGGAATTAAAATCATGGATTAATTTTATTCCCCTTTCAGCTGTGTTACCTTAAAATCATTCAGTATTTTTCTTGATTTCAAATAATGATTATTTTCACATCATACATCGGGATCAGTATTTAGAAATTGTATATTAATATACAATCTAATAAAAAAAATCAGCTTGATATTAAACAAAAACATCGACTTATTTGTTCAATAAATAATCCACTTGGTTGAAACCTATTGTTGCTCTTACATTCCTATCATCAACATCACTTTCTTCTTCAAATAATATTAATTTTACAGCCATGCTTATTTTCACTTTTTTCCCCAAAGTATTATCAAAAAGTCCTTCCGGCCAGTGCCGGGAGGAAGAGGTAGCTTTCATATTCCTTATTTTAAAAAAGCCAACTTATATTATTCAAACACACGAACCTCAATTAAGTGGAAACCGAATGTAGGAGATTCAATACAAATGTTTATCAATACTAAATCTTTATGAATGAGAATTTCGCGAAATTAGTCAGCTTTATCCAAGCTGCATTTATTTAAAGTAACTTAAATTTAGCTGCCAAATTCGGCGATTTCTTAAAGTGCCTGCCATTTTAAGACAACATGGTGGATGAGGCTAACCAGTGAACTTTGTCGATACCTTAGTAATTGCTGTGCACATGCTCACTCACATCGGAATCGGTTGATGTATACGAGTGCTGTCGCAGGCAAAAAATCAGATTTTTCAAAATGTGAACCACGTTAGAAATTGAAACTGCTATATCTGAGCCATTTTTTAAGATAAACAAAAAATGCTCCTGAATCTTTATATCAAGGTCAAATACTTAAGAAAGAAACCTTTTTCAATTTCTAATTTTTTTGCACCTCACTTTAAATATAATTTTTTTTTTAATTTAATGGCCGCCATTTTGAAACAAGATGGCTGATGAAGCTGGACAGCGAACTTGGTCGAGATATTGATGCATACTATACACATGTCTTCTTCCATCGAAATAGGCGAATACGTGTGGTATCGCGTGACAAATACAAGATCGTTTCAAAGTGTTAGCCATGATAGAAATTCAAAATGCTATAATTCAACCACTTTTTAAGATATAAACAAAAGAACAAATTTTCAGAAACAAAAACTGCTCCAGAATCTTTGTATCAAGGCCAAACACATAAAAAAAATCCTTTTCATTTTCCAAATTTTTAATACCTCATTGTAAATTTTAAATTACATTTTTTTTTAAAAAATGGCAACCCTTTTAAAACACGATGGCGAATGAAACTGGTCAACGAACTCGGTCGAGACATTGGTATGTACTATGTACAGACCAAGTTACATTCAAATCGGTTCATAAATACGCCTGTTATCGCGTGACAAAAATTAGGTCGTTTTAAAATGTCAGCCACAATAGAAATTCAAAATGTTATAACCCAGCCATTTTTTTAGATATAGACGAAACAAAACCTGTTCCGAAATTTTTGTATTAAGGTCAAACACATACGAAAAAAATCTTTTTCATTTTCCAATTTTTTGGTATCTCATTTTAAATTTAAAATTTTTAATTTTTTTTAAATGGCCGCCATTTTGAAACAAGATGGCGGATGAAGCTGGCCAACGAACTCGGTTGAGATATTTGTATGTACTATGTACACACCAAGGTACATCCAAATCGGTTCATAAATACGTCTGTTATCACGTGGCAAAAATCAGGTCGTTTCAAAATGTCAGCCACGCTAGAAATTCAAAATGCTATAACTCAGCCATTTTTTAAGATATAGACGAAACAATAACTGCTCCCGAATCTTTTTATCAAGGTCAAACACATAAAAAAAAATATTTTTTCAATTTTCAATTTTTTGGCACCATATTTCAAATTTAAATTTTTCTTAAAATTTTAAATGGCCGCCATTTTTAAACAAGATGGCGGATGAAGCTGGCCAACGAACTCGGTCGAGATATTGGTCTGTACTATGTATAAACGAAGTTACATCCAAACCGGTTCATAAATACGCCTTTTATCGCGTGACAAAATTCAGGACGTTTCAAAATGTCAGCTTCGCTAGAAATTCAAAATGCTATAACTCAGCCATTTTTTAAGATATAGGCGAAACAAAAACTGCTACGGAGTCTTTGTATAAAGGTCAAATACATAAGAAAAAATATTTTTCCTTTTTAAATTTTTTGGTACCACATTTCAAATTTTAAAAATTAAAAAAAAATTTAAATGGCCGCCATTTTGAAATAAAATGGCGGATGAAGCTGGCCAACGAACTCGGTCGAGACATTGGTATGTACTATGTACATACCGAATTACATCGAAATCGGTTCATAAATACGAGAGTTACAGTGTGACATAGGTCAGATATATATATATATATATATATATATATATATATCAATTTTGAATGGAGGGTGGTTTCGGGGTCTGGGGGTCATGATCGATGAAAATATACCAAAATTTTTTGAAATCGCTTTCCTCCGAACGGCTGCAATAGGTAGCTTTTTGGAAAGAAAGCTACCTAAAAATGAAAATGCAACTTGAACAGATTTCAGATACCAAAGGTGGTTTATCATTTTAGCGAGTGCTTTGTCTGCAAGCAATTTATAAATTTTTCTGTACTCAACAAGTGATTTTAATAATTGCAGGTCTTGATTCGGGAAGTGGAAGCATTTAACTATGCTTTTATATAAATATTGATTATAAATAATAAAATGTCTCTAACACCTTCTTTTTCTAAATTTGTAAATGAAAACTGATCCCTGAAAAGATATATTTTGAGAGAATAAATGACCTGTGATATCCATCGGCGATGAATTGAAATTGGATGTCTTTTGGAGGAAGATATCTTGTAAAAATTAAGCAAAGTAAGATAAATTCTTTATAATCACCCATGGGCTATTACTTTTTTAAATGTTCTATAAGAAAGCTTGAAATTTCTTCTGAATTAAGTGTTTTATATCAAATAATTTACCATCAATAACATTTTCATACTTAATCTGGTTCAACATGGGCCATCCAATCTGAATCTTATTTTAAATAACTGGCTGAAAACAGCATTTATGTTAATTTGTAAATTATGGTGGCAACATAGTAAGTACAGAAGATTTTATTTTAATAATTGATATAGATCAATGCAAGTTCATCTGAGGCAACCAGTGTTTACTGCAGTGGTATCAAAACACATTGCCTGGTTTTTACCAACTTCCACCCACTCTTCAACTGCTGAAAATACAGTTTTTGCCCGAGTTATTCCGATACTATTTTTTAAGGTGAGGAACTCTTATTAAGCGTTCCTCATCCCCACAACTAATTAAAACTGCTATCCACAGTCAACTTCTATCTCATTTAAATAAATAAATTGTAAACATTTTCTTTATTCAAAAAAATGAGGAAACAGTTTTTCATCGTAGCTAACAAAAGCTCCCTGTAAATCGGAATTGTGAAATCTGTTTTTGATGAACTGAGTTCTTTATTTTCGAAATAGTTGTTTGCGAAGTCCTATTACATTTCTACTTAAAATTAAAATTTGTGATTAACTGGTGGGCGTACTGTAAGTCTAGCAGCTTCTCTGGTGCTCAGTTTAACTTGGGAATATTATGAAACAAAATACATAAAACTTGAGAATTACTTGATAACTTACTGCCGGTGGTTTGATGAGCATGTGGCCAAATAAAAAAAACTTGCATTGCTACCATGATACCGAAAGAGGGGTTGGGGTTTGGGCTGTTTCGTCGATTTAAAAAATAAATAATGATATCAGGTAATAAAAACAGCTTTGTAATGAAAAACGAAATTGAGAGATTCATTTTAAATGCGCTTCAACTGCAATACACATTCGGAATTCTTTCCATGCACGGAACTGGATAACTAATAATTAACTATAATTCGTGAAATATTGTTAAAATTACAAAAATTGTCTAAGTTCTTTTGCTTTTTAATACAAATAATAAAAGTAATAACATCAAATTTAATAAAAAATTTTCATTTCTCATTTTTCACTTATTTTTCAAAAATGCAGAGTTTAACGGTGTGGTTCATAAACTGACTTGAAAAACACCAAATGTCGTTAAATATAAGCTTTGATGAGAGTAAAAGTTCAAGGCAACAACATTTTCTAAGAAATAAGATAAGAATCAGGTTTCTAAGACAAATAGTTTTCAATTAATGAAAGAAAAACTACGGTTTTTCGCGAAAAATCGCAAATTTTCAAGAATTCAACCTCGATGAGGCACAGGTTAATATTATTCAATTGAGCTGAAACTTTGCCAATCTCATTTTCTAACTGATTGGCAACTTTTAGAGGGGTCACCCGGAAGAAAATGTTTAGAATTTTTTTTTTCCCATGTTGCTTGTGACCACCCTAGTGTGGCAACCTTAGTATTGCACACTCAAGATCAGTTTCACATACTAAAAATTTTACATTCTGCTTAATTTTACCAACTTTAATAAATAAATTACATGATTGATTAATTTGTATAGACCCTTTAGTTTGGCCAATAATTATAGGAGAAATATTTGTAAATTTAGCATGTAACAAATTTACAAATTTAATATGTAAAATCGAAATAGTGGATCCCGTATCAATAACACAAGGAATCTCTTTTTGTTTTGATTACCCAGTGACTATCATAACTTCATAAGATTTTTTTTTTATCTCATGTTCTGTCCATTAGTTAGCTACATGGTAATTATCTTCCAATTACCTAATAAAAAGCATATTATATCTAATAATATCAATTTCTAGGACTAACTTACAATGAGTAATTGAAATTCATACTAATCGGGTTATCACAACTCATAGCATAAATACACTCTCACGTAATATCCCATGTTAAGTTTTATACATCTCATATGTTACAGTAATCAATATTCATTATGATCTTTTCCTCTCAATATCAAATAATGTATAGTATAATAAATAATAATAACAACTACATTCAACAACACAGTCAGTAATATTTAAAAGTATTAAACAAATTTCTTTAACTAATCCTTAAAGTATCTAATTGATATCTCATCCATATGACAGCAAATGAGGTATGAAAATACACTCAAATATTAGGCATAATATAAAGTAACAAAAAATAAAATAGAAATGTTGTGAAACATCTATCAATTCAGCATGATTATGCAACGATCTTCTTTTCAATCAAATAAGAAACTATAGTTTCTGAATGAAAATGAAACTTTGTAGCATACTTAAGAAGTTGCGTACACATGTTAGACAGGCACAGGTGATAAGTCGCCAAATATTATTCCATCTCCATCATTCCATCTATATTATAATAGTTCAAGTCATCAACTGATATAAAGAAATACGGTCTGATCCCTTCGCCGCTCATATGAAAGTTTGGCACAGATGTCATATACGTCCCATATTGGCACGATTTTTTAACGACGGAAATTTGGTTAACGCATCAACAGCATAAACAACAACATCCGGCTTACCATATCAAGCAAAATAACGATTCTTTGGAGCCAGTCAAGTGCCCGTTCTGTATATAAGATTGGCGTCAGATAAAAATCGCGCCAATATGGGACCGTAAGTTTTCCATTTTGATTAAAAAAGCAAAATAAAAATTTCGAATAAAACTACATAAAATTTGCCATGGTTGCAAAGAATTCTTAGTACTGTTACGCAAGCCGGATGCAAATCTCGCCAGTAGCTTTTTTTCAACTCGCCAGTTAGCACTTTTTTTTTTTCGAATGGAAATATTTCGCCAGATGTCATATACGCACAGCAGGTTTGGCGAGAATTTATTTATTTATTTTTTTTTTATTTATTTTTTTTTTTTTTACGAAAAACTGGTGAAAACCTCGTTTTTAAATACCAGTTACATATGCATTTTTGGTATTACATATTTTTCCCGTCGACCAAAAATCTATCGCCAAACTATAAGATTAAATACCACTAATGGTTGGTCGTAAATGTCACATTCACTTTACTTTAAGCAAGTTACACGTGTTTACGTCATCAAGTGATTTTTATTTCGACTTTTTATTTGTATATTTATTAATGTTATACTAATTTATTTGTTCTTTCGTTATTTAAAATAAAAATTATGCCAATTTGTATAATTTGGCAAGTGTTTTGGCGATTTGTACACTTTGGCGAAATTGGTCGACGGAATAACTAAGTAGTACCATATTTTGTTTATTATTTTCTATTATTTTCTAAAGGAAATATAAAAAAATTAATAATTATAGAACAAAATAATTTATATAATTTATAAAAAGAAATAAAAGTAAATAAACATTTATTATCAAATAAACAACAATAGCCGGGTTACCATGTCAACCTTTTCTGAAATATGAAAAAATATATATATATGTTTGATTAAAATTTGAGTTGCCATCATTAGAAAAATGTATATAAAATTAGAAAAAAAATAATATTTCGAAAACTAATTCGAATTTAAAAATTCTAATACCAGTTTCGAGATCTGCGGATCAATGCTAATTTTTGGTGTTAATTCCATCGCAAAGTATTCCATATTTTAGGAGAAATTGCTTGAAACATAATCAGTTGTTTAATCAGTCGATTCATATATCCGTTTCATAAATTCGTTTCATTAGGATTTTATTTATATATATATTAGATATAATACGTTTATATGTATAACGTTTATATATATATATTATATATAACCATTATATATAACAAATCGTCATCGATTTCCAATTACTAAAATTAAATTTATAAATTAGCTAATATTCATAACAGTGACATTATACAGAATAGAGATGGAAACATGTAACTAGTAATAAAGAATCATGCTAAATTCCACTAATTCACTAGCCTATTGCGAGCGATAAATCTATATAAAATATATGAAAAAAACATCAAATTTTGATAAAAGCCTATTAAAGACAAAATATACAAGATCCAGCTAAATAATGTTGAACCAGAAAAAGCCGTATCATAAACATTCAAAAGATTAAAAGGATGAATGATGGCGAAAGCTTATAAAGTATTTCACTTGTTCATGGGTACATAAAATACATTTATAAGCAAAAAACATAGTCGACTTCTGTAACGACTTCTAAATTCTTAATTTTATTGTTATTTGTAACTTAATAACAAAGTAAAAATTAATATAGAAACTGTACATTAGTTTATGTCTATTTTTCGGTTGCAGTTTTATGATATATGAACATCGTTATTTTTTTTTATATGTACGTACAAAAAATGATTTACATGTACTCAGAAAATTTTTCATTTCTTTTTCCTAACATAATCAAACATTTCTTTCGTGACTATAAATTAAAAAAGAAATGAAAATTTTCATCATTTATTATAAAACAATACTTACATTTTATATGAAAATTAATTCATTTACTATAGCGTTGAAACATAATTTAAAATAGAATTAATCGGTAAGTACCTTAGAAAAATGTTAACTATATTCATTTCCCAAAACTGATTTAATTTGTGCATTATATACAAGGTGCAATATTTTATCTATCGCCGACCTTTAATTTCTCAACCGTTGGCCGTAGACATATAGTTCCAATTACAAAAACGTTTCAAATGAGGTAAATATTCATGCTGTGGCATTATTTAAAGTAAAAAATCAATTTTATAAAAATTACGAAAGCTAACTTTTTATACGGCTTTCCAGTCCCTATAGTTATATTTAGTAAAAGTTTACACATATCATAACAAATATAACACAAAAAGTTTGACATCTGTACTGCAAAAATTGACACAATTATTAAATTTCAAAGTTTGAGATTTTTGCAAATGATTTTGTCTTTCATTGAGGGATCAGTTAAAAGATGAATTAAAGTAATTCAAGATCAAAGTCAGGGTGCAATGACCTGTTTACGGCGAAACCACCTTTAGCCGGTATCGCCAAATCAGGGAATCACCAAAGAAGGTTTTTCATCTAAAAATTTGAACTAACTTTTATGGGTCGAACAACATTCAAATGTCAAAGTAGGTAGAATCGACAACCGGAAAATAAAACATACTCAGTAAGGATTAGATAAATGGCAGCGGAATTGCACTCTGATTTTCATCTCGAATAACTTTAATTCATCTTTTAAGTGATCCCTCAATAAAAGACAAAATCATGTGCAAAAATTTCAAACTTTCAAATTTAATAACTGTGTCAATTTTTTGTAGTACAGATGTCAAATTTTTTGTAGTACAGATGTCAAACTTTTTGTGTTATATTTGTTATGATATGTGTAAACTTTTACTAAATATAACTATAGGGACTGGGGGACCGTATAAAAAGTTAGATTTCGTAATTTTTATAAAATTGATTTTTAAAAAATCTTTAAATAATGATCTTTAAATAATGCCACAACATGAATATTTAGCTCATTTGAAACGTTTTTCTAATTGGAAGTATATGTCTATGACCAACGGTAGAAAAAATAAAGGTCGGCGATAGATAACATATTGCACCCTGTACAAGAGGTTACATTAAATTTTTCCCCTGGTTACTGATTTTATTAGTGCACAAAATAGATAGTTTTAAAACTTTAGTTAAGTAAAGCGTTTTGACTAAAATAGTTTTATTGTAAAACATAAAAAATCATATAGCTAGTTATAAATTATATATTTACAAGCATTGTTCTGCATTTGATAAATAATACATGCAACTAGGGTATATCTTTAGGAAATATTTTTGCAATTTAAGAGTCTATAAGACATTTATGCACTTGTTACAAAATGTATTCTTTCACTTATTAAAAAATAACTCATTTACCGTATACGAAACACACACTGTCATTTTAGACTTTTTGACAAACTAATTGTAAAAAGAAAATGAAGTTATTTTTTTTTTAGATATTTTTAAACTTGTGCATATTTATGCTAAAATATTCAAATATAGGCCTACCCAGTTTGTGGGATTTTAACTTAAATATATGAATAATAATAACATATGTACAGTCGAACTCCGATAATCCGAAATTCAGGATAATCCTAACCAGTTTTTATTTTCGAAGTTATACTTAAATAGATTAACTGAAAAGTTTAACTTACGAAATTTTCCGGATTACAGGATGAATGTCGGGAAAAAAAAGTATAAATGTTTGAATTAAACAAAAAATGGCACTAAAGAATGTTTTTTATTCTTTATTTCCTGAATCGAATTTTAAAAAAATACTGAATGCTATGGAGGAGAATTAGAGATTCCAGGTTCATGAATGAATGAAAAAAAAACTCCAACACGAAGATTTCGAGGACTTACTTCTTTATTATGAAACTTTTTAAAAGGGGGGGCATGAGAGTATAGTGGGACGGGAGAAGTTAAATGGAAGGCTGCCCGACGGGGGCGACCCCGAAGGGCAGCGAGCTGAGGTCTCTCACCTTCAAGATCAGAGGGAGTAGTGGTAAAATATTCATTACAATCACTCACTCATTGGCGAGATGAATAGGAACATATGTACTGTATTGGCGATGAATATTGGTGGCGTGGACAAGGGAATCAGAAGCATCCCGAAGTATTACATAGAACTCAACCTACGCCATGGCGAGCTATATATGGTTACACGTATCTTAACATTCCTGCGGTAAGCAGGGAGGCTTAAAGGAATAGGAACACGTGATTTTTATATGCACGTTACAGATCTAACTACAGCTGCAAATTAGTCAGCAATGGGCATATGGTTTGTATCCGACAAAGTACAAGGGTGAGAATTGAATACTAATGCAAGCCCAGAGGCTGGGAAAATATGCATTAGATATCGTCGGCTGCAATGCGAAAAGACATTCATTTGTATTTTATTTTTCTATTTCATGTCAAGGGAAAATAGCTGTGGTTAAGATCTTTTTCTGTCCGTGTGAATTTGAAAGACAGAAAAAGGAATCGAGATAAATGATGTCTGCATTTGAAAAGAACTTTAAAAAGTAAAGGCGAAACTTACAGTAGTGAGAGGGGGGGGGGAGAGAATGAATAAAGACATATGAAATTAACTCTAAAATGTCAAATTTAAACTAAATATTATGTTTGAAGGGGGGGGGGGAGAATAATGACAATTTATAATAAACCAGTAAAGTTAAAAGTTGATTTTTTGAGGGGAAAGGAGGAATAATGAATATATAACGGTAAAGCCGTTATAAATGCAAAAGTCCAACATATGTACAGTCGTGAGAAAAAAAGGAAAGACCCCCTACTAACTCCTCAACAAATTACCGTAGAATAAATTTGCTTAGGGGGGCATCTTCATATTAAAATAAAACCAAACTTCATTTTTTTCAATAGCAAAGCACAAATTTAACAATATATTTCAAATCTTCGGTTTAAACTATGCCTAGACAAAAATTTCAAGTAATTTGAATGATAAGTTTTTGAATTATAAACATTCAAAATTTTGTGATTCTAATGTTAAATTATATTTTCGTATTTTTATTAATATTTCCTGAAATTATACTCCTAATGTGCTAATTTTTTGTGTAGCAATAATAATAAAATACCCAAACATAAATATGTTGAATTTGCTATTTTCATAATTTTATGAATTATGAAATTAATATTCGAATGAATTATGAATTGAAATCTATAATTTTTTTGATGAATTTAGATTTATTAAGTCCTGATTTATGGAAATCCAAAATTTCACATTTTTCTTTCAAGTAATTTTCAAATTATGTTTAAAATACGGCAAAATGGTGGTTTAAGGGGTCGTCTATGATAAAAGTGACTAGATATTTTGAAGTTTCTTAAGCTATCCTGTAATCTAGCAGTCTTCAATGATGCCTTCTTCAAGAAGGGGGCTCTCATGGTCAACAATCGAGTACCGAACTTCAATCTGGACACAGCCCCTAAAATACCCTCGTCTAAAAATAATTAACTTCTCGGAAACTTATCGTAGAGAATTGCATAATGTTTTTTAGGCTAATTGAAGGGTGTAGAGTTCATTTATGCTGTCAGAGTTGTGTACTGCTACTGAAAAAAAAAAAAAAAACGTTATGGTTCGTTTTAATATGTAAATCGCCTCCTAAGCAAATGTTATATACAACATTTAAAAGTAGACCTTATTACTAATCGTGAGGTATCAGTAACTTTCTTCTACGATATTTTTTGCAGAGTTAGTAAGGGGTGTTTACTTTTTTTGCCCACGACTGTACAAGAATATAAAATGAAAACATGGACTGTAGTACTACTCGTATTAGTAAAATTCACCTTAAGAAAATCTCGAATATGAGTTTGTTTACCATTTATTATAAAATTCTTTTCTAAAATGCTAAAATATTTAATTCAGATAATAAACATTTATTTTTTCCTTACAACAGCTTGATTTCGCAAATTATCTACAGAAATTGTTTTTCTCCCCAAAATCGTCCACATGCGGTGTCTCAGCTATATTTATGTAGTTACGATATTTCCCCTTTTGTAATGGGTCGTTACGTAATTCTTCATTCCGAAGTTCCATTGGTTTATTATAAACATCACGAGTGATTAAACAAGGAGTACTATTATTTTCCAAATGTCGTGCCGGATTATCCAGAATTCCAGACCTTAGGATGCCGCATTAGAGGACGTTTACTGTACTACTAAATAGTTATAACTTACATTTTTTTTTTTAGCACGCAGCACGCATCTTTCATATTCATTTTATTGGAGTTTCGGATAATCTGAAGAGGCACCAGTCCCAATTATTTCGAATTAGCGGGATTCAACTTCATTAATATCTATATTTGTATTAATATGTTTATTAAACATAATTACAGTTTCATAATTATAATCTTAACTTATATAGCTTTGAATATCTATAATTTTTTTTCAGGTGAAATGTCGAAATTTGTTTATAAATTTCAAACAAAAATTATATGCAAAACTCTACATAAACTCTCTGCTAAACAGTATAACAGAATTTTACATTAATTGATTCTGGTAAAAAAAATAGTATTATTGGATGTAAAATATTGCTCTTATTGTTATTCCTGAGGCCATGCTCTAGTTATGTGGAAGTCAAGATAGCTGAATCGAAAAAATTCCTGAAATGCGTTTTTTACATTTGACTCATTGTTGAACCTTTTCTTCAAAAAACTTGTCTAAGATTTAATAAAAGAGAAAGCAGGTTCGCGAACAATCTAGCGTATATAAACGGTGTGAAATTGTTTTAATTTTTCACATTTTTTTTTCTAAAAACGTGTGGTCTTGAAGCTGAATAACTTCACTTCTTCTTTCAATCTATTGCGCACAATTCTTGTATTTTATTGCATTTCAGGTAGAGAAGCGCAATATACTTCTGATTGAACTTTCTCACTTTTTTCCAACACAAACTGAGACGAACAGGAGACGTTTATCATCAATAAACCAACGTTACTTATATTGGAGGTATTGCTGGTTTCTGCGTTTCGTTATTTCATCGGTGTGCAGCCATTGTGCTGATCGGCAACGACTTCCGCCCATGATAGACATTTCATAGTTTTAAAGATAGATATCATTTTAAAGTTCCAGTAGACTTTTTGGGTTTTATTCGGTTAGTTCATGCGGAAACCATTTATTAAACTTTTTCTATTTACAAAGTGCATGCGAGGAACGGGAAACTCAAATAGCATAAACTTACTTGCTATGTCTATTTTCATAAAGTTTCTAATTGGCCACACTCATGTAGTGTGTACAGATCCTTCTTTTCCTAGACTAGTTATTTGGTACACTTGCCAGATAAATATCGCCGCGTTGTAATTATGCAAGCTTCGGGGTATGGTTTACTGTGTTTCTTTGATATGTCATCTGAAATTAACTGTTGATCATCCTTGCTCATTTTTGGTCAAATTTAAAAACATAAAGAAAGAGCAACCATATTTGAATTCCCTTTGTGTTGTTTTTATAAATTAACACTGCCAAATAGTATTTTTATACACTCTTGCTGTCAGGCAATTATATTTAAGGATACCACCTATCGGCGTTTATATGTACAAAAATTATTTCATCCCGAAATTTCAGATTTTATCTGCATAACATAATGTAACAAAACGTAGTTCAAATTCTGAATATTCCATTTTTTACATCAATAATAATAATAAGATAATTATAGTATTTCTGTTCCGGGAGAACAAAGAAATGCGAATTTTCAGTCTACTTTAAAAAAAATTTCTGAGAATTCATGACGAGACAATTTATCTAGTGCCATTAAATTTGTTACTGGTGAAATTTTAAATACGGTACATGAACTTTAAAAAAGCAATAAATGTATATAAATTTACTTTTACATATCGAAATAGAACTATTGTATACAATACATCTCTTTCCTCGATACACCAAGGATTATGTGCTAGTTATATGGAATTCTGGAGTTTTCGACCTATAAAACTCCTCAAAGGCGTTTATGACTGTTGTTTGAGTGACGAAACATTTCTTTGCAAAACCAAATATACGAATGTTTATAAATTTCTTAGTAGGTTGTTAAAAGATCTGCAGTATATAGCAGGAAGTTGATTTAGAGACCCATAGTACAATTTGCATTATTATTGGACAGTTATTCTCCAAATAGATTCTCCAAATGGACGTTGGCATGAAGCAGAAAAACTTTATTTCTTCTTTCCAATCCAAACATCAAAATTTATCCATTTTATTGTAATTTATCAACTTGTCTGCAGTATCTATCTGAATGAAGAGTTTCACTATTTTATAAAAACAAAGTGTGATTAATAAAACATATACGCCATCAGACATACACCAATACTTTTTTGAAGTAATGATTTCTGCGCTTTATGGATTCGTTTCTCTTTAGCCATTGAGCTAATTGACAACCAGTACCGTCCATGGTCGATTGTTTCATCACATATCAATATTGTGTTTATAAAATTCACTTTTATACTTCAGGAGAACAGGTGAATAAGTGAAGTGATAACTTTCAAAGTGCTTGTTTCCTGACGACTTCTGTGTCACTTCTGATAAAGATTGAGACAAGGTCGTATTCCACTAGTGTACTCAGTTCCTTGTTTTCCGTGACTGGTTCTTTGGTGTATTTTGGAGAATAATATCACCGATAATATTACTGCAACCGATTGTGTGCAGCTCAATATTTTACTGTTTTAACTAGAAATGTTCTGTTGATGATCCTTGCTGTCCAGCTTGAAAACATGAAGTAAGCACATCCGTATTTAACTTGCCTCCTTTTTCTGTTTACAAGTTAATACTTTCAATTGACACTCTAAGTCCCTTTGCTCTCATTTTAAAATATTTAACCTTCCACCATCTAGCGGTGTTTATATGTATAAAAATTACTTCGTCCAGAAATTCGATATTCCGTCTACAATAATATAAAACATTATTCAATTTCTGAATATTCTATCTTTTCTAAAAATAATAATAACATTATAATTATAGCGTTTCTGTTCTGTTTAACAGACAAGTGGTAAACTAAAGTCTACTATTTTATTTTTATTTTTTGCTATGCACTTATGAAGAAACCCTTTATCTCGCTTCTTGACATTACGAAATTCATGCAAGTGACTATAAAATGTCGGAAAGTCTACATTTAATTGTTATGTCATGGGCCATACTTATTGGTGAATGTCAGATTCAAGTAGAGACCGCGGTTGAATTATAAACTGTACGATTAGGGCTTAAAACGATTTTTTTTACCAAAAATATTCTTAAAAATATAATGCTTAGTAAATATTTATTTTAAATTAAATCAACAAATATCGTAAAAAAAATACTACTATTGTCTCCGGAGTATATATAAATTTCAATTAACACTTTTACAATAATGTTAGTTTTCAAACTGAAAGGAAAGGGAATTTTTGTAAAAGTGTTCTTCATGTCGACATAAAACAAGTTATGAAGAAGTTCAATACTTCTTCCTATCTAAAAAAAAAAAAAAAAAAAAAGAAAAAAAAAAAAAAAAAAAAAAAAAAAAACAGAATTTATTGTCTTTCACAGAAGATGTTAAGAATTCAGCGAAAGTAAATAAAAATTGAAAATGACGGATATGACAAACTTTCAAAATGAAAAGTTTTCTTTCCACTCCGCACATTGTGTTTTTATGAAATTTCAGTATATTGAATAAGAGATAGTCATCCCATAGTTACCAATATATACGATGGAGGAAGGTCTCTATTCCACAAGCATCAAATGCACATCCATCATTAAAGTGTAGTGACTCCAAGTTTAACCTGAGATCTTCGTTCATAACTTTAACAAGAAGGAATATATTTTATGAAGCTTTGACCTCGCATTGTCGAACATTTTTTATCAAATATTTTCACTTGAAATTCAAAATAAATTCATATACCTTAGCCCTCTATATACGACAGAATTTACACACGGTGTCACTGTCTAAAATTATGTGCACTCGATTTTTTTATTTATTTTTATTTATTTATTTATTTTTTTGTAAGGTAATTGTTTAGCTTATTTTGCACTCAAAAAAGTTCGTGTTCGTTAAGAAGTGTGTTACCTAATCATAGATGCTTTAGGTATAAGTAAAAATATTTGTCCGATTTACATTGAGAAAAAGTGAATTTTTAAATTAATAGCTAATTTGTGAATGTGATTTCTTATAACAAATTCTTTAATATTTTCTCAACATATAGCATCAACTATTTTAGATAGCCACATCATTTATTGAACAATTTGTATTTAATTCTTTATGAATAACAAGAAACTCACAGCACAATAAAATTAAATTTTCCAAATTTGTGTAATTTCGTTCCTTTAATTACAAAATTCATGGTAAATTAAGGGATCTTTTCATCTGATTCTATAATTTGAAAATACCTATTTTGCAAAGTTTCTAATAAACGATCAACATATAAGTATTTTTTTTATTGTAAGCATGATAGCAGAAATACTATTGATTTATGTATGCCTAAAAAACCTTATAATGGTTTTCGGGAATTTTACACTGTGATGAATGCATACATGTATGTAACGGAACTGAAAGCAATAGATATATGTTTATTTAACTGTTTAATTGGTATGTAAGTTAAAATAAATTTTCAAATATAAAATAAAAATCTAAAAAAATGAACCCTTGACTAAATTTTAAAACATTACAGACATGACAAAAGCAGTACTAAATTTTAACTATTAATTACAGAATCTTCTAATTGTTTTTGCTTTATTCAATAAAAAGGAAGAAATGAGATATCTAAATATGGCTAACTGATAAATTAATCAATTTCAAAATACCGACACAATAAGGATTTTCTGTAACATTCAAAAGCGTTTAATTATTATATAATTTTGTATACAGGTAAAACTATCAATCTTTTACGCAAATCATATTTCATTATTTTTTTATTACCTAGATGTTAATTTATAAAAAGATAAACAGAAAAATATGATAGTGCGAAAATATACTTTCATACACGAATTCATTTAAAAAAAAAATATGTATTACATAATTTTTCCATTCAGTGCTTCAATAAGTCCACAGAGCTTCAAGTGCCAAAATGTGTTTTATACTATCTCACAAGCCTAAATTATGTACTGGGTTGAAGAAGAATTCATAAGCGCTTTTTTTTTTCTTTTAATGCACGCAGAAATAAAATGCTTTGCCCAGGATTTTTATATTATTTGGAAAAAAGCATTTTCTTCCTCTCAAGTCTTTAGATTTTACTGTTATTGATTTCGTGTTCCTTTGGTATTATTTAAACAGAATTTCAAGTGCACAAAAATTTTACATTTTCGACAATGTTTGTATTATCCATACTCGATACTCTCCAGAGTAGGTACAGTCGTAATTTGATATGTTTCGTTCGCTTTCGAACTTTTGCGCGGTTCTGAATTCAATGATATCGAAAAACTGGGGGCGTGGTTTAACAAAATGTTTTGCTCAAATCTTACAGAGTTCTATTACCAAGGCATGAAAATACTTCTTTAACTATGGGAGGAAGTCATACATAATAACGGTGAAAGTATTATGGAATAGTTTGTTGCAACGCTTATGTTTAAAAAATAAAATAAAATAAAACATTAATTATTTCTTATACCAATACTAATCATTACTGACTTCAACATTTTAATATCAACATTGTTTATAAAATCATTTTCATAAAAAAATTAATTTTAGAAGTAAAATTAAAATTCTTTGAAAATGAATACGTTTTCGCATTAACTTTTCTAGTGAAAAACAAAGAAACAAACTAGAGAAAAGGAATTCTGCTTTTTAAGAAGTGTCACCCTCGACATTTCCATTACTTCAATTTCTTCTGATGGACTGGTGGCTTCTGTAATTATGAAAAAAAATGACCATATATATTTTTTAATTATGGCCACCCCCCCCCCCCCCCATTCTGACCAGAAAATCAGAGTTCTAAATTTTACGGCTGCTCTTTCATCTTCACCTAACGCTTCATTTATAATGGCTGTTTCATAAAAATAGAAGCCACCAGCTCATCAGAAGAAGATAACTCGGTTAAGGCCAGTGTTTAATTCAGGGGGACCGATGGGGGCATTTCCCCCACCCGGAGCAATGAGATATTCCGCCCGTAAGATTCGATATTTTGTGTTTTCAATGGTCAAAAACTGTAATTCCCCTCCCCCCCCGGAACTCTGTAGTGTTCATCACGGAGCCACAGAAATCCCTCCCGGAGAAAAGTGTCTGAATTCAACACTGGTTAAGCCGGACTCTGCTGCAGTACAAAACATATTTCAATTTTAAGACTTAAAGCATACGTTTCATTTTATGTAAAATGACGGCATTCGTATCCGCTTAAGAATTCCACATTTGCGATCTACTCTTAAACATCTACACTAAAGCATGCAAAACACATCACTATCGCAAAATAATGCACAAATGCAACAAAAAGATGCCGTCATTCAAGAAAATCGACAAGAAAAACGGCTATCTAATGATTCATAGATACTTAAAATTAAATATAGTTTACAATAGCTCCATTGTTTTAACAGAAATCATTCGTTTATATATTTTTCAAAATAGCACGTATTTCAATCACATTTTCTTTCGCTTGTTATGTGAAAATGGCAACAAAAATATATACTAATTACAATTTTATAACTATTTTCCCTTTACTTTCTACAGAAATGCAGTACTTCCGTTGCCAATATTAAGCAAATTGCTCTAAAAACTACAAAAAAATTAATGTTTCAAAAATAAATGGAGATACACTTTTCAAACAAAATGAATTTAAAAGAACTTTTTTTTCCAATACGACAGTATAAAAATCCAAAATGTGCGTTCTTTAGAAGTTTAAAAATTTGCTATAGAGTATTTAATAATATTACTTTGTTTTACGGTTTGCTCCTGTAAGGTAACGTTATTTTTTGGAATACACAACATAAGCTTGGAGAAAGAAATAGCATACCGTACCGGGTGTGAATACAACTTATGTGCCTCAGTATATTTAAGAAAAGTTTTTCATATGACACTTTTTTCGATTAAAAAATTTCAAAATAAACATATCAAATCTAATGGTCTTAATTTCAAATCCTGACGTGACACTTATCACTAAGTTGGAAAATTATAACTCATGTAATTAATTTAACAATTAGAATAATAATTGTGTTAAAATTAAGGGGTCTCAGGACTCTTAAAGCTTTAAAATTTTCAAAATTTTAATTTTTTTTAGATATTAAACTCCTATCTTTTCTGAACATTCTGATATAATTGTTTCTTTGAAACTCCTATTAGAACTGAAGTTATGGCTTTTCCATTTATACACGTTATATAGTTGAAGCGTCGTTTCGGAAACTTTGAAGCCATTTTTCTCCAAATGACGTTTTTTTGCATAACGCGCACGATATCTCAAAAACTTATGAATATTTTTTTCATAAAATTTTCAAAACATATGTTTCATGTTAGTCTGCATAAACTGAACCTAAAATTTCCTTTTTATTGTTCAAAACAATATTTTTTAGGTGATTATACTGTTGAAATTTTCTTAATTTTGCATTAGCTAAATACAACTTTGTATTAAAAATATAAAAAAGCTTTAAATACAAATATATTTAGGTTCAGCGTAATTATTACAATCTGAAGTATAAGTAGCCACCATAATTTTCATTCTTTTGCAATACTTATTTTGTAATCGTGCGCGTAAGCTGTTATGCCGATTTTTTGCTCGTCAAATGTCTAAAAGTTTGTAGCCCCCTGTAAATGCTAATTCAGCATCTTATATTTTTTAAATACATGAAATGAAAGAAAATACTTACATATTTTATTCAAATTAAAATTGTGTCTTAAAATGAAATACATTTTAAGATATTAAATGTTTAAAATGGCCTTTTTTTTCTTTTTTTCTAATTTTAAGAGTCCTGAGACCCCTTAAACAAGTGCAATTACGTCACCAGTATGTAATAGTTAAAGTGTTTCAAATAAGAGACCAGATGTTTTTTCAAAAGATTATATGAGAGAATTATTCTAGCCAAATACATACAGGAGAGATTTTTTGACAGAGCATTGAAAGCTTAAATTAAAGCTTCATGGGTCATATCGTGGAATGCACACTTTTCACTGACAAGGGAAGTGCAATAAGTTTCACACACAGTTTTTGACGAGAGTGTTATGGTTAGGAAGATCTCGTATGCGATAAAAAACACAACGGAAGTACACGAAATTTATTTATTTTTTATGGCATTTATGAGAAAGAACAGTTTCAATATCGTTGGTCATACACAGGTTGGTCATATAATTGTTAGAATGGCTTTGACGGCCTAATCATAGATCCAGCTTAGACATATTTGCAATCAACCCGGGCGTTTCCCTACACTGACGGACTGGCAGGCAGAAACCTAGCCCGGCCAGAAGGGGAAGGCACCTATCTTTTACAAAACATTCGTACAAAAGAAAAAATATTAAAGTTAAAATTAATTTACAAACTGTGTCCGAAGCAAGGCTGCCAATAATTCCGCAAATGGCGGCATCATCAGTAGTTCTGGAATGTTGCAAACAATTTAATAGTACTAATCGAAAAAGAAAATTGCAATTCTATTCTGAGTTTAAAAATAAATTAAATTCAGCTCCTTACAATAAATATTCTTGGGTCAATAGAATTTACAATTTCTGCACACAAACAATTTCTTAGTAAATTAATTAAAAACAGATTTATGTTTAATTTGCCTGGTCCTATGGCATGAAAAGAAAGCTTGGGCACGACTTAAGGGGACAGGTTCCTTAGGCACTCAAACATGGCGAATTATAGAAGCACTGATGACTTGCGTTTCTATTCACTGGTTGAAGGTACCTGACACGCACCCCTATGACATGTAAAGTCGAGCCAAGTTCTGGAGATGACGTCGGTTAATTTTCAGATTGTAATGCTATCGCCGACACAACAGTAATTTCTAAAATTCTTAGTGGTCTAATTCTGTCCTTCTTAGTGATCTAAATCTGTTCTATTTCGGTGATTCCCTAGTATATGGAGAATTTACCGCAACAGAAAAAGTGATCACTCAACGAATCTTTGAGTCTGTCAAAGTGATGATAGAAATGTAATTCTATAGGTCTATTTATATAGAAATCTCTTCAGATGTAAGATATAATGAATTAGAAGATGATGTTATTTACGAAGCTATTACCAAAATAGAAAGGAGAGAAATTTTTGATGTTTCTTTTGAAACAATGAATTTTTTTTATGCATACGATCATGCGAAGAGCAACAAGATAAAAGCAGCCAAGAAACACTCGATAAAAGTGACAATCCGCATGGTGATTACGCGATGGCGACTGTATTCCGATAAATGCGGCAGTACGGTTCAAATCAGGAGGAAATTCGTCGTTAAATTTGTGAAACACCGTCGACAATTCAGCGTCAGTGTTCATGATAGAGACCTCCGGAAGTTCCTCCAAATCTTCCTCTAAAACGTCTGTAGTACGTATACAAAACTTCACAGCATTCCAGATTCATAGCGTATTTAAAACAGGAATTTCAAATAAAAAACCTCAAATTGACCCACATAGAAACAAGCAGGGATTTTTTCACAAAGCCTCCTCTCCAGCCAATCATAGATACGTTGTGCAGTAAAGTACTGGAAATTGTAATAGAAAACAAGTATGTTCTTTGCTCAATCTCAATACAGAGTGTATATACATATGAATATGTATTCAAAAGAACCCTGGACATTAAAAGATCAAAAGATGTAGCAGCAGCAGTCAAAAGTAAGTATAAAACTACCCACTCGACTCTTACACTATCCATATAACTATAAGTTTCGCTGTAAGTTTAATGGGCCAGTGTTCCATATCATCCAGGAACCAAAATGTGAGACCGGTCCTAAATCCGACAAAAGATAAAAGAAATGCGTTATGACAATGTTGTTATAGTGTGCTCAATGTCAGGGAAAAGCACTAAAGGTTTGACTGGAGTACGTCACAAATTTGAAAGAGTTCGTAGGCAACGAAGAGATACCCTACTTTAGGAAAAGTGGTCATGACAAAGATACATAGCGCTCATGTATTAGAAATTGCGAGGGAATTTAGAAACTGTGTTCTTTTCTCTCGATTCTTCAAAATACATCCAACCACTTGAAGTGCAGATCCTTCATCACTATATGTACATAGTCAAAAGTGTGGTTGAATATTCTTCTACTCATGGAAGCTTATTTGGGGATGAGTTCTTAAAAACTAGGGAAGCTGTATTTAAAGCTGATCATTCCGTCCACAACCAGCTCACATCCCCTGTATTTGGCTGTTTGAGACAGTATGCTTTCCTGTATGCGCTGAAAGAAGCACATATTATGTGCTTCAGGTCATTAAGTCTGCTTCACCATAACAGAGAATGCCTGCAAGAAGTGGACATTTCTAAACTGTTGTTGGTGTCAATTTCCATTGTGCTTTGTACACTACAATACAGAAGGTCACAATCATTTGTGAAAATTATAAATCTGCAGTATCAAGAAGCACACATATTGCACTCAAAACGAGAGATTTATAGACAAAAATTCGGCGATACCATAAATAAACTAGTAAATCTGCAGATCAGGAGCCTCAACGTCAGCTCTGCAAGTCATTGTTTTTAGACTCACTTTGGTAATATTCAGTTTCCTGCAAACCGCAATTTAAAGGTTTCAAATTATGTAATTATTTATAAGAATAAAAAATACGAAGTTTTCAGACATTAGAAGCATTAAATTAAAAACGTTATGGAAGGATATTTCGAAATTTTCATGAGCTGTTAATTCTGGTATATTTTTTAAATAATAAAGTGGATTTCTTCAGGGGGGCTCCGCCCCCCTGAACCCCTCGTGGTCTTATTAATTTACATACGTAACTTTTTATTGATTGCGCTAATGGTTAGCGCAAATCTTAGATTTATTTTTACACTTCCGAGCCTTATTTTTCAATACTGGTAACACAGAAAATGATTTACATTGACGCAATTATATTAAACGTTTAGGTTTTATGAATTAAAATGTAATTTTCTTTAAAAATAAAATAATTTTCATTCATATTTTCTGAAATGAGGCGGCATTAAGAAGTAACACCCGTCAAAAAACATTTTTTCAGGCAATCTAGTTAATGCTTGGTTTTTAAGGATGAAAATATTTATTTCCCGATACAATGACGTCATTTTCGACAGCGATAATTTTGCGGCGCATAATTTTGATATTTATTATATATTTGCTCTTCAAAAGTTTTTTTTTTCCTCATTGGAATTTCCGATTAAGAATTGTTAAGATCTGATAACTTTGAGCAGACGATAAACCATGAAATATTAGTAACATTTTTTTTTTTTTTTTATAATAAGAATTAATATCATAACACAAGCCCCTTTTATTTCAACCTCAAAGCGTACTCGTTTTATTTTTGATATATGAGATCAAATTCACCTTCTTTTCGTATTTTCACTTTATTTCTAATATGAAGGCGTATTCATGTCTATTTTTTATTTCATTTTCCTCTTTCACATAAAAATCTTTCAAATCAAAATTAATTGTTTAGGATAAATTTTTATTCCGGGATTGAATTTTCGTGGCAACAGCAAAAAAAAAAAAGAAAAATGATTGTTAAATTTCATAGCAAAATGTCGATTTATTCCTTATGAAAATAATGAACTTTTTAATTTAAAAGAAAAATATTTGAACAAAATAAATAGAACATAGTCTTTCTTTATTTCTGTGGTAAATTCCTTCTATATGTAAAGACACAAAGGCATTAATTCGTCCCTTTTGACTTTGATTTAACTTCAAACAATTACACATACTTTCACATTTACGATATTTTTAGGTGTAGTTCGCTGCTAGGTAACAGTTAAAAGATAATAAAAACAATTAAATATGTGCTTAAAAAGAAAATTTATCCCCCTCACTGACAAGCCCGTGTTAATACGTTCACTAAGCTACAGGTTTCACTGCAATACAAGCAATATTTAAAGTAATATAATTCTATTGATTTAATGTATTTTTAATACATTGAACAATGATTAATACTTCCAAGGATTGCATTCATATTCGTTATTAAGTTTTTTTATAAAATGTTCAAAGAATCATTTTTTTAGCATTTCAAACAAAATACAGAGAAAACAACATTACAATTTTGCCCTTTTCCAAGACAGTCGGAGGGTTAAAAAAAATATTTTATATTATTGAAACACATATATAAAATCCCTCCATAAGATATACACCGAATTTAAAAACTCTGACAAATGTATACACAAAATTTCAAACTACTATGAATAATGTATGGTTCTAATTAGGAAATTTCCTCATCCTTAATTTAGCATTTAAATCCTTTAATCACATGAGCCATTTCTTTTCAACAAATAAAAATGGAAAAATCGTCTGAATTGCTATAGGAAAGCATTAAGTCGCAAAATAAAATGTTCTATATATTCCGAACGAATGAACCAAATTTAACCAAAAACTATACAGCTAAATCCGGGGATTTCACCAACATGCATCCTTAATTTTAAGATAATCGGATGCTTCTTACGGCAGTTATCGCGGAACAGACAGACAGACTAACAGACAGACAGACTATCGGAAACCAAAACTTTTCGTGTCTCCACAGTAAGCCTTCACTGACGTTTCGGCAATAAATAGCAGAAATTTCCTGACTTTCATTCGCTGGAATCTAGAAAACGGCTGATTTGCAATGGATAATTCCACTGATTTTTTTTTTTTTTTTTTACTTCTCACGACTATATTTTTCCAACGATATCACTCTCGTCAAAATCGGCGAATAGCACTTCTTGAACTTCAGGTGAGTGGGAGAATTAGAACTTTCATTTGAATCATTTACCAATTAGAATAATTGTGTTAAATTTAATCAAGTTTAATTAGGTATCCAGCCTTTAATTAGAGTTTTATCCCTGCGATTAATTCATTTGAGCTTTTTCAGATCACAGACCAGATGCCCTTATGAAAAGATTATCTGAGAGAGTTGTGACCACCATATTTTATCAGGATAGCTCAGTAAATTAGAGCATTGGTAGCATATGACAAAGATTCTTGGTATAAATCCTTCCCTGGACAAATTTTCAATCAGTTTGAAAATTACAACTCAGTTTAGTAACATTTAAGGCTTTTTGTCCAATCTTACATGTTGCAATACTGAGACTTCAATATTGCTGTGTGTTTTTTAAATTAAAATTTCATATTCTAAGATGTTTTCTTCCTATTTTAAAACAATTTTCTGATTTTGTTAGTTTCATGCTATAAATTTGTTGATACTCATGAAATCAAAATGCATTTACTTTACTGATTTTAATTATACTATGATCTGATATGCTTACTTAAATGGACAAATTTAACAATTGTTTTACAATATTCGTACGGATACGTATTAAAATGTATTTCTTAAGTTAAATACATTTAAACATTATTGTGATGATTAAAATAATATTTTAAATGAAATCTCTCTTCTAAATGATTAACACCATTTTAATATCCATAGCAATTTTATAAGCATTGAAAGTTTTGCAGCAAAAATAATGAGATTTCTACGTTTGAATGATCAGGTAATTAAGCGTAAATTTGGAGGCACTAATGCAAGAAAATGAGTTTTTCTTTTCTTGTTTTTTATTGTCATTTACGCCGTAATGATCTTTCAATATTTGAATAGCAGTCTTTGCAGAAAAATAATTTTATAAAACTGAATCGTATCGAGTATGCTGTAAATAATGTGAGATGAAGTAAAATACACAAAAATATGTTTATTAAATGTTTTAATTCTTTTAAGTGTGATTCTGTAAAGTATAATTAATTTCATATTCAAATGTTAGCATAAAATATACCGTCTTCAACTCTAACACTGTATATTTATCATTTATGTGATAGAGAAAATTGCAAAAGTAACACAAATACACAAACAAAGCAAAAAAAAATGAACTGTTTTATAATTAAAATTTTGAATAGAAAACTGCATTTCAAAATATGTTGAAAATATATGTAATATGCATTATTAAATTTCTGATTACGAATGATTGATTTTCGGATTACAATTTATTAAATATCCGATTATTATTATTATTATTATTATTATTATTTATCCATTATTAGTTTATTCGATTACACGTAAAAGTTAAAATGATAAGCAAATTTTTCGTCAATAAAGTCTAAAAAAATTTAGTGCCGAGAAACATTTTCTTGGACGTATAATAAAAAGAGGTGGAAATGATTTTTCTTGAAATGTATGCTTCCACTTTCCCATATAATTGAATAAGAGATCGCCGTTTCCAAAACAGTTTAAAAATTATTTCCAATCATTTAATTTTAGCAAATTTGGGAGCAGAACTTATTTTTACTAAACAGATTAAATCCTTTGTTACATATAATTTAAGATAAAATTATATATTACTTTACAGTATATTTCCAAATCATATTTACATTAAAGAATTTATGTCAATACTCATTATAAAACATGGTACTTTGTCTACTCTTAAAGAGGTATGCTCTAACTTATCTTTATTTTTTTTAATCCGAATCAGAATTATACATTTAGAAAGAATTATATAATAATCAATTACGTAAAATTTTAGATATCCAAAAACATCGTTATAAAAGATAAAAATTTACTTTCGAATGATGCAACTTTGAATCTGCACAAAAGTTCATAGTATTATAAAAAAATTGTGATAGTTATTATATATATATATATATATATATATATATATATATATATATATATATATATATTGTCACTAACATTAAACAACTGACAAAATTATTAACATCTAAACTTAATATAGAGAAGTTTTCAATTTTGCATTTTAAATTACAACATAATTTTTTTTAAAGATAATTAAATGAAATTTCCTTTTCTTCAAATATAGAACAATCAAATATAAATTTCTATATGGTCTATAAATATCTTCTTTACATACATACATTTATAATCAAGATACTTATTTAATGTTCTTCGAAAATTAGGTAGTATAGGCAGTATTTCAATTTCTGTAGTATTATTTACTCTTGTATAAGTTAAAGTTTATAATAGTTTTTGTTTTATGACCTGTCAAATGAAAAACAAGCTTTCCAAATATCACACGTATGATAAAATTAACTTTGAACATAGAACACCGTCACTTTATTTTTATGAAGCTAACTTAATATACTCACTTTTAAAAATACTGATTTTTAAGAAATGCATTTCTATTATGAATGTATTCAGGCTATGTCTTTTGAAGAGAATATACATAAAAATAAATGTACGTTCCAATTTCTATGACTTCTTGAAAATGCCGAAGGAAATTTCCTTTCTTTCTGACAAAAGTTTAACATAGTTTTGTTTAAATTCAAGTAAACAAACATTTGTCTCCGAAAATGTGCTTAACAAAATTAAAGCTTAGAAAACTTTGTTTCAAAATTCTTCTTTACGCATCTAAATATTTATTCTTAGAGCATTTTATTCAACAGAAATCTTTAAAAATGTAAATTGTTTTAGTTAAATTAATGAAAACTATCCCTAAAGTTAAAAGCACAGTACATTTTTTTTTAAATCATTGAAATTCATTTTTTCATTCATAATAAACAGAGACAGTACATAATAGTTTTTTTCTTTAACCGCCAAATTGCATTTGGTGTTAAAAATCTGTTTTATTTTTCTTTTGAAGAATTTGTTTATATTCTTAACTTGAATTATCTTTATAAAAATGTATTTGAAATTTGTTTGAAAATATTTAGATTTTTATGATATACAATTAAAGAAATTTTATTATAATTTATTTGATATAGTTTTATTATAAAATCTAAGAAATACGTAAAATTCCTTATTAGGAAACCAGTTACTATATTATCCTTTTCTTCATTCATTTAATTACATGATGGAAATGTTCTACTCGTTGATTAATATGCGTATGAGCTATTATTAAAATACAAAAAATATATATGTTAGGGAGGTGCGAAAAAAGTCAAGTTCATATTTCCGAGTGGCTGTAGTGCGGAAACGTTACGATTGGTAAATACAAGAAAAACAAAACAACAAAAAAATTAAATCGGACTTTAACTTCCAATCACGAAAACCGCCTAAAAATTAAAAAAAATTTGAAAATTCCCGAATTTTTCAGAATTAAATTTTTTTAGACATGTATTTTTTTATCGCTATAGTGGAAAATGTTTGCAGATTGTACTGTTTAATAATAATAATTTTTAAAAATTACCTTTAGAGAATATCTTCCGATCGCGCAAGCTCAATAAATATCGGGAATAATTCAAGTTTGAGTGATTTTGAAGAAAATATTCACTTGAGGTCTGTTTGCGTTCCAGTTTTAACATTTACATATAATATGTGCAGACATTTGCTTGTTTAGATATTTGATAATATTTAACCAACCCAGAACTCACCACGTGGAGGTAGCTGCACTTCAAATTCCACCCTACCCTTCCCTCCATCCAACCAACGAGGGTGTTTGCTATTTACATTAATTAAGTATATAATTTACTTATTTCATCTGTTGAAGTCTGACTTTTAGACGCAGGTTTGTACTGCGATTTGGTGGTAACGTCTGGAATCATGGATCTTGCTTTCGGTGTAGCCTTTATGTACCTATCTCTTGATAGGGGACCACATACATTAAGCGATACTTCCGTTGCCAATTTGACGCACCACTCGTCAGCTTGCGTTAAGCAAGGAAATCTTTTAGCATCAAAGTCTGTGATATCACCTGATTGAACAAAGGATTGTATTTTTTCATTTGTTATTCTCCGTAAAAGGGGTGGAGAGAATAATTTTCCTACATTTCAATCAATTAATTCTGTATAGTCTACCGCATCGAAGTTTAAAGTAGAAGTGGTAAAGTTTTTCATGCCTTTACCTTTTGAAACCGTCTGCCTGATTTTTAAGATTCTTCTAAGCCCTGGCTCTCTTATGTGCCTCCTCTTATCAAAGACCATTGCCTTCAGTAGGTTTTCCAGGGGAGCAAAGAACGAGTTTCGTTCATTTACGGGGAATAAATTTTCTTCAGGTCGTCAGGCAGGTATCGAGATATTTCTATTGCTCTGTAAAGATGAATAAGCCCATCTGTAATGTACTTACTGCATTTTATTTCAAACCAAACTGGCATGTGAGATTTTAAAATAAATTTCACTATGGCTTTTAATCCATCCGATGTGTTTCCCACTCTTCGGGCCAGGTTCACGCTTTGATAAATCATTTGGAAAGTTACCGCTTTTAATTGATTGGGGTACGTCAAAAGGATACAATCAATTAATAATGATTTAAAAGATAAATCTATTAATTGAAAATTTATCACCAAGAGCTTTTCACAACCAATGACAGTATTTCCAATTGGTCCACTAAATGATCTTGCTCCAGTTGTCCCACCATCCAAATGTTGAAAAAGACGGCGGAGAGGTAATTGAACGAAATAAAATAAACGAACAACCCAATGCGGTGGTCGTCCGAGACGTAGTTCAAGCTGTCTGGCAGCACCACCTTTCATCCAGTATTGGTATTTGTACCATCACAGTCTACTAAATCTAAGTATTCTAGTGAAACCCCTTGTTCAGTAAGACATGATACTATTGAAGCAACAATGTTCTTATCAGATCCGAAGTTTGGAGACGCATGACCTAAATAATCAGAGACAGATTATTTTATGATAGAATAGTGTTCCTCTTTAATAGTTCGACGAAACTTTTAGATCCAATCTTTTCTATAAATAGGGTATCGTCCTTTCTTCCGTCAAAATATATGCCATCTATTTCATCTGAATTCAGTTCACTTTGCTGTATTGTTTTTTCTACTGCAGCTCTTTCCCTTCTAATTTTGTATCGGCCAATGTCTAGAGAAGAGTCTGTTTCAGTTATTACACTAATATATTCAAGCACACTCGAAGTTATAGTAATAGCTGCACGATCAGATACCGAGATTGCAATGAAAAGATGTAGATTGTAACTTCACTCACATCTGCCATGGCAATTTCTTCTTTGATCTTCCTATCGGTCATGGTCATCAGATTCTACATCTACATCTACATTTGCATTAAAACTCTGCTGTATTTATTCTAAATTATCAGGATATTTTATTTCAGCTTCAAGAGGTTTCGAAGGCTGCCTTTTTGTCTTTTAAAGCTAGTGCTCAGTTTTATTTATTTTTTTATTTTATTTATTTATTTATTTATTTTTGTCTCCTGTTGAAGTATAGTGCCGATTTTTTTCCATTTCGTACTTTCTCTGGAGGTAGATAAATCTATGCTCACTGATTGTAAATTTGTTAACACTAGAACGCCCGCTACCATTTTCCCCCTAGAACGCCCGCGGGAGTCGCTTCGACTCCTGTCTGTTTCAAAAGAGAAAAAGTAAACGAAACGTATAGAAATGAATAGAAGACTGTATATATAATATTTATACTTGAATTTAAGATTCATATATATATTTTACAATTGAAAGAACAATATTTATATACGCATTTTTAAGAAATTGGAAAAATATTTTCAAAGGAAATACTCACAGAATCGTTTCGAATTTTCAATCTGAAATACAGTTTTTGCAAGTGTAGTCAGTTTTGGCCAAGCATTTTCCACAATCCATTTTCTTGCATGTTATACAATCATTGAAAGTCATGTTGCCTTTACATAGTTTTACTTCGCATTTTCTTCTCTTTAGGGATTTTGTTTCAGATGATGTATCAGCGAGTCTTTTTCTTGTTGGTTTATTTTTAGCAGATGTATAATTTTGACGCAATTCATCTGCTAATAACTGAATAAATGCTTGTCTGCTTATTTTTGTTTCTCCGGTAACTTCTTTATAAATGATCCAGGCATTTATTGCTGCTAAATCTAAGAGATTGTAAAAAGTATGCACTGGCCATCTTCTGGAGGGCGCCTTCACTGAATATTTCCTAGCCATTTGATCAATAACGGCAACCCCGCACTTAGTTTCATTATAAAATCTAACAGTTTATGGGGTTTTCTTTTCGTTGTTTTCAATATCAATGAATGGGTGGAGAGTGCTAAGAATAATAACATTTTTCTTTCTCTTTCCTTGATACGCGGTTAGAGTAGTACCGGTTCTTCGTGTTTTAGAAATTTTGTTTCGTATAATTTATCTTTCGAATCTTTCAAATTTTTGAAATTTCTCTCCTAGTTTTTCTCATAGTGCCTACTAAACTAGTACCTTTCTTTTTCAGTTGTTCAGCTAAACGCAGTGACATGAAATAATTATCAACAGTGACGTTAATGCTTTTGTTTAGAAATGGCTGCATCAAACGCATAACTACATAGTCTGATAAAGTTTGATCTGAAGGCCGTTCTTCACATTTGCCTAAATTAGGGAACGCATTCAGTAAGAACTTTGTTCGAAGGTCTACTGCAAGCCAAAACTTTTGTCCGTATTTATCCGGTTTTGAAGGTATGAATTGCGTGAAAGGACAACGCGTTTTGCTTGGAAATAACTGTTCATCTATTGTTATATTTTCTCCAGATATCATTCCAAATTTATCTGTTTTTAAGCGTATAGATCTGGTAGATTTCAAATCGAATCTCAAAAAGCGTAAAATTTCACAAAACCTATTTCTTCCCATAGTTTCAGTGCAAAAATTCAAACTCCATGAGTTTGACCACAAAGAATGAATATCAATTCCATTTGCACCACATGCACCTTGGGCATACAAAATTCCAATAAAGGCATACAGCTCGTCTAACGTAACTGTCCAGTTATCGGTTTCAAGAACACGTCTTGCCTCTGTTTCTGTGCATCTTTGTATTTGTTCCAGCATTTTTTTTATCTACAAATAACAGCCATGCACTCAAAACGCTTTCAGATTTCACGAATTTCTTAGCATAAATAGTTAGTCCAGTAGTGTGACACATGATATTTTGCTTCGGATGTCTTCCAGAAATTTTCTTATTTTCACAAATTTTCCATTGTGTGCTATCTGGAGCGACATGAATTCCATCTCTTTCAGATGCAATAATTAGCGCATCTTCATTTTGTATTGGAATCTGATGAAGAATTATTTCCAATACTAATTTCTTGAATTTCGTTTTCATTTTCTGATAACTCACCACCTTCAGATTCATTATCTGAAAGCTCTCGTAATAGAGCAGTTATTTCGTCCGGTGTTAGAAATTTTTTTTTCCGTGACATTATGTGTTATTTCTAATAAAAAGGAAGAACGGAGTTGCTTAGCTAAGATGAAACACAAGACTGATAAAAATTGAAACAAAAATTCAATTCGAATGATACAAAGAATTTCGCAAGCAGTACGCAATCATTTCAGCAGGTGCATGGAACTAACCATTTTTCTCAACAAAAGGGGTGTAGAGAAAAGAGGAGCAAAAACATTTACTTTCCTCATAACAGATAACAATATTATGAATCCCAAGGTCATGTTACGCAAAAATAATGAAAGCATTTTACAAATCTTACTTTGGAGTCGATTCGACTCCGTTGGGCGTTCTAGAGGTAATGCCTCATTATCAATTTATTAAATGTGCAAATAATTTATAAATTTCAGAATAAATAGAGATTATAAAAATAATAAAAGTCACGGAAGCGGAGAAAAAAAAATCAAAATTTCTCAGAGATATGGGTGTTTTAGGAGCATTTGGAGTCGAAACGACTCCATCGGGCGTTCTAGTGTTAAGATTATCACATGTACAGTTAATCTGAATCGGACAATCACACAGATCAGGAGTCTTTTTACAAGAGCAATGCAAATTTATTACACACTTGCAGGCTGAGACATCAAACAGTTGAGTTCCTTGTTTTTTTTTAAATCATCAACCTATTTATAAAGTTTGGGTTTTCCTTGTCTCGAATCTCTCACTAATATCTCATTACTTTACAGTACTTATCATTGTACGTATTAATTAGATGAATGATCTTATAATAAGAAACTGTAGGGATTGATGCCTTCTCATAAATATATTTTACTTTTTTGTGCCACTACATTGCTGACAGATGAGAAATTCACCTCAATGTTGTTGCGCTTACTTGCTAATACAGACCTCTCTTCAAAGCAGCATCGAAGCACATCCTCGTGTGTTGGAAGAATGTTTGGCAGAAAGTCTCTTGGATGACCGAATATAGGACACTGAAATGATTGTATAGTAATTTTGTTGGTCAACGACATATCCATACCCCTTTCACTAATTAATGTAATTAAACTAATACAATACGCCAAATTCAAAGACAGAATTTACTCACGTGCTCAGTCAAGCGTAATAGCCTGACAACTGATACTAAATGGCGCACCGGGGGAGTGGGCGCGGGCGGGGAGAGGCATGTGGGAGCGCGTACGGCGACTTCTCGCTATTTTGCCACATGGCTAGTGGCAGTTGGGCGAATTATTAAACTAATCCGCACTGAAGCGAAATCTTCGTGGTAAGTTGCACGTTTTTTAAAAATGACCTAATTTGCTCAATAGTATTAATTTACATTTATATCTAAACCTGAGATCGAAAAATGACCTCAGTTGATTATTTTCTTAATACATCAAAATCACTCAAAATTGAATTTTTCTAGATTTTTATTGAGCTTGCGCGATCGGAAGATATTCTCTAAACGCAATTAAAAAATATATATATTATTATTATACAGTACAATCTACAAATATTTTTCCCTATAGCGATAAAAAATAAGGTACTTATACAAATATGGACAGTGCTCTCAATATGGGCACCACTAATATCTTTAAAAGTAACAATTTTGGTCGAGAGATAGCGCTACATGTCCGTGAAGAAAAACAGTTGAAAAGATAATTAAGCCTGCAAAGGGCAAAAAAGGGCGCTGTTCGCAATTTGGAAGGAAACTTGTTGTTTCGTGGTGTGCTTATCGTAATTACAGGTAAGTTTAAATTCTTAATCGATATGGTAAAATTACTTTAAATATTGAAAAGTGGGGTGTTTTAGAAAGCAGGTAAAATATATTTTCCATTGATATTACATATATTGCTTAAAAATGTTGTCTTTGTTTATTTATTAAAGATTTAGTAAAACAAGATTTAGTAAAACTAATTTCCGACTCGCAAAATGGGCACCTTATGTCCACATTGGAAATACAGCAATTGAATCTTCAGATTAACAAATTTGTAAATTATCTGTTTAATGACATCTAAAAAATCCTCCAAGAAACCTCCTTCAACGGAAAAAAACCTCCTAAAGTCCCTTGCAGAAAAATCAAAAGAAGCCTCCCCTCAGTAGAGTATCTATTGGTGAAATCGGAAGTACTAGCGGTATGACAGGTACTGCTTCTTATGCAGTATTGATGCTGTTGCAGACATGCGATTATGCATCATATGAAGCAGAGTCCATGAGAACTGTGTTGGACTTACTGCACATGATGAAAAAGTTTTTATTTGTCCATCCTGTGAGGACAGAGTAATAACAGATGTAAATTCTGCAGACTGATTCAATAAAGCCAAGCAAAAGCAACGATATTATTTCATAATATTTTGTAGCATCTGAGTTGCTTTGCATGGGTCTTTGAACAGCCACAGCCGAAAATAACCACTCCTTCTAAAGTGCATGTTCTGAAGATAATTACTGTGCCCTTTCCCCAGCAATACTTTAAGATAAATTTCTTTTGTCCCCTCTCCTCTAAAATCCCTTGGAAGAGTGGCTCTTCCATACACCTTGTGTAGTAGGTCAATAAGGAGCCATCTGTCCCTAATATGAACATGCATAGTCATAATAAGGACAGGTGGTTCCTTATATGGATACTTGTAAACATTTTCTGTTTTCATCATTAAAATTAAACCAGAATAATTACAAGGTGGCTAATTTTAATAATGATATTCAATAGTCAAGGGATAGTGGTCATATATTTTTGGAGTCCTATGACGTGTACACGAGGTTGAAAAAAATCAATTTTCCTTAGGGTGCCCACATTGGGTACTGATACTTTATATATGGGCCATTCTCACAATCTTTTTACTTTCGGGAATAACAATCTGGTGAAATTAAACTTGCTAAAATGGCATTTTAATCTGATAGACGAATGCCTTAATGATTCAAAATAAAGAAAAATTGACAAAAATTAATCTTTCCCCAGTATATGAAAAAAAAAGAAAAGAAAAGAAAATACAAGAAATTGTTCTAAAATAAAAATTATTATTCAGGGACATAAAAGTCAAAAGATTGTGAGAATGCCCCATATACATAAAAAAAAAATAAAATTCTAAAAAAAATCGGAAAAAATCAATTTTTTTGAATTTTTAGGAGGTTTGCGGGATCGGAAGATGAAGTCCGATTTAATTTTTAACACTTTCCGAGTAAGTTGAAAAGTATTTATGCATTCGGTTTGTCTGGCCACCAGTCCGTCTGTCCGTCTGTCCACGCTCTAACTCCCGTAAATATACTCGGAATTTCATGAAATTAATAAATATTATTTAGGGTCACCAAAGCATGTTTGGAATTGTACATGAAGTATGTAGGATTAATCGTTCATTTACAGGGGCACTCAAAAATATTTCATTACATTATGGTATATGGGGAATAACTCCCGTAAATATACTCGGAATTTCGTAAAATTGATATAGGTTATTTAGGATCACCAAAGAATGTTTGTTATTGTACATGAAGTATGTAGGATTAATAATTCATTTACAGGGGCACTCAAAAGTATTACATTACATTATGGTATATGGAGGATAACTCCCGTAAATATCACGATTTTCATGAAATTTATAAAGTTTATTTAGGGTCACGAAAGCATGTTTGGTATTGTATATGGAGTATGTAGGATTAATCGTTCATTTACAGGAGCACTCAAAAGGATTCCATTACATTATGGTATATGGGGAAAAATCGTTTGCAGAAATTTTAATGACATTATGCTATTTCAAATGTATTGAAACTGATATAAATCACTGAATTTCACTACAACCACGTTAGAACAAGACATTCGTAGCATTTTTTATTCATTTATAGGGACACATAAAATAAATCTGTTACAGCACTGTACTGTCTTTGAGTAATAATTGCTTGAGTGCTCGGTATAATATTCGGTTTGCGCTTTTAAATTTAATTAATTTTTTGCATCTTACTCGTTACATATAAAGTCCATACCTCAATTTCGGGGCTGCACAAAAGTATTAACGTGCCGTACTCCGTATTAGAGGAAAATGCTGAAGGTAAATTTTCAACTATGTATTTCTTAATTGAACTACATTTTGGCTTGCATGTAGCTAATCGATTCAAATCTATAAATTATACACAGGGCTGCTGAAAAAATTCGCATAATTTTCCGATTGTGGATGAGAATAGCGGAAATTGTGTTTTGAAATCTATTATGCGTTTCCATATGGTTGAATTAGGCGTAATATTTTCATATTTTAAACAGTGCAGTTTTGTTACATTAATTCTGAATGTGTTGGAAGGTGTTTCATAATAAATGCTTGACGCATAATTTTTTCTTACTTGTTGTGTTGTTGTTTCGCTTGTATTTACTAATCGCAACTTTTCCGCAATACAGCGACTCGGAAATAACAAATTGACTTTTTTCACACCACTCTAATATATATGTATATAAGCTGATTCACAACACATCTAACGGTAATATTAGGAAAAATGTGTTGAACCAAAAAGTTAGGAATTTGTTATGGATCGATGCTAGTTCTTACAATTATGAAATATTAAAAATATATAATCACTTATGTGACGTAATTTTACGCAAATCGCTAAACGTGATATGGATACAAGGTCATAACTAAAGTTATTGTGACACTGAATATTCTTAAGTTGTAGATTTATGAATGCATTTTGTTTGAATGTTATAAATTACAAAATGTATCTGCTGATGTTTCGAATTTAGTTTAAACCAGATTTTCATTCATGTTTTTTTTCAATTCCTTTTTTTTATTTAGTTAAATTAATGTTGTTTTTATTATTGTAATCTCTTTTTGCTATTTTTTCCGCAGTTAAGTTATATTTTTGCAGGTCCAGTGATTTTATATAAACTTTATTGGAATTTTTACTAAATGAATGTGGAAGACATTGGTTGAAAATGACAAATATTTTACTGTTTATGTCTCGTTCAAAAAAGCATATAATGTTATTACTTTACGAAATTTCCCTCAAAAACATATATATATATATTACTGTTTATATATATGTTTATACATATATGTTACATATATGTTTACATATATGTTTATACATAATGTTATTACAAATATATATTTTGCTGTTTATGTGTCATTCAAAAAAGCATATAATGTTATTACTTTACGAAATTTCGCCCCAAAAACATATATATATATATATATATATCTTTTTAATATTTATTATTTGTTTAGTTTTCAAATATTTCTTTTATTGTTTCATCTGAGATCTTTTTTAATAACCCTTCGAAGAATGTGTGGCACGTAATTTGTGTTCTTTTCCCACGAAAACGTCAAATTACGTTAAGCATAGTATAAAGCTTTAATAAAATAACAATTATAATTAAACTGTCTATTATTGTAATGTAATTGGACATTTTATATATTACAAAACTTTACGACATGCACTATACTGACAGTAAAATTAAATAATTATATAGCATACACATGTAGTTTGTTTTATCATCATTACTAGGGATATTACTTATGTCTGTAAAGCGGCACATGGTCAAGACACACCCTGCATTTGAACAAGCATCGTCTAACTTACTAGTTTCTTTTTTTACTTCACACTTTTCAATAGCTATGCATTGCTTAATATTTTATCTAATTAAAATATAGGAATGATTTTATTGGTGTCCGGCTGGCTCTACATTTAATCTCAGTTATTTGTATGTACTGCTGAGCATCTAAAAAAAAAATAAAACTCTTTTACTGATTTTACATTTATTGCTTAAATTAGGTTTTCAAATCTTTGAAAAAATTAAAAAAATTGTTTTTCTTTTTTTTTGTTTGTTTTTTTTGTTTGTTTTAGCATTTTTTAGGAAAATGTTTTATTCAAAATTTAAAATGATTTTGTTCAATATTTTACATATGTTTTACATTTCCTTAATTAAACGTCAGTTAATTAATTAAAATGTACATTCATAAAATTTTTGTAAATTGTTGAAAAAAATAATTTATATATA
The DNA here is from genome assembly GCA_963932465.1 of Maratus speciosus. Classification (NCBI taxonomy): domain Eukaryota; kingdom Metazoa; phylum Arthropoda; class Arachnida; order Araneae; family Salticidae; genus Maratus; species Maratus speciosus. The sequence goes on along the minus strand of OZ010795.1, from coordinate 415,849,173 downwards.
TTTTCATAGAATAGAACAGTTTAAAATCTATTATGAATGAGTAAATTAAAATGTTTACAAATATGAGTGTATCATTTTCTTTCTCCATACAAAAGAGCCCTTTTAAAATCCCGATTAGATCGATATATTTCGCATTTCCAACTACTACATAGGAAAAAGGTGTATAAAAGAAAAACAAAAATTATGCTCCCAGCATAGATTATGAAACACCTTCCAACATTGCAAGAATACTGTTATAAATCTTCACAGTTTATTAAGGTAAAATATGATGTCTAAATAGACAATTTAAAATATGCATAACGCATTTGAAAACACAATTTCTCCAAAAATCAATACTGTAATACTGTGTTATACGCAACCCGTGTATATGATTTTAAGATTCGTATTTATAATAATACATATTATGGTAAATGTTAGTTCAATAAACTAATGTAACAGAGAAAAATCCCCATTCAGCAATTTTCTCTTTAATATACAGCTATCTGCTTGAAATTTTTGTGAAGCCCTGAATATGATTTGTAGGATTTATGCACACGACGTAATGTACAAAAATATGTTAAAATGAAAAAAAAAAAAAAAAAAAAAAAAAAAAAAAAAAAAAAAAAAAAAAACATACCACAACTCAAAACGCACCTCCAGGAATTATTGTTCATACACAGTACTCTAGCCAATTTTAATTGTCTGCCCCTGTAAAGCATGTGTGTTGTTTCTCATTCTCTGTATATTTAAAAAATATAAAATACACCCTAAATTATTTTACCCTATAAACCATACTGTACCTGAATTATTTTCTCTGTTTCTGAAAACAATTAACCGTAAATGCTAAATATTTCTTTTTAAGTACCGAACATGCCATTTTTAACATCAATAACATATATCAATTTCTTGGCAATCTGGCTTTATTTATGCACGTTAGAGCACTCTCAGATAGCAGACAGACAGTTGGATAGGCAAACGAATTTCATAAACACGTTTCAAATATGTTGAAAACTATTTTTAAAAAATGTTACCCCTTTTTTCTTAACATTAGTCACTTCAATAATATAAAATCATTTCTTCTTTGATTATAGAAACTTAATCTTGAATAAATTAGTAGAAGTTAATATTATTTTTCGCAAGTTCCTCATTTTTAGCGCTAACACAACGAAGAGGATGAAATTGATTCTTGTTTTTATGGCCTTTTACCGAAAGTAATAATCCCATTAGGTAAGGAGAATTTAATAGCAGTAGCTACCAAAGGAGTAATTTTATTTTATTACACTGTAGATTGTACTTTGTTTGATCGGAATAAAATATTCAAAAAGTGTGTATTTATTCAGCACTACTTAATTATTGAATACATTTTTTGTATTGTAAAATAAAATATTTAATATATTTTTATAAAAATGATTTTTAGATACGAACATACTATTGTGTTTATGAAAATGAAAAACGTATTTATTTAGTAGTATATTTCACTCGCTATATCTTTTACGTAAGACTTGATGGAAAATCAGTGCAACCATTATTAAAAGTTCTGAATTCCGAAAATTAGAAGGGAATATTAGATTTCAAGGTTACATAACGTTTTAAAGCAATCAACGGTTGTGATGTCTCCATTTGGTATACCTGTTCTTTCAAATATTACATAAGTTTCAATCTTTATATGTGAGGGGAATTTAATGAGATTTCTCTTAGCTTAAGTGACTTGGGTAAACGTACTTTCTTGTTATTATTTTTATTTAACTTTTTTTTATTTGTTCTATTTCAATACTTTTCAGTCCCTCAGAGATAAGAACCAAATTTCCACGCCCATAAATATTATTTATATGATTATGTTAGTAATGAATATTTTTAAAATCTGTTAATTAAACATATCCCTTTCACTCATCACTTAAGATTCATTGGTGAAACTTAAAAGACAATATACATCATTTGGTATCTATTTCGAACACATAATATTTTGTTCAATATGAAATAGATATGTTACGGTTAAAGCAAGAATTATGGGTAAACCTAGGTTTAATCGGCTAAAGTGCTGATTACCCAGGCCTTGCAGATAAAACCCGAAGAGTTTCCAGCGCTTCCATTTTTAACCGGTTAAAGCTAGATCGAACCAAACTTGGTCAGTTAAAGCCTGAAATTATTATAAAACATCTTTATAGAAACATACTAAAATCTTGTAATCAGAAAAAAATATTCTACCTTTGTTTCTTAAACTGAATGAGAAAAAATTGAGTAATTTAAGAATTTGAATGCAGAAACTCAAAAGAAAAGAAAAGATCTGTAGTTTAAAACAGAATTTACACAAAAGTTTACACAAGAATTTAAAAATTAGTCCACGAATAACGTTTAAAGGATGATTTAATTTTCATATTTTATTTGTATTTTAGATAACATTATCCTTTTCTTTTCAATATTACCACAAATACAATACTTTGTCCTTGCATTTTAAACAAGTGCTGCACCTTGACAAATCTTATCAAATAGTATTTACTGCTTTAAATTGGATATTATTACTACTTATTTTAATAATAATCTTATCAAATGGTTTAATCGTATAAAGGAACAATAACATAGGGGTGGATGTGTCAGTAATGGATATTCTTAAAGAATTCCTTTAAATTTTTTTTTACTTAATACTTATAATTATTTTGTATTTTTCAATATTATATAAATCTATAAACAATACTTAATCTTTCTCATAGTCTCATTTCTCAATATGGATCAAAATTTAATTGTAAATAACAGAAATATACCAAAACGCTCAAAATTCCAGTAATGGACACCCCACAAAAAATAATCGATATAATTGTTTTTATAGCAGTATTTCATATCAGAATTTAATAATTTCGGGCTTTAATGGACCAAAATTGGTTAGACCTAGCTTTAACCGGTTAAATAGGGAAGCGTTCTAAACTGTTCTGGCTTTATCCGCAAGGCCTGGGTAATCCGCACTTTAATCGGTTAAACCTAGGTTTACCCTTCATTCTTGCTTTAGCCGTAAAAGATACACTAAAAAGAAATACAATAATACAATTTCAAGTTGGAGAAGCAGAAACCATATCTTTTAAACGTTATTTCTTCCGTCAGGATCATGAATCAAATTGATCATTTTGTAGAAAGTTGCCGCTATCTCACGGTCTAAAATTTTATTCGTAGTGAGAGAGTTTCTGACATAAATATAATATTTTTCGTGATTCCAAATCTGAGTTTGGGTCATCACTAGCTTTATTTAAACTATCACGTCATTAACTGTATAGCAAAATTCTAAGAGTAATGCGGTGCAGAAATAACTGGAGTTCGTACCGCTTTCACTTTTAATTATTTAATCGCCGTATTACATTCATCACTCTAAATTATTTTCTGGTTTATTACTTTACATTTATATATTTTTAATGGAAGGACTATTGGTATATAATTTTCATATATCTATAATAATATCCAAACACACACACACACACAAAGACCCATTCTATTGAATTTTTTCAAAAGGGAGGCAAACTTATGCAGCTGGACTTTTCACGTCGTTTAGATACTATTTCCCTAACTTATCTAGTGTCCTAAACATTTCATGTGATGTTGTACATGTTTATGCGATAGCTGGCGCAAAAACCATCCAATTAGCTTGTAATTAATTATGTCTTGAAATGGTACATTTGGATAACTGATGAAATTTAGAAATTATTTTATGGATGCAAAATTTTCAGTATGGAGAACTTAAATAAATCATGCCAGTTTCAAATTTTAATATTCATGTCAAAAATTCTAACTTAGATATGATATATTTTGTTAAAATTTTGTGCAATTGTCCGAAAAATATCAAAGAAATACCTTTTAAATTTTATATTTTGACCATCATAAGTAATTATTATTTTTAATCTTTTACTTTAACCATTTCCAAGCAACTGTTTTTCAGAGTATATCACAAAAGGAAAATTTACTAAAATAATTCATTAATTGAGATTCATTCATTCTTTACTAATTACGATATGTTTAAAAAAAATGTTTATACAAAAAATAAAAAAAATAAACTAATTTCATTAATTTAATCTATGGAAATGTTATTGCCAAACATTAACAATGTTGGTAATGATGTAATTTATAGTAAATGTAGATATTACAAATAAACTTTAATAAAAACCGCTGATTGCGAAATTTATAAATTTTAAAGTATGACATTTTGCATTGTGTTAACTTCGGAACATCACGCTACAGGCGTAAATGTCTACGTGTGTGCAAATGTGTATGCTAATTGTGGTCAAACAGAAATGAAAATACGTAATTTGGAGCATAATCCATGACGTGATTAAGTAAAGAAGATTTTTCAAGCATTATACTGAAAAGCTTCAGTGCATAATAATAACATGCGTACAAAACTCAGAAAAATTGTCCTAGTTATCGCTATTGTTTATTACGATCTGACCGAAAGTACATAACTAAATTAACTTGCAAATGTAATGATAATGATTGTTGTATACTTAAGGGTGACCAAACGGGTCGCTAAACGGTAATAATTAAACTAAAATTATAACCTATTCATTTATCAATAAGCTGTGTCTTTAGGGTTATTGTGCTTTTGTATCGAAATTAAAATTTATTTGTTTACATGTAAATATGATGTAAAATGCAAACATGTATATTTTACTAAAACTTTATAATAAGCAGAACATATGTTTTTTTTTTTTTTTTTTTTTTTTTTTTTTTTTTTTTTTTTTTTAAATAAAATATTTCTAAATAAGCCTGTTTACGGTAGTTTACGTTTGCATAAGTATTTACGTTACATCAGATTGTATTTGTCATTTGCAGTCAATGACGAAGTTTCTTGGTTGGCAGGTATATGAGTACGCAGGAAGTATATCAATATTTGTAATAAGATATGATAAACTGTCCTCTACAACATTTATCTTAATTAAATACAGTTTAAAACACATCAGCATATATACTAGAATATTCAATTCGTACAAGTATTGGTAGTTGAAGACATAATCTCAATGAGACAGCAGGTCTATTTATGAGAGCAGAGCCCACCCCATGAAGGAATGCACCGTTCTATCCTAAAACATTCCAAACATAAACAGTTGAAAAGCATAATTGGATGAAATCGTGTCTGCCTAGCTTTGGGAGTAATATTTTTATTTTTCTTCTACCGATTTAATGATATGCTGTCAATTATATGGTTGTCTTTTATGTATGTTTTAATGGTCAGTATCAGTGATTTTGCCTCATACATTATGTGATTTTATCTACTGAATTTTAAAGTTATTGTGTTCCCTGTAACACACACGTCACGTTTGTTGACATGCAGAAGTCTGATGGAGAGGGATTTATTAAAATAGATTATGCTTGAAAACAGTAACGTTTTTCTTAGCTAAGAACCGCTTCCAAGAGAGAACATTGTACGTTGCAGAGTTCTCTCTCTGCAGAATATATAAAATGTTGTTCGGCATATCAATCTTATCTTCTTAAACATTTCTATCAGTTCGGTCAGTATCGCAATGTACGTTGGGGATATATATTGTATATAAATACTTAATATATGTTCTGAATATATGTGTTCTGGTTTATTGTTTGGCTCTTAGCTACCCAATCAAGCACCATGAAACATATGAGTATGACATCCAGTTTCGATTTTCTTATTGGAGATTTTTTGCTCCTAGGCGATGAGGAGACCTTCAAGTTTAGGGATTCGCGTTTTGTTTCAGGAGTGACTGGGAAATAACATTTTGTCACTGATGATGACATTTTCTATTAGTTCAGGATCTGCTGCGAATCGTTCCGTGATGACAGTGCAGATGTCTCTGTTGTTCTCGTCTTTCTCACGTGAGGATTTCCTGTACCATTTTTGTGAAAACTTTCGTCATGTAAAAACACTCGTGATTTTTTTTATTGTATCTTCTTCAACGGTCGCAATCTCTATGATCATCCAAATTTACAAACGTTGTTTTTAGGCAAAATTGTAATAACTTTCCGAATATTTAAAAAAAATATATGTATATATATATATATATATATCAGGTTAAACAGTACGTTCATCATTTTCAGCCTTTTCCGAATTTTTTAAAAATTGTTTTACTGACAAACACATCATTGAGCAATTTAAAAAAATGTTTCGAAATTTTTATATTTTTCTTTTGTAATTTGACAAGGAAATTCCAAGTAATACTGTATATATTCTTATATTTAGCAGCATAGATGCGCTCCGACACAAGAATATCCTACTGAAGCAAGGATAAAAACTAAAGTAGGTAAGAGACGGAATAATGCACTAACTGCAACGCAAGCATAAATGACAACTACGTGATATTCCCAACCTTCCTCACAAAGCCTACTGACTAAGGTATGCGCATACCGTTGTTTACTTGTCACACCTAGTATGCATATATATAAATATATTTGTATTAAATATATTTTGCAGTTAAATATTTATAATTTTCACTCTCTATAGTTAAATTGTCTTGTCATAAATATGGTTATTAGTAATGTAACAAATAAAGAAAGGGTAAATATTTGACGAAATTTAAGCCGAATTTATAAAACAATTTTGATTGTATTTTTTTACGTTAAACGGAAAAAAAATAACATTTTAAATGTTAAATCTCCTCATTCCCTTTAATTTTTTCGATGAATAGAATATTAAAAATATTAAGATAATTATTAGATCACTAAAAAGGCTGATGTGTCATAAATTCGAGACTTATGTTGCTTTTAAATATACAAGAAGATAAAAAGTACGTTATCAAATTTCAATCTGCATATTTATACATTGCATAGCTATTATTTCATGATGTAATAAAAAAATGCACATAAATATTGCATAATCCTCAGCAGGTTAAAAGTCCAATTCAAACTGATTTGTTATTATTGCATCCAATATATATTGTATTGTATATATGTTGTTAAAAGTTTGCCTATATTTCCAAACGTTATTAGAAAGTACCATCGAAAAAATATTATATTTTGCTGATATATATATATATATATATATATATATATTACATTATTAGATCTAATTCCGCGATTTCCTTATCTTATTCTAAATTACTACTTTATATTCACTAAATCCTTATCCTTAAATAATCTCTATCGTTAACTCTGTTAAATTCCATTTAACTTAATGTCTCACTTGTCTAAATCGCTTAAACATTACGCTTTTAGTATTCTTAAATTAAATGTTCCCTTTCTGCGCTTTTTTCTTTCGAGAATATTCTTTTAGCTTACATTTTTAATTTCCTGTGCATTTCTGAAGTTATCCTTTTTCCCTTCAAATTTATCCGCTTGCTCTGTCCGCACTCTTTATATGACGTGACATTCTTAATTATTCATTGGTTGAGTGCGCGATCTACTTCATATTTGTATCCTTACATTGGAGGAACAAAAAGTCGATACTCGCTGTGTTTCAGCAGAATTTGTCGTATTTCTACTTTGATAACTTCCCCTGGTCGCCGTCTGATATTTTCTATTATCTATAATTGCTTACCCAGGATTAAATACTTCGTAGCGATGACTTTATTTAAATTGAATTGGTGGAATCTGTACCGCCGAAAGCTCTTTAAATAAAACCCTGAGTTAAATTACGCATTGGCTCAATTATTCCGGAGAAACCTACACTGGATAAATGTGTTACCTGGCCTACTACTCGATGACTGCAACTACCTTCCAATATCCAGATTGATTATTCATCTACTATGACTCAAAGCTAACCACACTTTCGAAGGACCATATAACCTATTATCGTTATATTAGTCGACAGGATGAGAAACGTTATATTAGTCGACGAGGATTCAACTCTACCTGTGATTCTATTAATTTCAACATTGCACTATTGGTAACATAACAACCAGTTTTTCCGTTCAAAAGAAAAACCTTCCAATGTTAGGATAATCTAACATTTAGCCGGTGGGATTCGAACCTGCGCGGGGAAACCTCAATGGATTTCAAGACTGATATGCACAGGAAATATCATACAGTGATGCGGAGTTTTCATAATAAAACACGTTGTATATTATTCCCAAAAGGGCTAGCATGTAATATAAATAATCTGTTTGATACACCTACTTCGAATAATATTATGGTAAATAAGTGTCTGGGGCTGTTACAAATACTCTGGTAGAAGTCAGGTCCAACAGATTTTTTCACATATTGTCCAGTGTGGAAAATAAGTCTTGAGTGGAGAATCTTCAGGACTCCCACTAAAATTTTCCAGTGGACTCTCTTTTGAGAAATAATCTCCAGTTTAGCCAGAGTGTTAGCCAGAATGTTAAGGTGTTGCAATTTGATATTTTAAACTAAAAGAGTATTTTAATCCACGGGGTTCGCTCTATAGCACTATGATAGTTTTTCTAAATGACATTTTACATAGTTGAATTACAGAATTTCTATATTTTTCATGTAAATTAAAATTTTCTTTCGTAGGTATATATGAAAGCTCCAAATAGTCATTTTCTTTTTAAGTTAGTGTTATAATTAATGAATTTCATGAGTATAGCATTCATAGAATAGATTCTCAGAGAGCTCACTCTTTTAGACCTCTAGCTTAACTTTCATCTTCGTTATTTTTAAAGCAGCCGGTCCACTGTCAATACCCCGTGTTATTACGTAAGTAAAACATCGTTATTTTTCATTTCTATATTATCAATAGCTCCTTAGATGAAATGGGCATCTATCATCTGATTAGTACATTATATTAATGATGAAACTAACTAGTTCAAAGAATATTTTTAAAAATATGTTGATTATATTTTACTGTTTAAAAAAATTAAAATTGTGGCTAATGCGTACTTTAACCCCATAAGCACCATATTCAATTTATTGATAGTAAGATGAATAGCAGATATATTAAATTTATACAACATTATAGTAATGAATACTTACTTTTCGGAAGGCCATTTAAAAAAAATAATAATAATCATGGAAATAAATTTATAACTTTTTTGCGATAACATCAATTGACTGCAATTTATTGCAAGCCAATTATTAAAGGTTTTTTTTTTTTTTTAATCATTTGGAAAAATGATTATTGTCCTCGGTCAGGGTAGGAAATCAAAAACGTATCTGAAGCATTTTATTAGTTGAATCACGCATTTTTTTCGTTTTATGATTGGTCTATACAGTAATCTGTATTTTCCCTTTACTTTCAACAGAGATGGATACTTTTATTGCCATTATTACAAAAAAGTATTAAAAAAATAAAATAATAATAATTCAGAAACAAATTGGGATACATCTTTCAAACTAATTGCATTTAAAAGTACATTTTTTTCTCTATACGACGGTGTAAAAAGTAATATTGTGGGATGTTTAGAAGTTTAAGAATGAAATTTCATTTAAAATTGATCCAGGAATATTAATGTTTAATCCATGGCGTACGTAATGTATGACCAGCTCCGTAGAAGTTTAAAAATTTACAGTACCGAAAAATGTAATGCATGGCGCACGTAATGTATGACCAGCTCCGTAGAAGTTTAAAAATTTACAGTACCGAAAAATGTAATCCATGGCGCACGTAATGTATGATCAACTCCGTGCGATTTTTTATGTCTTAAATTTTAGTCTTTGAAAAAATCATTTTCCAAATGGTCGTTGTAATTTGTTAAATTGCATTTTTTCTTTTTCTCTTTGAGCCTTTGTTTTTCTCTGGGGGTATTTTATTTCCAAAATTTATTTCCAGCAAATTAAAATTCTAAGCAAATGGGCCTTGCTCGTTTGTTATCAACTAATCAAACTTAAACAGTATTGTTTAATTTAAATATCACTTTAGTAATAATTTAAATTTAAGTAAGTTCAATTACTCCCTCAAACCATTAACACAATGCATTAATTTTATTTTATTTTTATTTATTTATTATTATTATTATTATTTATTTTACTTTTTATTATTATTATTATTATTATTTTTTACACTGATATTGTATATTTCAAAGTCATGACAAATGATATTTTAATAATTACTGTATTTTTCCTCCGTTTTTGATGAATTTAGGGGATTCAATGTTAAGAACATTTCAATAAAATAATATAAAATAAATAAACGTATTTAAAAAAAAATAACATATCTTATATTTCTGTCTTACATAAAAAAATAAACTAGTCGGATGTACCAATCCCTAAACTTTCTTCTATCTCATACATGTTAATACTTCAAAATTCGCTATCACACTGCCAAAATTAAATGGCAATCTATGCATCTCATGAGGATTCTAACGATATGAAATTCCGTGCATTAGTTCTTGAGATATGACTATCGCTGAAATCGTCTAAATTCAGCAAAATGCTGCCTAGCAGCGCCACCTATTGGGTGATTTATACCAAATCCTAATCAGCAACAATTTATGTCAACGTCTGACTGAATCTGAAGTTTGGAGAAAATCCGTACATTAATTTTTGAGATAGAGCAATAGTGAAAATCGGGAAAATTTCTGCATAGCAGCGCCACCTATTGGGTGATTAACACCAAAACCTAATTAACAACAACTTGTGTCAACATACAACTAAATCTGAAATTAGATGAAAATTGGTCAATTAGTTCTATTGATAGAGCTATTGAGGCAATCGTGGAAAAGGCAGCAGGGAAGTGCCACCTGTTGGGCGATTTACACCAACACCTAATCAGTAGCAAGTCATATCAAGGACTAACTTAATCTGAAGTTTGATGAAAATCCGTGCGTTAGTTCTTAAGATAGAGCTATTGGGGAAATCGTGTAAATCCTGCAAAATTCATCATAACAGCGCCACCTGTTGCGCGATTTACACCAAAATGTAATCATCATTAATTCATATCAAGGACTAACTAAATGTGAAGTTTGATCAAAATCCGTGCATTAGTTCTTGAGATAGAGCTATTGCAAAAATCGTGAAAAATGCAGCATTGCAGCGCCACCTCTTGAGCGATTTACACCAAAAACTAATCAGCATCAATTTGTATTAGGCACTAACTGAATATCAATTTTTATTAAATTCCGTGCATTAGTTCTTGAGATAGAGCGCCCACAAAATTTGTGCCACATACACACAGACAGACAGACAGACAGACTCACAGAGTCACAGACAGACATTTTGTAAAAACATGTTTTTTGGAAGCTCTGACCCCTAAAACGTGTAAATCCGTCGAAAACCGGAATTCGAAAATTTTCATGAATCCAATACTTTCTTCTTGTAAAGATAGAAGAAAGTAAAAAAAAAAAAAAAAATAGTTATTATAAAGATACAGAGTATTTAAATTCATACATTCATTTCAATATACAGAAAAATAAATAACTTTAATTTTCTATATGCTAATAATGACAATACGTTAAAATGACAGATTCGAAAAAGTCACTGATATAAATGTTTAAAAATATTTATTATGTGTAACAGTTCGTTACGCACGTAAAGTTCAGCGAAATAATAAATGAGATTTTTAACGAATGACTGAACGGGTAGCCAAGCGATAATTTGAAGGCACTAGTGTAAGAATATATTTTTTCCCTATTTCTTATCATGAACTGTCATTTACGACTTAATGGTTCATAAGAATTTGGTTAAAATATTTAAAAAATTAACTTTATGATTTCGAATCGTAATTAATATGCTGTACTGTGGGTGGGATTTGATAAACATTATTAAAAAAACCTTTCAGTATACTCTATAATATTTTTATTTTTAAATCAGGAAATAAAGTAAATTGCAATAAAATATACATATACATGTGTGTGTGTGTGTGTATGTATGTATATATATATATATATATATATATATATATATATATATATATATCAGTAAAATTATAATCACCTGTATTTTTATTGTTGTTGTTGTTGTTTTAAAGCTGAATGGAGTATTTCTCAAATTACTGATTTAACATACAGATCGTGTGAATAATTTTATTGTTTATTTTTTTAAATTAATATTAAATATTAACGTATCTCTTCTTTATACCAAAAACAGGACAACGACAAATTATGTAGAAAGCTTCTTTGACTGAATTTGTATAAATTTTGATAAGTTTAGAGCATGCGAAGCAGATAAATTGTTTGAATGGCATAATCTTAGCAAATGTCTAGATTTGATAATACGGTGTGACCGCCGTAAGACTTTAAATCATACTATGATGTACGATAATGACACAAATATCCTGCAGTTTGAAATTTTTTTAAAGGGTTCTTGTTGATAACCAATAATTTTTGACCAATTACAATTGCTATGACCAATAACCATAAAACTAAACCTTCGGTTTCGTTATAAATGATCAATAAATTAGAACAATTTCTTCTTAAATGCTGGTAATCAGTGATAAATGGCTAAGAACGGATGATTCGTGATGTACCCTAATTAATAAATACCCAAACATAATTGTCCCTAACACCACCCAAACATTTACTATTTAAAAAAATAAAACGATACAAAAAATAATTACAAATTACTCTTTTTTTTTACTTCATTGTTGTGAATCATAACAAGGATTAGGAAATTTTGGCCGATATAGTATCCCAATTTCACATTTCTGCTATTCGATACATTTGACCAGCAGCACATGAATTACAACATTTCGAAATTTCAGATAAATCCGCCGAGGCTACTTTTCTATATTCTTTGTATAATCTACTAAAATAAAACACAGTGTAACGATTCCGGTACAAACTCATATGTTTAATTACGTGACTTTGCGCAATTATAATTTTGATATAATTTGTTTTGGTTTAACTTGTGCAGTTAGGAAACAAATGAATTTAATTTACTTTATGTAACATTTGTAACATCTTTGAAAAGAGAGTTTGTTTATTTACGGCTTCGAGAGATCGTTATTTTTTAGTATGAAATTAAATCCGTTTTAATGTATTTTCAAATGTAATATGTTTGGAAATGTATTTCAATTTACTGACTTTTCACGAATTATAAACCAAACAGCTCGATTACGGAACATCAACACGTTTGCACTTAAAAAAATTTAAATAGTTGTATTATTTGCATATTTGTATCCAGCTAATATACCATAAGAAAATTTAGAATTCATAAAATAAAACGGTACTTTTCCAGTATAATGACATTGGCCAAAGAAGGAAATTTGGCAGCTTTATTTGTACAATCTATTCACCGTTTCATATATAAAAAAAAATTTTCATGCAACATGCATGCAATTTCTTTAATATAAAGAATCCATTTATCTGTATTTATATACAAGCAGAAGTAAATTGTGTACAAAAACAATACTAATATAAACATAGATAAAATGTTTGCATATTCACTATATGGTTAAAGTGACCGACCACTTGCGATTTTAGACATTTTGTTACATATATAGAAAAATGCATGAGGAATTAAGATGAAACTGCAGGTGTGTAAACAGTGTAGAATATGTCATATACTTAAGCGAAGATTTTTTTTTCCCGAAACCCTATAGGGGACCGGCAACAAATTGAAAATGATCGAATATCTTCTGGATAACCCTGTAAAAACTAACGCAGCAAAAGCGTTCAAGCCAGAGATTATGATTTAGTGGCTTATTGGAATACATTTTGTTCCTTTTTATGAGGATAGCATGTGTAATCGTAGAGAAATTAAAGTTTTTATTAAAACAGTCCCAAATTTCGGCAGGTTTTTTGCTTATAATTTGTAGAATTCTTAATATATAAAAAAAGTTCTTTTCAGAAAGTATGACAAACAACATTATACACAATATCCTGCAATTAAAATTAAATATAATAAAAATTGGATGAAAAATAAGTAGGTTTACTAAACAAAGTTTCGCTGCGCATGCGCAAATGCAATAAAATGTAATGTGCAAACTGTATTAGCTATGTATATAGAGCAACTTTGGTGAAAATATCAAAATCATAGCTTTCAAATTCTGAAAATTATCGTCGATAGAATAAGCTCGAAATCCGTTGTTCCCAAAAGAAAGCAAAAAGATGAGAGGTTGTATCAAAATGTAGTAGTACATGAAATATTATCTACGCTGTCTTGGCACTATTCAACAGATATTTGATACAATCCCTCATATTTTTGCTTCCTTTTGAAACTACGTTTGGGGCCTCATTCACTGAAGAAAATAAAGGATATGATTTAAAAACAGCAGATGATTCTACATTTTACTTTCAAATTTTCTACTTTTTATGTACAGGTAATTATTTGCTATAAAAAAAAAATAATAGCTCCTAAATCTTTTTTCAAATATAAAGACACTTTCATCGCATAAAGAATGTTATACAGTCCTAGGAGAAATATCCTATAAAAATTAATAAGTGCATCATTAAATAAAGGATTTCAGTAAAATAAACGTTTTAACCAGGGGACTTAAGACTTCAGCTTAGTGCCGTGCGCTCCCGTAAGTGAAATTTGGGATTCATTATCTCAACTGCGTATAACCTCGTTAAGACTATAGATATAACACATGAGATATAACATATAAATCTAATTCAAAAGTAAATAAGGAATCGAGTTTTGATATTTGTGTTTTTCAAACATTCAATTTTGTAAATGAAAATTTCAAATTAAAGGAAAATATTTTCGATAACTGGCATAATTTGAAAGTTTGGCCAATTCATATTCATTCACAATGGGGAGTTCGCAAGTTAAATTAATAAAATGTATCTGACTGCTAGTATGAGATAGTTTATATAAAATGTATATATAGTACGTTGTGTGCCACATAACTTATTAGTATTCAATTTAAACAAACACCAATAGTATATTGCAATGCATTTAAATTTTTCAAACTCTATATGAAAATATTGTTTTAGAAAGAAAATCGTTGTTTTTTTAATATGATGTATACTTATTGAAGCACATTAGGAATGCATGGTTGTTGATATTAAGAAATTTTTTATAATAATTTAGCAAGTCTGAATTATAATATTTTTAGGCATAATATCGGTCCAAATCGCCTGTTTAAAGGTGGTATAAACAAAAAATCATTCTTTATTATTTTTTAGGATATGTTAAATTTAGAATAAAATACATTTTTTACTACTGTTTATATATGTTATTCTATGTCTGTGTACGGCCATGTAAAATTTTTTACTTCTTCATATAAAATGTTGCTAGAAAATATAATGGCGGCTACATATACATATTTCATTTTATAATTAAAATGTGTACGTAAGAGAAATTGTGAAACTAAAAAGAATAAAATTGTTGCATTTTGTTTTTAAAAAAATCTAATTATTTTGAAGATATATTAAAAAGAAAAAAATCTATTATCATTAATGGATTATTCCATTCTCACTAGAAATAATTAAATGCTCGCAATCGGACAACTATGCACAATGCAGTTGCACAAAATTGTCTTAAATATCAGTCATTGAATTTCTATATGTGCGAATTGGTTTCCGGATAGTTTATATCATCCAGATGATATCATTTATCTTGAATTTGATACCCCTGCATGTTCTTAGAATAAACGTTGTTATTTGTGTAAATTTAATATAATAGAAAAAGGTAAATTTGTCACACATGATAAAATATTAATACAATACTTGCCTATGTGTTTTTTGAATAACATTTATTTTAAAGTATTTAAAGTTGCTCGTTACGAAACTTACAAAACATTCCACTTCTACAAGACATATAATCATCGTTTTTTCGTTTATGAAATAAGAAATTCAAGTATGATTCGTAGACATTTTGCTATTACAATTAAATAAATAATATTTTTCACTTGGGAAAACACCTTAAAAAATCTGCTAATTTACATTTCTCTAATGATGCAACATCGAATTTAAATGGTTTTTCACCATATGTTCCCCATTAAAAAGTTTTAAACTCGTCAAAATTTCTTTATAATTTAGTAAAATCATTTGTCAAGTTTCATAATAATTTAATCAAGAAAATTGGATTAAAATAAAAAATTACATAGCATGAAACTTTCAAGTACACTGTAAAAAAAAACACTGTAAATTTGCCAGAACAAACTCGATCACAGTGAATGTGCTGTATCTTTTTTTGGTTTCCTGACTACATTAACATGGAAAATTAGTTGCGTAAAATTAACAGCACAATATGCTGGCAATTTGGACGCATTTTTTTACAGCACAAACTGCTGGCGTACAAATTGCCAGCACATTGTGCTGTTAATTTTACGCAACTACTGTATTTCCCATGTTAATATAGTCAGGAAACCAAAGAAATATACAGCACATTCACTGTGATCGAGTTTCTGAGCGAGATGAACAGTACTTTGTACTGTAAAAATGTCGTTTTTTACAGTGTAAAGTAAGGATTGTAAGGGATATTTTTTCCAAAAGTATTTTGGATATTCAATATAAAATAAAAATCTCACTTACGATATGCATAATGTGTGCTATGGTAACAAAAGGAGTAATACTTTTGAAGTAAAAATATCTCTTTAAAATACTCACTAATTTATATTCCTTAATTGATGCCACATCGCCATCGCCTGTTCTCTTAAAAAAAAAAAAAAAAAAAAAAAAAAAAAAAAAAAAAAACTGAATTTCTCTTCTACAAACGAGAAATCAACTGAAAAGCTTCAGAATATTTGAATCACATGCATTAAATTAAAATGTATTCTTATATAGCTTTTTATTTAAAAATTGATGAATTTCTTTCTAAACGTACATTGGATTCAGTAGTAAAAAAAAAAAAAAAATATACGTGCTTAATATTTTAAGTTTTAAAATTTTCTATATTGGAAAATATGGTAATTTTTCATCTTTATATTTTACAAAAAAAAAAAAAAAATTAGAGGGCGTTTTACTCGTATACAAGTTAAAGATTTGAATTCAATTTTAGTTTCGAAATGTAATATAAAATACGAAAGGTAAAGTTTTGTTTTATTATTATTACTATTAATATTTACATATTATAGTCAGGTTCACTTGAAAGGCAGAAACCCAGCCACTTTATGTAATTTTTCTTTGAAATCTTAATTGCATTTTTATGAAAGCAATTCTGTTAAGAACATATTCCATATATTAATTTTGAAGTGAAAATACATAGAAATAATTAAAGGTTCGAATTGTTATGACATTTTAAAGGATGACAAAAGAGTTTTTCCGTCTTTCTGACAAAATTTTAGCACTGTTTTGTTTGTTTTCAAGCAAGCAAATGTTTTTCTTTAAAATTTTCTGAAACTCAATTAATGCTCCGAAAACTTTGTTTTAAAATTATTCTTTACGCATCAAAATATTTTTTTTTATAGTATTTTACTTCGATAATTTTTTCAAACCTTTGATATTGCAGTAATCAATTCAGATTACTTTATTTAATTTAAAAACTTTTATCCTCTTACTTACTTAACTCATAATAAATAATTAACAAAAATCACATTTTCATTATTTATTTTTTCATGAAAAATGTTTTTGAAGATAAAGTATAATAGTGTTTAATTTATGTGTGTGTGTGTAGTAAGGTGATACAAAAAAAGTTAATTTATTGAATTACTTGAATAACTAGACGTTGAAATAGCAACATATGAACTTTAATATAATTCTATAACGATAATTTGACAACGCTACGCTGGTAGCTTCTACAAATATATTACATTTCTCACTTAAAACATATACTACAATTTCTTTCGAACAGTCCGATTAGACCTTATAGTGTCCTTATTGGCATTTCATACGTCGATGCCTCATGAATGATAAAAATTAATAAACAGACTGGTTTCTAATTTTGAAAATCTTTAAACCTTGATCTAGTGATCGTGAATTTTCGTAACTCATGCTTTCAAATCATGGATAATAAAAAATAACAGAGCGTCAGTTAATTTCATGATCACGCACGTCATAAAGAAAATAAAGTATATTTAAATTTAGTCCTACAAATCGGTCATCCTGACATGATGGCGTCTCGACATCAGCAACTTGGCTTATTATCTTTTCATGATTAAACAGCTAATTTTTAGAAATGTTATATAATTTTCTGTTACATAAAATTTTGATTAAATGTTCAACACACATAAACGTATACTTACTTTGTCTGACTTATCCAGGAGTTTAACCCATAAGTCATGGTTTCATATATTCGACCCCGGTTGATGTCCTTCCTGGATGTCGTTCATGATCTCAAACTGTTTCTACTTCATACCGATCATGATTCTTGGCTGCAGTTATCTCATACGGTCCCAAATATTTTTCTTTAAGTTTGGTAGAATTGCCAAATTGCGTCCTCGTTATTGCGACAAAATCTCCTGATACGTATTTTTGTGACTGCTTCCTTTTTTTTTTATCAAACTGTACCTTGTTTTTGGTCTTGTATTTTGAGTATTTTTTTTTCTTTTTTGCTTCTTCTCTCATGGCTTCGAGTTTTTCCATGATAGATTTATTATATTTTTCTTCCTAAATCTTCTTGATGTTTTGCATGCCACTGTCTTTCATTTTATCTCCTGTCATTAATTTAAAGGGACAATACATGGTGCTTAGAGTTATTTTTCAATTGATAATTCTTTGTAATTTTGGTACATACGTATATCACTTGGATTCTTCATTAGATGCTTCAGGCTGAACTAAAGATTTGCCTGTATGTCGTTTTCTGTTTTTATGTTACTTTTCTTTTTCATTTTTTTTGTATTATTTCCAATAATATTATCTTTTATTTGATCAGAATTGTTTTTCATTTTTTTCTTTCTAACAGTTCTTCTTTTAGGTCTTTTTCTACTCTTTTTGTGTTTAAAATTGTTAGTATTTCCAAAAATTGTCGTTGAACAGGTGTTAATATCTGTTTTCGTTCCAGTGGCTTTATTTTCGTATCGCTCTTGTCTACCGATGCCGATTTTCTTGCTCATGTATTGTAATGTATGAAAATTTCCATCGTCTCTTTCCTGTAATAAAACTGCACCAAATCATTGGCTGCTTGCGTCAGTATGGAGCTGCAGTGTGCATCTTTGTTTATATACACTGTTAAAAATTTTGCAGCATTCTAGCAAGTCATTCGACCGTTTTTTTTTTTTTTTTTTTTTTTTTTTTTTTTTTTTTTTTTTTTTTTTTTTTTTTTTTTTTTTTTTAAAGCGGTTTCATAACTATAATTTAACTATATTCTGACCATAAATTGGCCAATAATATGGTCAGAATAGTGTTAAAATAACGGTTGCGTAACCGTTTTCGGAAAAAACGGTCAAATGACCTGCCAGAATGCTGCAAATGTTTAACAGTGTAGTTGAAGAACTGGTTTTGTTGATAATATTCTCTTTAAGATTTTGATGACCTCGAGCTTGTTCTCTTTCAAATATGAAACAATTTACATTTCTTAATAAATCACTTAGAGACTTGGCGATTTTTGCATACACTGTTAAAAAATTGCAGCATTCTGTCCCTGTCCAGTCATTTGACCTTTTTTTGAAAACACGGTTTCATAACGATAATTTAAGCATATTCTGACCATAAAATGGCCAATAATATGGTCAGAATAGTATTAAATTATGGTTGTCCAACCGTTTTCGATAAAAAACGGTCAAATGACTGGACAGAATGCTGCAAATTTTTAACAGAGTAATTTGGGATAAGCTTTCTGAAGTATCCTGTTAAATATAAAAAGGATTGTAATTGTTTCTATAGTTGGTTTAGGGAAACTTTGCACAGCCTTTATTTTCTTTCGGACAGTTTTATTGCTTTATTTTTGATTTTAAAACCCAAGAAATCTATTTTCTTTTTAAGAAGTTGACATTTTTTTTATGCTAGTTTCTAAAACATATGTTGATGCTACTTCTAATACTCGTTGCACCTTCTTTATTACATCTCTTCATCATCTGAGGGAATCACAAAATTATCCATATATACAATGATAGTACATTCTCCCAGTAAATCATGGAATACTGCGTTTACATACCGTTTGAATTGATTACCCGATATGCACAATCCGAACGGACATCGCAATAGTTCATATTCCCCTTCATGCGTTACAAAAGTTGTATATTTACGACGATTTTTTTTCAATTTCATCGTGAAAAAAGCCGTTTTTATGTGCGTTCGTAATTATATAAATACGTAGCACCTATAGTCGTCGTTCAGTCCGTCCGTCTGTCTGTCCGCATATAACAGAGCAAAAACTACCCAATCGAATGGACTGAAATTTGAAATATAAGTTTGTTGCAAAATTTTGTCGAGCCATTTCAAATTTTATGAAAATCGGATGTATAGTTTAATTACAGGGACAGTCAAAAGTTTTTCTTTACATTACGGCCAATGGGAAAAATTATTGCAAGTGCATTTTAATGATGTTACAGCCTTCCGAATGGTCTGAAATTTTAAAGATATAATTGTTGCAAAATTTTGTTGAGCCATTTCAAATTTTAGGAAAATCGGATGTATAGTTTAATTACAGGGACAGTCAAAATTGTTCGGGGAATGGGAAAAAATTATTGGGAGTGCATTTTAATGATGTTAAAGACTATGCACTTTATGAAGTGCAAAAAATTATACATTCAGTACAATATGGGGTACAAAAAATAATTACAAAACTTGTTTTAGTAAGAACGCACCTCATTTGCCCCGTTTGACGAGCAATTTCCAACTTGTTGAGATCTAACATCGTAAATACTTTTGCTTTCGGTAATATATCAATCACATTCTCAATTCTTTTAATATTTTTCGATTTATTTTCCGACAATCTATACATAATCTGTGCCACCCATCTGTTTTGTTACTCAGGACTACTAGAGCCTCAAAATCTGAGTAACTCCGTCTAATGATCCCACCTTCTAACCCCTGTTGTATTTGTTTACTGATGATTTCTTACTTAACTAGAAGGAATCTCCTTGGCCGTTCGCAGATATATTTTACATTCGGCAGTAGTATTTTCATCTTTAACCCAGTATCTTTTGTTTTATTTGGTTTATATAATTTTATTAATTTATTACTCTGTTAGCTAAATTTGTAATATGAGTGAAATTCACTTCGGCATTAACGAAGTCAATATTAACCACATCTACCCAACCTCGATTATCGTTGTTTATACTTGATATACAGTAAAACTCCAAAGTTGACCACTTCTCTACGTTGACCACCTCTCTATGTTGACCGAAATTTATTAGTTTGACTGGTCAAAACCTATTGTCAATGGAGATTTATCTCTCTATGTTGACCATCTCCGTAAGTTGTATGTTGATCATTTTTTAGTAGGTTTTACTCTCTGTAACTTGACCACTGATGTTTTCCCGAATTTGCTTTTTCCTCCGTTTGTTCTCCATCCAGTTTACAGGAATTTTTTATCATTCATTCGGCTTATCTGAGCAACATTCTCCCCGCATTGTGGTGCTTCACTCTGTTCACTTCCAGTATGATACAATGAGATGGAAATGCCAGAATTACTGGAATCTGTCGTAAAATGTCAGGGGAGTGGGGGATGTGCGTAGCGGTATAGCTATAAAGAATTGGAACACAAAATGCACCGCTCACATGTGAAACACATTCCGTTCGTTTTTTCTGGATGTCCCGTCGTGAAGGGACCGGTCGTTTATTTGCGAATTTTCATTAAAAATGGTGTAAAGAAAAGCGCTAAAAGAATTTAAATTAAAGGAGAAAGTGGATCATCTTAATTTTCTGGAAAGCAGAAGCCAAAGAAAGACAGCACAAAAGCTTGGTGTGAGCAAGATAACTGTGAACAACATCTTAAAATGCAAGGAAGAATATCTGGAAAGATATTCTTCCGAAAGCGGGGGACTGCAAAGAAAACGCAGAAAAACGTGTCTTGGCGATGTGAACGGAGCCACGTTTCGTTGATTTAAAGAGATGAGATCAATCAATGCAAGAAAATCGGGACCTAAGCTTCAGGAAGTAGCAAAAAAATTTGCAAAATAACTCAAAATAGAGGACTTCCAAGGTCAGGAGGTTTGCTTGAAAAATTCAAACTACGATACAAGATTTTTCAAAAAGTTTTGTGTGGTGAATTGAATGAGATTTCAGCTGAAGTAATGGAGAAGTTTATTAAAAAATTCCCAGAGTTTGCTAAAGGTTTTAAAGATGAGGACATCTTTAATGCTGATGAGTGCGGTCTCTTCTTTAAAACAATGCCTGATAGAAGTCTTGTTATGGAGGGTGACACTTACAAAAGAGAAAAACTTTCAAAACAGCGTTTTACTATTCTTCTATGTGCTAGTATGACTAGGAAAAAATTGAAGCCTACGGTGATCGTCAAATGCGCAAAACCTCATGCATTTAAAAATGTAAAACCTGAAGACCTTCCTGTTTTTTGGAGAGCAAATACATCCGCTTGGATGACAAGTGCCTTGTTCTAAGAGTGGGTTAGAGGAATTCACGCAGAAATGAGAGAAAAATAAGCAGTCTATTCTACTTATCGTGTACAACTGCCGCTGCTGCCCGAAATTGAATAATCTCACAAATCTAAAGCTAAAATTTTTGCTTCCAAACACAACCTTTAGATCAAGGCATTATTCAATCTTTCAAAGTGCACTACAGAGCTCAACTTCTGGAATGTGTGATCATGAAAGCACAAACCTGTGGTCCTTCAGCATTGGCATCGTCAACAGCTGCGTCAGTAAATGCTTTAAATGCTGTTCATTAGATTAATTCTGTTTGGAATAAAGTTAAGCAAACCACGATTAAGAACTGCTTCAAGAAAGCTGGATTTGTTACAGCTACAACACCGGTGAAATAGGATGAGCTTCCTCTATCTCCCTTGCCAGTTTTTGATAGAGTTTATTTTGAAGACTATGTTACCATGGACAATGAGTTAGTAACTTCTGACTTCTCTTGATCCAGACCCAGAGGCAATCTCCAATGAGATACTCTCTGCAACTAAGCACAATCTAAGGTACAAGTGGACTCTAATTTACAAGAAATGGACAGCGAAGAAAATGATGATCCAAGTGAGGACGAAACTGAAAAGTCCTAACTCCGAAGGGAGATGATGTAAAGCGCATGATGGAGCAACTTAATGATTTCGATGAAGAAAAATGACAAAGTATGCTTAATGGAGTTGTAAAATGTGAAGGTGCTTTTTGCAGTTAGCTAATGAACAAAAAGAGGACTCAAGCAAAAATTGAATTATTCTTTCAAAAATTGTAAAAATGTGCTGTACCATCAATAAAAATAAAAATGAGTAAGGGCTAATATTTTTCTAAATTTTTCCTTAAAAATTACTAAAAACTTTACTGTTTTTTTTTAAATATTGTACTAAATATTTTCAAAAATTTCCCTTAGTTGACCACATCTGTATGTTGACCGCTTAGTTACAGTCCCTTGGGTGGTCAACTTATGGAGGATCTGCTGTAGCTACTTCAGCTGTTTTGGGCTGGACTTCATTAATTTTAATGTATCCTACACGTACTGTGTTGTTTATTTATTATTCTAACGGCATCTCCCACTACTTTTAACATCAAACCCTCGACTGCTTTTCTACTTATTTTTAAATTACGGTGAGTCCCGTGTACCACGTAAAATTTATCTTGTATTTCTATATCGTTTACATAAACTTTATAGAAGAAAAAACCCGTTGGTTTAATTTCTTTCCCAACTATGTACGATATAGATACATTGTCTCTGGTTAGCTTTGATGTGTTTATTGCAGAACGATATCTTGAATTGGCGATTGAAATATCACTCCCTGTATCGATTATAACGTTTGTTTTATTTCGTGAGTATCTAGGATTCTTCTGTATTTTACAATTCAGTGTGCCCATATTAACTATTTTCTTTGCGTGTTTTGGGTCCAATCTTGGTGTTTTGTTTCTCGCCATTTTGATTACGTTGCGGGTTAGAATTTGAACATTCATGTTGTGTTTTACCACCGTGGTACATTTTCCACTCACACAAACAGGTTTGCCATCTCGAAAACATATTATATGCCACTTGTTTCTTCCGTTATCACATTGTGCTTATTGTCAACTTGGCGTCTTTACGAATTGGCGTACTCAGCCGCTCTCGAACTTTTGTCTTCAAAACTACCGCTTGTATTCCTTACTTATTGTTTATTGCAAATCCTTCGAGCCGTTTCATAAGTATATAATTTATTAACTTTGTCATCAATTTTTTTTATTACTAATTATTCCTCTACGAAATGTGTCTTCGTTTCCGCAGGTAATTTATGCCTAATTTGATTAACTCCAATTAATTCGGATAATTCATCCAAAGATATCTACTCGAAGACCTCCAATCCATTGTTGAAAGTACACCTTGATCTCAAAAGCGAAATCGCGCCAATTAGCCGATGGCTCCTTTTTAAGTGAGGAAAATTTCAACCTAAACATTTCTGGAGATAGATTGTAGCGTTTCAAAAGAATATTTTTTATGTAATCATAATCATGGATTTCGGATTCATTTTCTCTAGTTATTATGTTAATCACATCTTATCGCTTTAGATTAATTAAATAGTTTATCCATTCTTTTTCTTAATACCCGTTTGCGCCATTTGCCTTTCGTACATAGCCAAATATAAATTAATATCATTACATTGTTAAAAATCTAAGCAATTCATATTGCTTATATGGATTTGTCCTTGGGTTCACGTCGATGTCTTCTCTTGAATTTTCTTGCATTTGTATTTTATTAATCTCGAACACTCTTTCATGATCTTTTTTGTTCCAATTCTACACTTCATTTCCTCTCTTCCATTTTCATTTTCATTTCCATTTTCTGTTTTTCTTTGATCTCTGCTTGTATTTTCTTCTATTCATGTTTGGATCGCTCTTGTAACAGTAGTTTTTTCTCTTCTCTTTCTTCTTCTGCCTTCTCTTTTTTAACTGCTATAACTACTTCTAAGCTATCCTTTGTAAAATCCTCGTCGTAATCCACCCAGCTTTTAATAAGCTGTATTAAAACAGGGATTGTCGGTTTTTCTGGTGGTTCAATTCTGCATTTGTCAGATAGATTTATTAGATAAATTATCTTAGCTTTATTTAGGTTTACCATGTCAAAGTTGTACATGGATAAAAATGATAAGAGTTTTATACTTACCTTTCTAATTCACAATCCATCCTTTGACACTAGCTATTTACAACATTTTCGCATCGATTCATATTTCACTATTTATTCCGCTACTAGTTGCTTCTCCTTTTAATATCCCAGCAGCGATCCCCCAATTTTGTAAGAATGTGATACGTAAAAAGTTAATTTATTGAACTATTTGAATAACTAGACGTTGAAATAACAACACACGAACTTTAATATAATTTTATAAAGATAATTTTACAACGCTTAGTTAGTAGTTTCTTCAAATATATTACATTTTTCACTTAAAACATATAATACACTTCCTTTAGAACAGTTCTATTAGGCCTAACATTACATTTATTGGCATTTCATATGTAGACGCCCCATAAATGATAAAAATTAATAAACTGACTCCTTTCTAATTTTGAAGGTCTCCAAACCTTGATCTCGTGGTTGCGAATTTTCATAACACATGCTTTCAAATCATGGATGATAAAAAATACCAGGGCGTCAGTTAATTTGATAATCACGCACATCATAAGGAAAATAAAGTATGCTTAAATTTAAATACCACAAATATATATCATCATATAGCATATTATAAATCAGTAAGCTCTAAAAGTTCCGCTCGGGTGTTTTCAAAATCTACCCGGCGGATTTTTTTACAGACAGTGTCATTCGATAGAGAATATTAACACGGTGGTTTATGAGTAAAATATACAGTGATAACCGTCATTTTTTTAAAAAAAAATATGATATTTTATTGATATTTTCGGCGAAAGGGTTGCATAAACAAATTTTTTGGCGATAATTATCGTTAATAAAAGAATTGAAATGCCTAAATCCGTTAGGAAATAATATAAATATCTCGGGAGAAAAAGTTACTTATTTAATTTAAAATAAAGAAAGAAAGATAAAAAACCAATTTAATGAGAAATAATATTATGAAATGAAAATATTTAACTTAAACATCAAAGGAATATTCGTAATGATTAAAAATGTAAGGAAGTTTTGAATTGATACTTTTGAATTTATTAACTTTTGCAGACAAACACTGCGATTTTAAGCCAAAAATGCATAAACTGCAGCTATTTAAGCAATAATTATGTTTTTGTAAGTGTACGAGAATATTTTTGCAATATTCTTTTACGTTTAAATGTAAATATATAAATAACAATAGCGTAAAAACGAAGTAAAATATTTAAATTTTAGTCTAAATGTCTTCGACTACACACGCATTGTAAATTAATTTAATTGCAAATATTATTTTTTCACTATGCTGCAGGATCAGGATCACTCTGCCAGGGAGCCAACCAAAAATGGCATAGGCATGAACCCCTGACATATGTATGACATATGGCACCCACTATGCTGCAGTAGGGAAACATACCGTATAAATACCGATTATTGTTTTCCCCAAACATTTGAGTTTTTGGAAAAGATGCTATATATTACCGCGGCCGCCATCTTGTTTTTTTTTCTTGGCGTGAAAACCAATTTTCTGCCAAGTAGTAAATGTCACCAAGCAGTGATTTATGCGCATGTTAGGCTTAACGGAGTTGCAAGAACACGTCACTCGTCAGGGTTGCCTTATCGATTAACGATAATGTTAAAAAAATAATTGCTCATATTTAAAAAAGAAAATCACTTTAATTTTCTAAGGCAAACAGCCAGTTTATTTTCTCCCAAACAAGTGATTTTTGGAGACTAGAAATGAAATTACAGAATATTGTCTATTGCTTTCTTTTCTTTTTTTTTTTTTTTTTTTTTTCTTTTCTCTTTTTTTTTTACAATACTATCGCCAATTTCGCGTATAGAAATATTCTCTCCTTCAAAAGTTCTGAACTAAAGTATACTCTTAAAAATAATTTTGCAATTATGCTTTATTATTATTATTAAATATATGAATATATATAAATATTCTTCAAAAATAATTGCTTGCTGAAATTAATTTTGGGAAGAGTTTTCCATATCTGTTATTTTTTTTTTCTCTCCCGAGATTCTTTTGATGAGAAATGTTTCAATGTGGATGTTGCGATCTTTCGCATTTGGAGGTTGCTTTTTTTATTACTTGATGCCACTGGTGGATAATAATTTTGAGTACATGTTTTTGGAGACTTTTCCATTATACGGACACCATGCCAAAATATGTGCTAATGTGCCAATTATTTCAACCTTGACCGTGAAAATGATTTGTATTGTAAACCATGCGAAACATTCTGATTTGCATTTATGGAACGTGCATGATTATTATTTAACCTTCTTAACATCGGAAAGCTTTTTTATTTGTTATTATTAGAATTAAAAATACATTTTTATAAAGTTATAATTTATTTTTACTGCTGGCGCTGAGATGGATTTAACTATGTGGCAATTAGCAGATGAGGATATAGTTGCGATAAAACTATTTTAGGAATTTGGAATTCTGTATAATAAAAGGTTGCTTTCAAAAAACCATGAAATGAAATTATGGATGAGTTCTGGAAATCCGAAATGGAGATGCAGCTTATCATAAGGCCGAGAAACTGCAGGAAACTGGCGGAAAACATGGTTTCAAAGATCGTGGTTGTCTTTTCTTAATGCTTTAAGGTTTATATATTCATGGTGCCAAGAGTTGACATCGATTTAATTTTCTGAGCTGCAACTTGATATGAACCACAACACAACAGTGGACTGGAATAGTTATTTGAGAGAAGTATGTACAAATGTTTTATGCTAACACCCAAATAGAAAAATCGCTGTACCTAATAAAATTATAGAAGTAGATGAAAGTCATTTTTTCCAGAAGAAAATGCAACATAGGACGTGTTCTTCCTCCTCAATGGTAGGTGGTTTATTTTGTGAAACACGGAGATGTTTCCTTACTCCTATTCCTGATCGTACAGCTGAAACTTTGATGGCGGCAATAGAAAACAAAGTAGCTGATAGAAGTATTATTTATACAGATTGCTGGAGAGGATATAAAACAGATGAACTGCGAGATGAAGGTTATCATCCTTTTACAGTAAATCGAAAGTACAATTTTGTCGATCCTAATACTGGATGACATACTCAAAATGTTGAGAGATTATTTAGCTTCGTAAAATTGCGCAACAAAAGACATCGGGGAACTGTTCGTCATCATTTAGAGTCATATCTCATAACGTTCATGTGGCGCAGATGTCATGCCCCATACTGGCGCGATTTTTTTTCTCACGCCAATGTCATATACCCACAGGGCACTTAACTGTCGCCAAAGTGTAGTTATTTTGCTTGACATGGTAAACACGTATAGGTGATATCGTGACGAGGTTTTTGCAAAATTGGCGACGGAAAAAAATCGCTCTATTTTAGTTGCGTGGTGACTATAGAATATTTAAACTGCTGTTGTCATAACTGCTTCCTTTCTTTACCAAACTCGGCACAGATGTCATATACGCAATATTGGCGCGATATTTTTCTGACGCCAATGTCATATACACTATCTGTACTTAATTGCGCTGGTCTATTTTTCAAAATAAAATATGATCAAACGAAATCTTGAATTTGACTTTATTTTAAAGAAACATGAACATCGAATGCCCTTTTGCATTGCTGAAAACGATACGAACGACATTGCGATGATTTTTAGGGTTCCGTACTTAAAAAGTAAAAACGGAACCATTATAAGATCACTCCTGTGTCTGTCCGTCTGTCTGTCACAGCCATTTTAATCGTAAACTATGGAACGTGGAAAGTTCAAATTCAGGGGAGTAATAAAGACCATTTACCAACATATTTTCAGATTAATAAACATTCATAAATTATTTAGTAAAAAAATAGAGGGGCTAATTATGATACATGAAAAAAAAATATTTTCTTTGTATATCATGTGGGGTATCCTGTGAAAGCTTTTGTAACGCTGAACTCAAAAATACATTCCTTTTAATTTTAGGTATTATATTTTTAAAGATATTGTTGAAAATGTAGCGCAAAAATATGTCCCCCCCATCTAATTCCAAATATACTGAAACTAAAATTATGAAAAAATTAGAGATAGTAGACGTTAATATAAACCTTGCCGGAAAATTATAGCGATTACCCTAGGTCACATAGTTTTGGAGTAATTAGCATTTTTCTGTTATACACAAATTTCGATTTACGGGCATTCAGAAAAATAGTTGAGCATCGCTGAATATACCTATCGTTGCAGAAGAATAAAAGCATTGTTGATAATGATTTTCGAACAAAAAACATCGGTAATTAGCTGAGATATTAACCCTTACCCTCCGAGCGTCTTGCAAAAGGGTAAAATTGTAATGTTGTTTTCTTTGCATTATGTTTTAAATGCTAAGAAAATATGATTCTTTCAACATTATAAAAAAATTCAATTACAAATATGAATGTAATCCTTGAGAGTATTAATCATTCTCCAAAATCCATTAAATCTATAGGATTATATTACCTTAAATATTGCTTGTATTGCTTTGAAACCTGGAGCTTAGTGAACGGAATATTACCCCCTAAACACTTAGAGGGTTAAAGGTAAGGTCAGTTTGGATATACACAAGGACAGGGCGGCGTACTCTATGTCTAGTTAACGACTTTTAATCATATATATGTGTAATGTAATATCCAGTAACAGTATAAAAGCAATAAACGTCAAATTGTTAAAAACATACTAATTTAAGGGGTCTCAGGGCTCTAAAAAGTGGAAAAAATAAAAAAAGACCATTTTCAACATTTAATGTCTTAAAATGTATATGATTTTAAAACAAAATTTTAATTGGAATGAAACATATAAGTATGTTCTTTGTTTCATGTATTGAAAAAATTGCAAGATACAGAATTAATATTTATAGGGGGACCGAAACTGTTAGACATTTGTCGAACAAAAAATTAGCATAACAGTTTACGCGAGCATTACAAAATAAATATTGCAACTAGAATGAAAATTTTGGTGCTTACTTATACTTCAGATTGTAATAATTTCCCTGAACTTAAATAAATTTGTATTTAAAGCATTTTTATATTTTTAATGCAATGCTGCATTTAGCTAGTACAAAAATTTTAAAATTTCAACGGTGAAATTACCTAAAAAAATATTTTTTGAACAATAAAAAGGAAATTTTAGGATCAGTTTATACAGAATAACATGGAATATATGTTTTGAAAATTTCATGAAAACATATTCAGAAGTTCTTGAGGTATCCTGCGCGTTATACGCAAAAACGCCATTTGGAAAATAATGACTTTAAAGTTTCGGAAACGCCACTTCAGCTATTGAGTGGGTATAATTATAATAGCCAAAACTTCTGTTCTAATGGGAATTTCAAGAAAACAATTGTATCAAAATATTCAGAAAAGTTAGGAGTTTAACATCTAAAACAATTAAAATTTCTTAAATTTTGAAACTGTATGATTTCTTATGAGCAGAGACTTTAATACTGAAAGATAGATATAGATGGCAGCACTACGAGAATTGAAAATGACTGGTTTTCTCTGCCTTAAAAATAGAAGAATTTATTCAATTTTTATTCTTATTATTTTAACTCTTTTTTAATTTTAAAATTCCTATTATAATTTTTCTGTATTATATACATATTAATCTTGTTTTATTTTCTTTTATTAGATAAATTTATTTCTGTATTTTTCTGCTTTTGTGCGGAGCTGTGTTCCAAGTTCAGAATGTTATGTTTTTGATTCGTGAGGTGTGTGGTTAAAATCTCAATCTAATTCTGTTCAATTAAAAATATGAAAAACCACTTAATTCGTAATTTTATTCGAGTCAATTCTTATTCTTTAAGTGCTTTTTGTTAATATCAACTCATCAAGTAAGCAGTCAATGTTCCTGAGTTATAATTGAGTGGTTTCTAAATCCATTTCGAACGCAACTGGAGTCAGAATCAAGAAATCAAAGGTACTTTTTTTTACTCAATTTTATTCTATTTAATAAAATCCCTGCTGGCCCGGCCTACAGGCAGAGGTAGATTTCGAAGTCAAATATACTAATTTCACAAACAAAAACTAAATCATGATTATAGATAAATCCACTTTAACAATTTTATCTGGCCGCTCTTGACGAGTTTTTATTTCATTTTCATATAATAGTTCGTTTTATCAGAATCATGTTAGGGCGGTATTCAAAAAAATACTTTTCCATGCTCAACAACTCGAAATTTTCTGGCATAATTCCAGATTCATTAAATATGTATATATATATATATATATATATATATATATAAAACTTGCTGACGTGATTTTTGAAGAGATTTATGAGCGACCTGTGTTTTTATTTTTTGTTCAATTAATTAAAACTTGATATATAAACAATTATTTTCTCAGAAGGACAATATTTTTCGTTTCTAACACAATCGCTTCGGGAAATTCCGTTCAAAATGTTCATTTTGACATCATTTTTTTAATATATTCTGCCTCTAATATTTTCTGAATAAGCGAATCTACCAATTAAATGCGTTTGAAAGCAAAAATGAATTTAAAAATGAGTCAGAAAATAAGCAGTTTGAATTTGAGTGCATCCTTATTACAGTGATTTTTCCAACACAATCCGCTTCGGTAAATTCGGTTCAAAATGCCCTTTTTAACAGCATTTTTAAAAATATATTCTGCCTCTATCAAAAAATCCACCATTACGGTACATTATATGGTTTCTGAGTAAGAAAACGTACCAATTGGAAGCCTTTGAGAGCAAAAATGAATTGTAAAATGAGTCAGAAAATAAGCAGTTTGGATTTGAAAACACCCTTACTAAGATCATTTTTTACTTCAACCGGTATGTATTTTTAATTTGTTTTTGCTCTAAGAATTGGTCCTATCCAAAACTTGTCTATATAGATGTTGTAGACAATATTTAGAAGATATATGATAAATTCATGGGGATTTTATATCTTTTGAATTGACGGAGTTATGGATTTTTTTCTTCTTCAAACCACCTTTTTGTTTTCGTTTTTAATTTTTTTTGCGGTACGAATTGGTCCTATCAAAAACTTGTGAATATAAAAGTTGTAGATAATGTTAAGAAGATTCATGATAAAATTAATTGGATTTGATATCTTGAGAATTGACGAAGTTATGGATTTTTTTCTTCTTCAAACGCCCTTTTTGTTTTCGTTTTTAATTTTTTTTTTGCGGTACGAATTGCTCCTATCAAAAACTTGTGAATATAAAAGTTTTAGATAATGTTAAGGAGATTTATAATAAAATTAATTGAATTTGATATCTTGAGAATTGACGAAGTTATGAATTTTTTTCTCCCAAAAACCCTATTTTTTGCGCCCCTTGAGCCCATTTTTAACTTTATCAAAAATCTGTGATACATAAATTTTTGGCCCTATTTTTAGAAGTAATAAAAACTTTAAACTGATTTGATATGTACAAAAATTAAGAAGTTATGGGGGGTTTTCTGTTTTCACAAAACCCCTCCCTATTTCCCTCCCCTTGGCCCGATTTTGCCCATTAACGAACTTGACCGAGATTTTATGCCCATTGATTTTATGTATCAGTTTGGAAGAGATTGGTGCAGAATTACGAAAGTTATCGTGTCCAGAAGAAAGTGATATATATAGATAGATAGATAGATAGATATATATATATATATATATAAAGTTTTTTACTGAGGGTGGTTTTGGGTTCTAGGGGTCATGATCGATGTAGATCTGCAAAAATTTTTCAGAAATTCCAACATAGGAACGATCCCAATAGGTAGTATTTCATACGAAATCTACCTAAAAAGGAAAACTGTATTCTATTCGTTTTAAATCTACACATAAAAAGGTTTGGTCCGTCGATATTCGGAGTCGATTAGTGATAATCTATTTAATATATGATATTTAATATATGATATTAATATATTATCATGAAAACGAAAGCAGAAATTGCTTCTGAAACGAAATTCAGTTTCACTGTAAAAGAGATAAAAAGATTTATAGCTCAGGTTACTGAGGCAATTGAAAATAAAAAATTAAAATTAATTGAAAAGCTAAAGTCTGAATTGATAAATTTAGAGAATGATTTTAAAAAATCTTATTTTGGCGTAGCTGAAGAAAGTGTAAATTCTTTATACGAGTCCTTCACTGAAGCTAAAGATAGTGTTGTTGAGGATTTAGTGAAAATTGAGCAATATTTATAAAGTCAAGGCGTAAAATCAGAAGAAAATCAAAGTGCAGTTAATAATAGCTGAAATATAGGAGTTAGTAATAACGCTTTAAAGCTTCCTAAATTCTAGTTACCCATTATTTATGGAGATGTCACTCAATGGATTAGCTTCAAAGAGATATTTTTGACTTCAATTCATAACAATAAATCTATTTCAGATCAGTTAAAAATTTCGTATCTTATAACTAGTGTTAGGAATTATCCTTCGAAATTAATTTCCGGTTTTTCAATTTAGGGTGAAAATTATAAAGAAGCTTGGGAAACTCTGGTTAATAGATATTGTGAAAATTCGACGATATCTCACATTGGAACTCTCAATTTACAAGGCAAAAGCCAGCATAGGGAAGCTAATGTATTTTCACCTAGCCTCCAAATTTCTTCAGAGTCCTAGTAATGTCGCTAGAGATGAAACAAATACCTCAATTTCAATCAATCTTCGCAGATGACAGTAGGGTGAAAGGAACTCTTTTATCTAGCGAGAGAAATATTCTTTTGATGTTCACGAGGATCTCGTTCCCGTGGGAAAGTAGAAAGTGAAACCAGAGATTAAACCGGACGCTAAGGTTCCTGACTGCAGCCTATAGAGAAAGGGCTGGTCTATGAGATCATGGGCCACGGTTGGTGAGTGGCTAATGGGAGTGGCTTTGGTCCTAGACGGAAAAACGAAACTGATAAAAGAGGATGCAAGAGCATTCTCGGGAGCTTAATTTTTCTCTTCTGTTGAAGTTGAGACTTCAAGGTGTTTCTGGCCGTGCAGAGTGGAAATCTCTCACGGGTCGACGGCTTCGGGACATACGCCGAAGCACAGAAGAGAACAGCCAGGTGTGGCTGTTAAGATATCTCCATCACGGAGTTGAAGATCGGAGGTTCCTAAACCTCGGTTAAACACCTACAAAAGTGCGACATTCCTGTCGAGCATCGCGAACTCTATCTTCAGAAATAGTGGACATTGAATAAATAAGAGACTGACTACACTGAAAGCGATCTATTATTCGAGGACTGGACTCGAACCCTTATATGAAAAACGTTGTAATTATGAATTATTTAATCAAGGAATATTATTTAATTGTTTGAAATGCAATAAAAAAAATTTCGATATTGATAAGACCAGGCCGTTGAAGTTGCCCGCTACCACACCACCTTACGACATCGGCTCCGTTACAACTTGGTGGCAGCGGTGGGATTTTCTGCAAGAATAATTGTTATTAGAGGAAAGCCCAGGAGGACACAGACGGCGAACACCCGGAGTTTCTGACAACTCGAGAGGCAACCGAAAGAATTTAAACGACAGTTCCGAGGAAGACAGACGGACAGCCCATCTAGACATTGCCCATGAGACAGTTCAGCTAGATCAACTAGACAGTGCAAGGTGGACCTTGGACGACTAACAGTGGGACGCAACACGCCAGATACGAGCCATTGAGCTACAGTGGACGACACCCGCGGAGTGCCATAACGGACCGTTCCCCAGACAAGATACTTCAAGCAACAACTGCAACAGGTAAGCTCATTTCATTTTGAGTGGCTCTTAAACTATTATTTAGCATACTGATAGGACATTAAAATGTTGTTTAAATAAAAATATGAGAAACTTTTTGAGGTAAATGAAAATAGTAAGATTATGATAAATCGACAATGTGTAAATTAATGCATGGAAATCTAACGATTAATGCAAATTTATATGTTATGCTATCTTTATTATTATTTTTAATGTTTGGAATGCAGAAAGGATTAGATAGGCTAAATTCATAACTACTCAAAAAAAATGCCCAGTCATTTTTTTTCTTATATAACTTGTGTAAGAAATATATTTTGATGAGTGATTGTATAAAGAGAATTTTTGATGCATGCTGGATTGCTAAATGACAAACAGAGTAAATTAAACTTTTACCCTAAATAGTATAGATGCATTTTGATAAAGGTTGCAGAAAGTGTTCAGTTCTTGAGAAATACTGGGAATGTAGTTTGCCTATAGTATTTGAAAAATTACTTATTGTTTTCATATTGTATGTATAGGGACTCTAAAGCTTTAAAATTTTGAATTTTATTTTTTGCTTTACGTTTGGCACAAAAATATAGAAATTCTGAAAATCTTTTGAAAAATCATAAAAATATTTTTACATATTGGTTATGCATTTGAAATGTTTATTTATATTGTGTGCTTAGGGGTAAAATATTTCTTGTGAGGTGTAAGGTTCATATACTTTTAAATTGATAAACAAAACGAATAGTTTCCGTTTGTATTATTTCAACATACCGTAGTCATGTCGAAGTTAAATTCACTGAAGTACTGCAGGAAAGCGGATTTACAGAATCTCGCGGAAGTTTTAGATGTGGAAATAGATGAAGAAGACAATATGGCAACGATAATCGAAAAAATTGAAGCAGCAGAAAAATACGACGAGGAACTAACTTTAGTGCAGGCAGGGTTTATCGTGAAAGATAGGGAAGACCGAATCGCGGCAGAAAAAGAGAAAGAGAGGGGAAAAGAGAGAGAGAGAGAGAGAGAGGAGAGAGAAGAGAGAGAGAAAGAAAAAGAAATTGCGTTTACTTTAGAACAGCTAAAATTAACTCAGAGTTCAGAAAGGCGAAATTCTACGGCTAGCAGCGGTTTCGAAAGATCCGTTAAATTACCTCTTAAAACTATTATGCATCGTTTTGATCCTGAACGATCCGACATAACATTATTCCTGAATTTGTTCGAACGACAGGCGAATAGGTCCGGAATAGAGCAAGGTGAATACGTCGCACACTTGTTAGCATTATTGCCGGTGGAAATTGCAGAATTAATCTTACGCGATCCAGCTCAAAAAATTGACAATTTCGAACATGTTAAATCGCTTTTATTAGCCCGGTACAGGCTGAGTGCGGAAGCGTACCGTCAAAAATTGAATAAACATGCACGTAATCCAGGAAACCCGTGGAGAGATCTCATATTCGAATTGAATAGTTTTCTTGAAGGATGGATTAACGGTTTGGGGATCACGCAATTTTCTGAATTAAAAGAGTTGTTAATCACTGATCAGATCAATCGACGCGCGTCGGTCGATTTGAAAGAGCATTTTATTGATTCGTGGGCGAATTATAAAGATCCTTTGGTGCTCGTTACGGCACTAGACGAATACGAGGCGATAAAAGGAGTGTCAAGAAAATCGTGGAATACGAAACCAAAATTTGAAGGAAATTCGCGGGATAGGAGAATGGAAAAAACGCAAAATGAAGACGAAATGAGAGATTGGCATTCGGAAACCAAAACTAATTGGAGAGAGACAAACAGGGAAAACGAAAAAGAAAGGATCTTCGAACATAAAAATTGGAATAAGTGTTTTATTTGCTCCAAAATTGGGCATTTAAAAGCCAATTGTCCGGAAAACAAAAGGAACTTAGAACCTATTACTAGTGTTCATCACATTTGC
The DNA here is from genome assembly GCA_963932465.1 of Maratus speciosus. Classification (NCBI taxonomy): domain Eukaryota; kingdom Metazoa; phylum Arthropoda; class Arachnida; order Araneae; family Salticidae; genus Maratus; species Maratus speciosus. Next base: position 415,812,827 of record OZ010795.1, on the reverse strand, counting down.
GTAGGTACGAATTTTGAGGAAAGTTTCAAACCTTATCTTAGCCGTGCTCTAATTAACGGAAAATATTGCACGACTTTAAGGGATTCCGGAACTCGCTATGATGTGACCCCTAGTCAATTAATTAAGCCCAATCAGTTAGACGGTGGTGCTGTACCAGTTAGGCAACCATTGACGAACAATACGCTTCGTTTACCGACCGCCCACGTTGTCTTAGAAATTGGAGGAGTGGGGACTATAAAAACGGGGGCCATAGTAGCAGAGAATAAATCAGACTTGTCGTATTATATATTAGGAAACGAAACTCAAAAATTAATCGATAAAATTAAGAAGGGAAAGGCAGATATTTAGATGTCGGGAGAACCGCAAGTGGGGCCAATCTGAAACTGAAACAACAGCGGTCCGATCCGACGCAAGGTAAAGAGTCGAAAAAGAGAAACCCCCGGTCAAAAATGATTGACTTGAATACGGGAGGAAAATCTAGCGATAATGAACGTTGGTTAAGGAAGATGAATGGGAATTTTAAAGTAGACGGAGGGGACCTTTTGTTACCCGATCGAGAGGGGAATTTAAGCGCTGGATTAAGCAAGGTTGGGAGAGAAAGGCTTAAAAAAGAACAAGATGCGGACGACTCGTTAAGAGAAGCTGTAACAAGGTCAAAAATAAAGAAGACACATTGTAATTGTGGGGATTTCGAGAAGTCCAATGACTCCCGTATAGGTATAGCTTTAACGGGCGATCAAAGAGATAAGCCGGTAAGAATTGTGCAGACCAGGAACAACGGGAAATCTAGGCGCGATAAAGATGCGTTAAAAGGAAACTCAGTGTCAGGAGACTCAGGATTAGGTTCCACGAGATATAAGTAGTATGGAAGGGGTACGAGAAGAATGAATGGGGGGAGAATCGATTATAAAAGTTCCGCGAATAATCTTTTTACAAACGTCCCAAGTAGACGCGAAAAGTCCCAAGTCTATAGAGTAAACATACCAAAACCTAATGAAAAAGGCGTGGAGAATAGAAACGTTTTGACACCTAAAGCTTCGCGGCCCAAACAATATGCTAAATTCAGAGATAAGCTTTCAAGTGACTTGTTTTAGCAGTTAAGGATTTAGTAGAGGATTGTGTGACTCAAACTCAAACCAAATATATGTATATATTAATATTCATTTTATTATGCGTAAATGTAATCGTATAAAATATAAATGTGTTTTGTCTGTTAAAGAGAAATTTCGTAATCAAATTTGTCCAGTATTTGCAAGCTAAGTATAAAATACAGGAAAAGTTTTTTAAGGAAGTGATGTAATTAAATATGGGCCACTTGAAATGTATGAGCTAACCACTTCCCTTACAGCATATTACGTCTGGTAGCCGAAATATGATTTGAGGGAGGGGTGTTGTGAGAATTCGACGATATCTCACATTGGAACTCTCAATTTACAAGACAAAAGCCAGCATAGGGAAGCTAATTTATTTTCACCTAGCCTCCAAATTTCTTCTGAGTTCTAGAATATGTCGCTAGAGATGAAACAAATACCTCAATTTCAATCAATCTTCGCAGATGACACTAGGGTGAAAGGAATTCATTTATCTAGCGAGAGAAATATTCTTTTGATGTTCACGAGGATCTAGTTCCCGTGGGAAAGTAGAAAGTGAAAGCAGAGATTAAACCGGACGCTAAGGTTCCTGACTGCAGCCTATAGAGAAAGGGCTGGTCTATGAGATCATGGGCCACGGATGGTTGGTGGCTAATGGGAGTGGCTTTGGTCCTAGACGGAAAAACGAAACTGATAAAAGAGGATGCAAGCGCATTCTCGGGAGCTTAATTTTCCCTTCTGTTGAAGTTGAGACTTCAAGGTGTTTCTGGCCGTGCAGAGTGGATATCTCTCATGGGTCGACGGCTTCGGGACATACTCCGAATCACAGAAGAGCGAAAGCCAGGTGTGGCTGTTAAGATATCTCCATAACGGAGTTGAAGATCGGTGGTTCCCAAACCTCGGTTAAACATCTAGAAAAGTGCGACATTCCTGTCGAGCATCGCGAACTCTATCTTCGAAAATAGTGGACATTGAATAAATAAGAGACTGACTACACTGAAAGCGATCTATTATTCGAGGACTGGACTTGATTCTATAAATATATTATTGGCAGCTGGACTCGAACCCTTATATGAAAAACGTTGTAATTATGAATTATTTAATCAAGAAATATTATTTAATTGTTTGAAATGCAATAAAAAAAATTTTCGATATTGATAAGACCAGGCCGTTGAAGTTGCCCGCTACCACACCACCTTACGACATCGGCTCCGTTACAATATGATAATCGTAGGAATTTCGTATATTCATTGCTGTCTAAATTTTTTAATGCCAAAACTTGAAATCGCCCACGCAGAAAACTAATTTAGAGCTTTTGGATACGTGTAATGAAGTAAATCGAAACTTAAAATCTTTGAAATTCGAATTTAATGAATTTGTCGATTTGATTTTAGTGTATATAGTACAAAATAAATTTGATGAATCCTTAAAAAAGCAATGGGAATTATCCTTAAATAATGATTCATTTCGAACTTTTGAATTGTTGATGACATTTCTCGAAAATCAGGCTCGTAGTTTGCAGAACTGTAATAGTGAATTTTTTAAAGGTGAATCCAAATCTAATTTAAAATTTGAAAGTAAGTCTCAATATTTTTCAAAAAAGTCTGTCGCCAATGCAGTTGTAATGGATAATGTAAATAAAACTACAAATATTTCAAGTTCACAGTGTAAAGAATCGCACCCACTTCATAAATGCCCAGAAATTGCAAAATTATCTGCTGATCAACGTTGGAATTTAGTTAAATCAAAAAAGCTGTGCACTAACTGTTTAAGATCAAATAATTTCGTAGCCGATTGTCGTATTACGACAACTTGTAGGCATTGCAATTCTAAACACCATACACTTCTTCATCGTGATCAAACTAGCCCTGCATCACAGAATACGTTCAGGCAGCAAGATCGTGTTACAACACCAAATGCTGTTGATAATTCTAATGAATCTAACTGTTTAAGTTCTCAAACTATCAATGAAAATTCTGAAACATTGTTGGCTACTGCCATTATAAGAGTTAAATCTAAATAGGGAAAATTTTTTCCTTGCAGAGCAATGATAGATAGTGCTTCTCAAAAAAGCTTACTTTCAAAAGCTTGTTTCAAAAAAATTAGATCTTCCATCTAGACCTACAAATCATAAAATCTCAGGAATCAATAATTTAGTCGCAGAAACGGCTCTTCAGGAAGTTTCCTTGATATTCTCTCCACATTTCAATAATAAACTTTTCACTGACAAGGAGAGGGCCAACCTTATTAATCACAGATTTTGATAATTTTAATATATGTTGTAGGGTAGAGACCACTTAGTGTCAAGTTCAACGGATTTTATCCAACGCTCCTTAGTTCTTGAGAAACCGGGGGGTCTAATATTAGTACACAACTTAAATACTTACTTTTCAACCAAAATGATAGGTTAATCGTAGCTCAGTTGGTATGTCGCTTGCCGGTTGATCCGTGGGCCCGGTTTCGATACCTGAATGAGCTGCATTTGTTTTTCTCATTTTTTTGCTTTATAAATATATTTGTAATTATAATTTAATAATTTCAATAAAAAAATTTAACATCATACATTAATTATAATGTTAACAAACTTAAATTTATCATTTCTTATTTGTAAACTATTATTTCTCATCCTTGAAAGAGGTTTAAAAAGAAATTGGATCTATTATTGAATGATAAAAATTCCAAAATTGTGACAAAATCTGTTGTGGTGCCATCTAGTTATGATAAAATAAAAGAATATTCAAACAAAATAAAAATAAAGCAGAAAATAATTGAAAGCGCAAGCATACTTATTAAAAATTTAAAAATCTTTAATATTAAAAAAAATCGGTTGTAATTTAATTCGGATGCTAATTTTTAATATAATTATGCTCGTTAATTTAAAAACAGTATAATAGTATTATCGCATTGACTTCCTTTGTTAAAGCAATGCGTAAATGATGTTTCTTTAAAATCACGAATTGACACAATTGCTCAATATCATTCCATCAATAAAGAATATATGAAATACATTTTAAAAGTGATTTTTTAAAAAAATTAACAGTTTTATGATGTTTTATTACAACTATTTAGTTAAAAGTAAAAAATTAAATAGGTTAAAATTATAATTGATATACAATATTAAAAATTTTAATTGACAATGAGATTATTAAGTTATACTTACAAGTATATTTATAAAACAAAAAATGAGAAAAACAAATGCAGCGCATTCAGGTATCGAAACCGGGCCCGCGGAACAGCCGGAAAACGCCATGCCAACTGAACAACGACTAACGCAGCATTTTGGTTGCAAAGTAAGTATTTAAGTTGTGTACTAATATTAGACCCCCCGGTTTCTCAAGAACTAAGGAGCGTTGGATAAAATCCGTTGAACCTGACACTAAGTGGTCTCTACCCTACAACATATATTAAAATAATCAAAATCTGTGATTAACAAGGTTGGCCCTCTCCTTGTTAGATGCATTAGTTGTTAATCAGATTACAACCAATTCACCAAATTTTTTGATTACAACTAAATATTGGCCACACATTGAAGGGTTGAATCTTGCGGACTCTAATTTTCATTTGCCCAGTCCTATTGATATACTTATAGGCGCAGATTTATTTGCTAGCATCATAATAGGGGAATCAATTCTCGGACCTAAAGGATCACCGAGTGCTGTTAATTCTAGACTGGGTTGGATTCTTTTGGGGATCATTTATTCGAATGATTCAAATCAAAATTCTATTAGTTGTCATGTTACTACACAGATAAGTTCTAAACTACAAAAATTTTGGGAACTTGAATCGGTTCCCACTTCTTATCCAATTTCTCTAGTTGAAGATAACTATGCGAAAACAGTTTCACGTTCAGAATCTGGAAGATATATAGTAAATCTACCTTTTAAATCTAAATCTATTCTAGGGAACTCTAAATCTCAAGCCTTAAAACGTTTCTACTTCTTGGAGAAAAAACTTCAAGAAAACCCCTTGCTTAAAGAGCAGTATTTATCCTTCCTGCGCGAGTATGTCGACTTAGGGCACATGGAACTTGTTCCAGATTCAGAAATTTCAAATGCTGATCATTTTTATCTTCCACATCATGGGGTGTTAAAAAAAGATAGTTCTACAACTCGGCTAAGAGTTGTATTTGATGCATCTGCTGTTGGTTCAGAAGGCCGCTCCTTGAATGATTATCTAGAGATAGGTCCAAAATTGCAACCAGAAATCTTTCCTCTACTGTTAAGGTTCAGAATGCATCCAATCGCCTTTAGTTCTGACATCGAGAAAATGTCTAGGCAAATTCACGTCAATCAAAATCATGTAGATTATAAAAGCATTCTTTGGAGATTCAATTCAGATGTAATTATTAAAACATACAGGCTGTTGACCGTTATGTACGGAACTTCTTGCGCTCCATTTTTGGCCATTAGGACATTACACCAATTGGCAAATGACAATGAACAAAATCATAAAGAAGCCTCTCAGACAATTCGGAAAAGTACGTACGTAGATGATCTATTTTCCGGTTCGGATTCCAGGGAAAATGCCCAAAATTTGGTAACTGAGTTAATCGAAGTTATGAAAAGCGGAGGTTTTAATCTACGTAAGTGGACCTGTAATGGTCCAGAAGTAATAGCTCATTTACCAGATGAAATGAAGGCTTCATCGCAAAAAGTAATTCAGGAAGATGATACCGTTAAAGTCCTCGGACTATTTTGGGATTCTTCCAAAGATGTTTTACAAATTCGTTTCAATGATTTTAAAGAAGTAAAAACAAAAAAAGATTTGTTATCAGTAGTGGCTACAATATTTGACCCCTTGGGTTTCCTAGCTCCTACTACAATAAGATTAAAGATCATGTTGCAAGATCTTTGGAATGATAAGATTTCGTGGGATGAAGAAATCCCAGACTCTATACTACAGGTTTGGAGTGAGTTCCTATCAGAAATTCATTTATTAAAATCAATTGAAATACCCAGATATATTAACTCTTATAATCAAAATGATGTCCAAATTCAGTTACATGGTTTTTGTGATGGCTCAGGTGAAGCTTATGCTGCTGTCACTTATTTACGTGTTGTTACTCCTGACGAAGTATTTGTCAATTTGATTGCAGCTAAAACTAAAGTAAATCCAATAAAACCTCAAACACTGCCACTTATTGAACTTTGTTCTGCTCTTTTATTAACCAAGTTATGCTCAGTCATTATCGATACTTTGCCAATAAACTTTGATAATATTCATCTATGGTCAGTTTCACAGATTGTTCTCAGCTGGTTAAAATCACCTCCTTTAAAAGGAAATCAATTTGTTCTAAATCGAGTGTGTCAAATCCATTCATTAATGCCTTCATGTGAGTGGAATCATATTCCAGGTATTCTAAATCCTGCAGATTCCGCTTCTAGAGTTATTTCACCACGAAAGCTTCTTCATCATTCCCTATGGTGGCATGGGCCTTCATGGCTGCTATCAAATGAACCAATCCCAATACCTTTGTACAATCCTGCAATATCTGCGTTAAATCCAGTAATTCAATCTGTCAGTAACTAAACTCAAGTAATTGCCCTTCCAGACCTTATTCTTAAGTTCTCCAAATTCTCTAAGTTATCAAGAGTCACAGCGTGGTGTCTTAGATTTAACTATAATGCTAGTCATAGTGCTACAAAAAAATCTGGAAATCTGAGTGCACAAGAAATCTCTGATTCTGTTCAATGAATTGTAAAATTAGTACAAAGTTCTGAATTCTGTACAGAGTTTAAATTATTAAAAGAAAGAAAACCCTTACCAAGCAATAGTAAATTATTATCATTAAATGTGTTTTTAGATTCAAGTGATATTATTCGGGTATGTGGTCGCTTATCACAACATCAATTGTTAAGTTTTGATAGGAAGTATCCTATGCTACTTCCGAAAAATCATATTATTATTAAGTTATTGATAAAACATATCCATGAGCAACATCTACATGCAGGTACACAGCTAGTACTTGCAATAATACGCCAACAGTACTGGTTTATCAATGGTCGTTCTACTGTACGACAAGAGCTCCACAAATGAGTGCTTTGCAAACGCCTTAAGTCTCAAGCTTGTAACCAAAGATGGGGATCTTCCCGTTGACAGAATCACCCAATCCGTCCATTTTCCAAGGTGGGTTTAGATTTTGCAGGACCATGTCTAACTAAACCAAATTTGCCAAGAAGTAAGATCAAAATTAAATCTTATATAGCAGTATCCGTCTGTATGTGCACTAAGGCGGTACACCTTGATTTGGTATCAGACATGTCTGTGCAAGCTCTGCTAGCAGCCTTGAAGCGATTTATCGCGCGTAGAGGTCTACCGTCCGATGTATATTCAGACAATGGTAAAAACTTCACAGGTCTGGCTAAACAGTTAAAGCAGCTATTCCAATATTTGAGAGAAAATGAAGTTCAAGAATTTCTTTCGAGCCAGAAAATCAATTGGCATTTTATCCATCCATATGCACTACACTTTGGTGGGCTATGGGAGGCAGCTGTAAAGCTTACTAAAAATCACATTCTAAGAGCCTGCAAATCTAGTGTATTGAATTTGGAAGAATTAACTACTTTGCTATGTCAAATTGAAAGTTGTATAAATTCAAGACCTTTAACCCCTATGTCTTCGGATCCATCAGATCAACGTGCATTAACTCCAGGTCGTTTTCTAATAGGAGCACCCCTCCTTGATATTCCAGAATCTTCAAATACCAGAATTCTAACATTGAATGCTCGGTGGCGCTTGATCGAAAAGGCAAAGAATCAATTTTGGTGCAGATGGTCACGTGAATATCTTCAACATCTCCAACAGCGTCCAAAATGGACTACTCCACGAGCTAATCTGAGAGAAGGAGACTTGGTGATTGTTCATGATCGATTTCAGCCCATGAGATGGAAGTTGGGCCGAATTCTAAAGACTTTTCCTGGACCGGACAATCTTGTACGAGTTGTGTTGATTAAAACAGCTGACGGTGACATCAAGCGTCCCATTTCAAAGGTGTCCCCTTTCCTGCCGGGGGCGGAGGATGTATGATTTCTTATGAGCAGAGACTTTAATACTGAAAGATAGATATAGATGGCAGCACTACGAGAATTGAAAATGACTGGTTTTCTCTGCCTTAAAAATAGAAAACTTTATTCAATTTTTATTCTTATTATTTTAACACTTTTTTAATTTTAAAATTCCTATTATAATTTTTCTGTATTATATGCATATTAATCTTGTTTTATTTTCTTTTATTAGATAAATTTATTTCTGTATTTTTCTGCTTTTGTGCGGAGCTGTGTTCCAGATTCAGAATGTTATGTTTTTGATTCGTGAGGTGTGTGGTTAAAATCTCAATCTAATTCTGTTCAATTAAAAATATGAAAAACCAGTTAATTCGTAATTTCATTCGAGTCAATTCTTATTCTTTAAGTGCTTTTTGTTAATATCAACTCGTCAAGTAAGCAGTCAATGTTCTTGAGTTATAATTAGGTGGTTTCTAAATCCATTTCGAACGCAACTGGAGTGAGAATCAAGAAATAAAAGGTACTTTTTTTTACTCAGTTTTATTCTATTTAATAAAAGGAAAACTGTATTCTATTCGTTTTAAATCTACACAGAAACTTTAAGAGTCCTGTGACCACTTAATACTTTCCGGTACGGAGTAATTCTATTTATAAACTTATGAAATAATGAACTGGCACCAGAATTTATAAACCAATTTATTAGAAAATGCGAACTTGCTTATTTTCCCGTACATGATAAAAGGAAAATTTTAATTAAATATTCTTGGTGCCATTTGTCTGTGTTGGAATTAAAATTAGGTGTCCGTTTTTTAAGGGCATCGCCCTCGAAATATTTAATTAGATTACATCGCATAAATACTGTGAGATTCGCGATAGTTTGCATTGATTGTATCTCTCAATACGCCTCGAGTGACTTTAAAAGTTAATTCAACACCTATCTGGAAAAACGCGGCACTGACCAAGGCGGTGTTGCATCTTTGAGACCTCAATTCAAAGCGCGCTTAGCACAATGCCAAATTTAAACTTTGAACAAAGGTTTAGTTTTAGATACACTGTAGAAATAAAGGTTATTACTACGTTGAATTTAGTTTCATGAAATGCCAAATGAAGTTTAACAATGCACTGCCTTTATTGTCAGTACCTAATTAAGTTCATCATAAACAGATTAGGATAATATTAAAAAAAGAGTTATACGAATAGCTATATTTGATATTGTTCCATATATCTCTTTGAACTTTCATGGTATACCCGATTACACTTTTCTAATATATACAGTTATACCCAACCCTACGTTATATAATTTTTTAAAAGGTCTTAGTATTCTTTTAGCAACTTTTTTTTTTTTTTTTAATAATACAATTACAAATTCATATATTTATTCTACGGAACCCTCTGTACGCGAATAATGCTCGCACTTGATTGTTTATTTATTTTATGCGCTGGACAAAAATTTGGCTTTTAAGACACAAATCGTTTAGCTGAACGTTTATAGTAGAGTTTGGGGCACAGATGTCATATAAATATTGTCCATATTGGCACAATTTTTTTTCCGAAGCTAATTTGGCGAAAACTGAAAATCATACGAGTTACCATATCAAGAAAATAACGACACTTTGACGCAAGTTAAGTACCCATTGTGTATATGACATTGGCGTCAGAAAACAAATAGCGGCAATATTGCGTATATGACATCTGTGCCGAGTTTGGTAGAGAAATGCAGCAGTTATGACAACAGCAGTTTAAATATTCTCTAGTCACCACGCAACTAAAATACAGCGATTTTTTCCGACGCCAATTTGGCAAAAACCTCGTCACGATATCACCTATATCCGAGTTACCATATCAACCAAAATAATGACACTTTGGCGCCAGTTAAGTGCCCTGTACGTATATGACATTGGCGTCAGAAAAAAATCGCGAAAGTATGGGACATGACATCTGCGCCACATCAACGCTATGAGATATGACTCTAAAGATGTCGAACAGTTACCCGATGTCTTTTGTTGCCCCATTTTGCGACGCTTAATAATCACTCAACATTTTTAGTATGACATCCAGTATTAGGATCGACAAAATTGTACTTGTGATTTACTGTGAAATTATATTAACCAGCATCTCGCAGTTCATCTGTTTTATATCCTCTCCAGCAATCTGTATAAATAATACTTCTATCAGCTCCATTGATTTCTATTGCCGCCATTAAATTTTCAGCTGTACGATCAGGAATAGGAGTAAGGAAACATCTCTGTGTTTCACTTACCTTTGAGGAGAAAGAAAACGTCCTACGTTGGATTTTCTTCTGGTAAAAATACATTCATCTATTTCTATAATTTTATTAGTTTCACTAATTTTTTCTATTTGGGTGTTAGCATAAAGCATCTGTACAAACTTCTTTCAAATAACTATTCTAGTCCACTGTTGTGTTGTGGTTCATATCAAGTTGCAGCTCAGAAAACTCAATCGATGTCAACTCTTGGCACCATAAATATATAAAACATAAAGGATAAAGAAAAGACAACCACGATCTTTGAAACCATGTTTTCTGTCAGTTTCCTACACTTTCTTGGCATGATGGTAAGCTGCATCCCCATTTCGGTTTTCGAGAACTCATCCATAATTTCATTTCATGGTTCTTTGAACGCAGCCTTTTATTATGCAGAATGGGGAAAATGCAAGTTTTTCAATTTAACTTGCATTTTATAGAGTACAAAAGTACGAGCATTTTGATACCATTTTTACGTTTTTTTTTTTTTTTTTTTTTTTTTTTTTTTTTTTTTTTTTAACTCGGAAAATCCATTAAATTAACTTTAAAAATGCAGTTTTTGTCTTGGCGGGAAAAAGCCGCGTCACATTACGAAAGCGGTTTTGACGTCACTGCACATGTAAACAAATCTTTGCTATATATTCCGCTGTAATTTTCTATGGGGGTTGCTCGCATTACGCTGAATGATTTCTTTATTTTCTTAAAAAATGATTAGTAGAACAAACTAAAAGCATTATAAATTGTTGAAATGAATAAATAACATTGTGAATTCGAGTGACATTTTTTTCCGTCATTTTTCTAAGGATTTTCATTTTGAGATCTTGATGTAGAAATAAAATATCTGTACAAGTTTATACCACAATCGTATTTTATAGAATAATGTTTTATATCGCCGATCTCTTATTAGAATTAATTACTCTTAACTATGGAAGAATGCATAACTATAAGATTACTTATAGTTTATTATACGTACGTACAAAAGCCGCTCAAGAGCAGCTATCAGAACAAGTCACATTTTACAACTGCAGAGAATATTCTCGGCTACGTGCAAAGCCTTGCAATTCCAGACTGTCCGTGTATGGTGCTGCCATCTATAAATACAGATCGCTACTAATTCTGATTTGGTAGGGATATAACACACCTCCCTTCATAGTTCAAACGAACTACAGGCAATCTTGCTCTTTGACTTCTTCGAACTGGAGAACTTTTCTTACAGTCCTCGTCATTGTTTTTAGTCAAATTGTCTTTTACAGTTTTATCTGTCGTAACATCATTTTTATTACTCACAACTGTACCTGCCACAATATCATGCGAAGGCTGAGATTGGCTTTGTTCTATAGTATCATCATTATCAAGCTGCTCTTTTATTTTTCCATTAATTCCCGAAAAACCGTTTTGGTTAACCCTTTCATACCTATCATAATCACTGTAATTTTTACCACTATGTCCCATATTTTCAACTTTGTCTGAGATTAATTTATCATTTCGATTCATCTCTACAACTCTTTCTGGTATTTCATAACTTATCTCTTTATTACGTTTCAACTGATCAACGTGACGCTTAGACATTACTCCGTCACATCTATTTACTAAAATCCATCTACTCCCCAATAATTTCATAATTTTTCCTTTTACCCATTTCTCCCCTTTTCCAAAATTTTTAACAAAACTAAATCATGAATCTTATATTTGTGAAAGGGTTGCTGTATTTTAGGTTTTGATGGTAATACCAAGTGAAGGGCTGTTCGAACTGGCCTTCCAAACATTAATTCAGCAGGAGTTTTACCATTAACCGAATGTGGAGTGGAATGGTTTTCTAACAAAAATCGTGAAATTGACAATGTTATGTCACTTTTATCTAGCTTTTTAAGGCAATTTTTCACTGTTCGCACATAACTTTCCGCTTGTCCGTTTGAAGACGGATGATAAGGTGGAACAGGCGTATGCTTAGTTCCATTATTTTTATTCTTCAAATTGATCACTCGTGAACGCGGGACCATTATCACTGACCAATTCAACAGGTAATCCAAATGTGGAAAAAATTCTTTTTAATACCTTAATTGTAGTTTTACTATCAGACCTGGGTGCTACTTCTACCTCCAACCATTTAGTATAAGAATCGACTACTATTAAAAACATTTTATCTTCAAAAGGACCGGCATGATCTATATGTATCCTTTCCCAGGGCAGTTCAGATTTCCATTTCAAGGGTTCCATTTTGGGACAATCCCTCGCAAACATCTGACATCTATTACAAGAATTTACCATTTGTTCAATTTCTTTATCCATGTTTGGCCACCAAACTACCCCCTACCTGTCGCTTTCATGCTCGATATACTCTGATATACAGAATGTAGTAATTTTAATATATATTCACGGCCTTCTTCTGGAATGATCCATCAATGTCCCCACAATAGACAATTTTCTAGACAGGAAATTTCCTCCCTTCTACGAAAATATGGTTGATATTCTTCTTGTTTAAACTTTTTTTGCCACCCATGTAACACCCATTCTAAAATTTGTTTAGTTACAGGATTTTCAGTTGTCCACTTTGCAATAGTTTTAGAAGTAATAGGACAAATAATTTAAATTTTTTCCCAGCTAAATATTGGTGAAATTTAGTGACACCAAACTTTACAGATAAAGCTTCTTTATCAATCATAGCATAATTTCTTTCAGTTTTTTTTAAGGTTCTAGAAGCATAAGCAATAGGTTTCTCTTTACCCTCAACATTGTGGCTTAAAACGGACCCTATACCATATTCAGAAGCATCACAATTTAAAACTATATCTTTGTTTACATCATATAATTCTAAAACAGGAGATGCACATAATAATTGTTTCACTTTTTGAAACGCTTTTTCATGCTTTTCTGCCCATGCCCACTTTACATTATTATCTAATAATCTATGTAAAGGTTCTAAAACATCTGAAATATTAGGCAGGATGTTTCTATAATAAGAAATTAAGCCTAAAAATGAACGCAATTGTGACACATTTTTTTGAATAGGAGCATTCAAAATAGCATTAACTTTTTCTGGAATAGGTCTAATTCCTTCCTGAGATATTTTATGACCTAAATAAGAAACTTTCGAAACCATAAATTTTAATTTTTCCTTATTTAATCTTATAGCATGCTCAGAAAAGCATTTCAGAACACTTTCAACTCTTTCAGAATGTTCTGATTCATTACTAGCACTAATAATATCATCATCTAAAAATACACCATCATATTCAAATTTTATTTAATATGTTCAATTTTTCCTTGGAACATACCAGGAGCACATTTTACCCCAAATGATAATCGTAATACATTAAATAAACCTTTATGTGTATTTGTAGTCAACATTAGACTACTTTCGTTATCTACAGGTTGTTGTAAATACGCATCTTTTAAATCAAAAACAGTAAAAAAATTTCCACATGATAATTTAGAAAATAATTCTTCCATTCTAGGGAGAGGATAATTATCATTTTCAGTATTAGAATTAACTGTTGCTCTGTAATCACCACATATTCTAACAGAACCATTAGGCTTAGGAACAATTACTATAGGACTAATCCATTCTGAACGATCAACAGGTTTCAAAATACCCTCATTAGTTAATCGTTCCAATTCAACATCAGTAGCTTTTCTTAAAGCAAAAGTAACAGGTCGAGACTTAAGAAAAACTGGTTTTGCATCTTTTTTTCAATTTTATTGACGCGGCAGGACCCTTGATAGTTCCGATCCCGTCAGCAAAATCATTAGGAAAATTTCTAATTAAATTATCTTTCCAAATGCTTTTAATCTTATTTATATCAGGCCAAAATAATTTTGATGCTTTTAACCAAGTTTTTCCGATTAGACTCGGACCCTCCTCTTTAATTACTAATATTCTTAAATCAGGTATAGAATATTCATTAACTCAAAACAGCATTTACTTTTAATTCCCCCAAGACTGTTAAGGAATCTTTAATATAAGTTTGCAACTTAATATTAGATTTAATTAAAAACAGCTTACCTGAGAACAATTTATGAGCAACACTTTTACTTACAATCGTATGAGCCGCACCGCTATCAATTTCAAATTGTGCATATATACCATTTATTTTAACAGATTTTACCCACGACAGATTATTGGAGTTCTCGTCCATAAAATTTAAACAATATTCTTTCTGGACAGTTTTAATTTTTCTGTTCTTAAAAGGTTTCTCACTTTTCATTCCAAATTTTCTGTTACGACAACAAATTTTTAAATGACCCAATGGATGGCAGAAATGGCATTCTGCAGATTTAAAAGGGCATAACTTGGGGTTATGATTTTTAGAACATCTATAATACGGTTTCTCAGGCGCGAATTTATCTTCTTTAGGCTTAGGTGCATGAGTATACTTCTCCACTTTCGATTTCTCTCCTTTCGGAACACGCACTTGATTGACAGTCGTAGTATCTCCGATGTGTAGGGATTTCACTCCAGATTCAGCTATCTCAAATGACTCAGCTATTTCCAACGCTGTTTGGAACGTTAAATCCCTGGAATCCAGTAATTTTTGCTGTATTTTCTCATCCTGGATGCCAAACACGAACTGATCACGCAGGCTGTCATTAAGCGTATTTCCGAAGTTGCAATGTTCGGATAAACGACGTAACTCTTTTATAAAATCGGCTATATTCTCACCTTGCTTCCTTAGTCGTTTCTGGATCTTAAATCGTTCGACAATTTCACTAGGGTGTGGTGAAAAATTATCTTTAGCTTTCCTTAAAAGATCCTCGTAACTGATTTCTTTCAGCGTATTCGGAACAATAATATCTCGTAAAATAGCAAATGTTGTTCTTCCCACAGAACTTAATAAAATATTCTTCTTCATATCATAATTTTTTATGCTATTCGCTGAGAAATAGAAATCAATTTTCTCGACGTAAATAGTCCAAGGAACATTTGCATTATATTCTTCCAAGCGTCCCAGGGAAATTATTTCTTTATCGGTCATTTTCCGTGCCACTTTTTCTTTTTCTCTTTCATTTTTTTTTTTTTTTTTTTTTTTTTTTTTTTTTTTCACACGAAAAAATTTTCACTGCATTTTAATTTGGATTAAATCCCATTTTCGTCGCCAATTTTATATCGTCGATCTCTTATTATAATTAATTACTCTTAACTAAGGAAGAATGCATAACTATAAGATTACTTATAGTTTATTATACATATGTACAAAAGCCGCTCAAGAGCAGCTATCAGAACAAGTCACATTTTACAACTGCAGAGAATATTCTCGGCTACGTGCAAAGCCTTACAATTCCAGACTGTCCGTGTATGGTGCTGCCATCTATAAATACAAATCGCTACTAATTCTGATTTGGTAGGGATATAACATAATGTACTATTCTTTTTCACACATATTCCACAATAATTGATTTCATAAAGTGGTTCAAATAGTATTACTTTCATTACTGACGGGGGGGGGGGGGCAACTTATGAAAAAGATTTCGTATTTGTATTTGTATTTTATATTTGAAATAAGAATTTGCCCTGCTTTCGTTAAATGATTTATCTCTTCAGTTGTTAAATGAGCTATTTTTAGGTGCGTTCGTAATTATATAAATACGTAGCACCTATAGTCGTCGTTCAGTCCGTCTGTCTGTCAGCATATAACAGAGCAAAATCTACCCAACCGAATGGTCTGAGATTTTAAATATATGATTGTTGCAAAATTGTGTCGAGCAATTTCAAATTTTATGAAAATCGGATGTATAGTTAAATTACAGGGACAGTCAAAAATTTTTCTTTACATTACGGCCAATAGGAAAAATTATTGCAACTGCATTTTAATAATGTTGCAGCCTTCCGAATGGTCTGAAATTTTAAATACATAATTGTTGCAATAT
The DNA here is from genome assembly GCA_963932465.1 of Maratus speciosus. Classification (NCBI taxonomy): domain Eukaryota; kingdom Metazoa; phylum Arthropoda; class Arachnida; order Araneae; family Salticidae; genus Maratus; species Maratus speciosus. Next base: position 415,796,604 of record OZ010795.1, on the reverse strand, counting down.
TTTATCGTGCCAATTCAAATTTTATGAAAATTGGATATGCAGTTTAATTACAGGGGCAGTCAAAAGTTTTTCGTTATATTACGGCCAATGGGAAAAAATTATTGCAAGTGCATTTTAATCATGTTATAGCCTTCCGACTGGTCTGAAATTTTAAATATATAATTGTTGCAAAGTTTTGGCGAACCATTTCAAATTGTATGAAAATTTGATCTATAGTTTAATTACAGGGACAGTCAAAAGTGTTCCGCTACATTACGGGGAATAGGAAAAGAATAATTGCAAGTGCATTTTAATGATGTTATAGACTATGCATTTATGAAGTGCAAAAAAATATACATTCAGTACAATATGGGGGGCAAAGAGTAATTTTAAAACTAGTTATAGTACGAACGCACCTCATTTGCCACGTTTGACGAGCAATTTCCAAATTGTTGAATAAAGAACATATAAACTCAGAAAGAGAGCAATTTGCTGAGGTAGCTTTAAGATAGCCTTACAGAATTTTTATATAAATATACCCCAAAAAATTTAACAATTCTTCGAAACTGTTTCAAATGGGCAAAAAATAACAAGTAGTTATTTAAATACTATCAGTTTTGTGAACTTCATCAGACCTTCGGATTGAAAATTTTACGCTTTATGAAACTGCAGATTACAACTCACTGTTTAGTTTATGAATTCTATTTTTTATTTTTGTTATAAATTAGCAGTATTTCAATGGAAGTTAAAAGGGCCAAAAGAGGAATTCAGGCACCCCCCCACTCCCCCCCCGACTTACGTTAGCAATGCGTTCTGTAAACTTTTAAGTTACTTGAATTTTACATAAGTCGAATTTGTAACTTGTTTAAGCATAATTTTGTAAGAAAGTGCAATATTCATTATATATATAATATTTACAGAGTAATATTTTGTAAATGAAGAATAACACACCAGTACATACTCGGATATAAAGTAGTTAGAAAAAAAAATATATAAGCAAACTAAAAGGCCACTTTTCAAATAAAAAATGTTTTGTGGATTACAGAATTAATATACGAATAAGTAATAAAATAATAAATATTATAAAATAATTATAAACGTTTATAAAACATGCAAGTATGTTCACAATTGCAATGTTTGAGATTTATTACATACTTGCGAATCTACACATGTCGCATAATACGTAAGTCGGGGTATGCCTCAGATTGAAATTATGATAATATGTTTGAATTTTTATTTATGATCAATAAACGCTTCCTTTATTCTTTCGCTTTATGTTAATTTTTTATTGCTAAGTTAATACTCAATCCATACCTTCCAAACAATTAAAAATATAATAATCATGCAAATTCATGTCTTATTTGTGAATTGAATTTAGAAATCATTGTGACATTATAGCAAAGTGTTATCATCTCTTAACGTTGCCCTTAAGATACTAACGCATTATCCAAACAAAGAATTAATCTTGAAAGATAATATAAGGTAATTCCGGGATTTATGCAGCACAGTTTTTTGAATTTGTGTATAAAGTCCCATGGTGGACATAAAATTAAAAAAAAAACATGCTGTGCTATTTAATATTAAATATACAACGCGTGTACTGCGACAAAAAATTTCAAAACATATTATTAATATTAAAAAAAAAAAAATTCTAAAACATTACACTGCGGCGCGTCACCCGTACATTCAGGCTGAGACGCCTCACTTGTGCGGTAGTTATGCCGCGCTTGTAATAAGAACAGAATAAAATCATAAATAAAAATATTTAAAAATATCATGTATGGACTAAAATTAACGATGTAATAGCAATATGAAAGTAAATGAGTACAATGAAACGTATTAGTAGATTCAAATTAATAATTGTTGCCTACTTTCACTATTAAAATTATCGATTTATTTTTTATTTTTACATTAAATTTTAATTATTATTTCAGCAACAACATAACATCAATGTATTAGAAAGGAAAAAAGGTAAAATTGTGTTTACACAATTTATTTGTTAACCCTTTAGGGACCAGTGTCTTTTACACAAATTTTATTCGGTTGGTACTACTTTTTTAAAAGAAGCTACCTTTACTTAAATAATCATGAAAATGCTCTAATTAAACGAAGCAAATATTACTTTTTTTTTTTTTTTTTTTTTTTTTTTTTTTTTTTTTTTTTTTTTTTACTGGTGCCAGAAACGAAATCTTTAAGCTCTTTATGAAGGTGCTGATATGCACCTATGGTCCCGAATGGGGTTAGAGACCCGTTTTTTCGATTACAATCTACAGAAAAAGTGTCGAAAAAGTACAGTCTTTATGTAGCTACATTTAAACACATGATGCAACGAAGACAATTACACTTCCTATTTTTTGGAGTAGTTTTCTAAAAATCCCTTGCAAAGAAATTCTGCGTTACGCGTAATCCAATTTTTCATTATTATCATCTTGACTTGCATCATTCTTGCCCTTCTTACTTTTTATTTTCCCCTTTTTCTCCTTTGGTTTTAGTAAACTTGTTAACATTCTTAACATGATTAGTCTGTGCAAAAAGAAAAGTAAAAGTTAATAACACTTAATCATCCCGTACAAAAGAAACTGTATACCAGAATAGCAATGCGGCATGTATCTCATTTTGCATGGTGCAGACGTCGGCCATCACAGTTACCTGCCATCGCTATGGGGAATGGCGTAACCATACACACAGTACACTATACAAACGCTATACTTAGTTTTGACTTCGAAATCATGCATGAATTTAGTAATTAGTGTAGGTAAAGTATTTAAACATAACGTGTTTAAAAGTTTGGACAGTGAAACCATGCACTTACGTCAAATTAAAGATTGTACTTCTACAAGTAAACATCGAAATGAGATTCACGATATACACTGGTTAAAATAATCTCAATGCGCACCTATACTGTGTGTTTGACGACCATCTACCGATAATTACAAGAAATACAAGGGGGGCGGCATCTATCCCGTATGCGGCGACTCTCCCGGAGTTACCCTATGCTAAATTATTTATATCTACGGTATATATATAAAATCCTAATGAAACGAATTTATGAAACGATTCTTTGAAACGACTGACTAAACGACTGATTCAGTTTCACGGCTATTTCTCCTAAAATATGGAATAATTTGCGATGAAATTAACACCAAAAATCCGTATTGATCCACAGATCTCAAAACTGGTATTATAATTTTAAAATTCGAATTAGTTTTCGAAATATTAATTTTTTTTCTAATTTTAAATGTTTTTTTTTTCTAATGATGGCAACTCAAATTTTAATCAAAACAGATTTTTTTTTCTTCATATTTCAGAAAAGGTTATTTTAAATTCATTTGGCGACGAGTTTGGCCTCTCTTAAATGTATGCTGAGAAATGCATCATGTTACATTTATTCATAATTAAATTTGTATTTCATTATCATTTTATTTAATACAAAACTTTCATTTAAAATTGAAACCTTTAAAATAAATTGTTTTTACGTCATTCTTTATTTAAACGAAACGAAACGAAAAATATTAGACACAGATGTCATATACGCAACGGGGTACCTATTCGGTGCAAAAATGGCGTTATTTTGTTTGACATGGTAAACCGGCGATTGTTGCTTATTTATTAATAAATGTTTATTTGAATTTATTTTCTTTTTATTTACAAAAATGTTATAAATTGTTTTGTTCTATAGTTATTAATTAATTTTTTTATTTTATTTATTGTTATTTCAGTTTAAAAATAACAGAAAATAGTTTAAAAATACATATGTAACAGGTATTTGAAAACGAGGTTTTCGCCAAATTGTCGTAAAAAAAAATCACGCCAAACCCTGTGCGTATGTGACAATGCAACAAATTATGAGATTTAATTTCCACTTCAAAGCAACTTTTTAATGTTATTACTTCTCCCGTCAACCAACTTCGCCAAATTATATAAATAGCCGAATTATACAAATTGACATATTTTTTTTTTATTTTAAATAATAAAAGAACAAATAAGTATAACATTAATAAAAATACAAATAAAACGTCGAAATAAAAATCACGTGATGGCGTGAACATGTGTAACTTCCTAAAGTCAAGTGAATGTGACATTTATGTTCAACCATTATTGGCATTTAATTTTATAGTTTGACGACAGATTTTTTTTCGATGGGATAACCAAGTATCACGGTTTTAATTTACCACTTGAACAATAAAAAAATGCTAACTGGCGAGATAAAAAAAAAAGCTATTGGCGAGATTTTCACCCAGCTAACATAAAAGTACCAGGAATTCTTTGCAATCATGGCAACTTTTATGTAGTTTTATTCGAAAAAATAATTTTGATTCTTTAATCAAAATGGTAACCTTTAATATGAAAGCAAAGGAATCAGCCCGTTGTTTACGGCAGTTGCATAACTTGGACTATTATAATATAAACGAAATAATGGCGATAGAATAATATTCGGCGACTTATCACACCTGTGGCTGGCTAACATTAAAGTACCAAAATAGCCGCCTGGAATATAAAAAGCGAAGGGATCCGCCTGGAGCTGTTGATGATAGTCACATGATTTAGGCTATTATTATAGAGATTGTTTTCAATTCTAAAAATAGTGTAAATAACAATATTTCCTAACGAATAAAAATTTATTTACACGTGACTATTAAAAACAGAAAAAAAAAGCTTTAAAATTACTATTAAATGAGTACGTGTGAAAAAGCAGGAAAATATTGAAAATTATGTTTTGAAAATTGTATTTACACGTGAATATTAAAAGGGAAAGGAAACTTTAAAATAATAAATACATTAATATGCGTTTAACCCTTTCACAGACAAGACACTTCTATTCGTAAAATCTTGCAATCAGTGAATGGCACAAGAATTTACAAACAAATTTCGATATACAAAAATGCTTTCATTCACGTACTTAATAAAAGGGAAATTTTCATCCCAATATTCTGGTGCTAAAGTGGCATTTAAGAATTAAAATTAAGTGGTCCAAAAATGAACCACGGCCCTTGAAGGGGTTAAAGCAGCAAATTTTAATAATTGTAGTAAATTTATTATGTCAATCGTTTTATAACGCTGTTAAAAAATACCGAGAGACAAAGACTCTGTTTACTTAATTCATTTTATTTTAGCTTCTTTTGAAATGTTTAATTGATCTTCTTTAACCAAACACGAAAACAACCATTGGATGTCTTAACAGCAACTGATTCTACATTATTTTTTTTAAATCAAAGGGGATTGAATGGAAACCCGTTTACAGGGAGATCGCTACAGGTTTTTACGTAGATTTCGTAAGAAATACTACCTATTGCAGTCGTTACCATGGTGCGACTTTTGAAAAATTCCTTCATAACTTTTCATTATATGACCCCAGGAACCCCAAACCACCCCCACCTAAAAAAATTATATATATATATATATATATGTATGTACTAATTTTTGTCCGCACGATAAAAGTCGCAATTATCCACGGATCGTCCTCAAACTCGCCAACAACTTTGAGATGGTTAATATCTCGGCGGGGATTGAAAATGGACAAAATCGGCCAAAGGGAATAGAAATGGGGGAGGGCTCAAAATTTTTAATACCGTCTTAACGTGATTCTGATAAAACCAGCTCTTACACAACAATGACAGGAAAAAATAAATATTTTTCGTTATATCAGTTGCCAACAATTAAAAAAAAAAACAATAAAATTATCACCACAACAATTGCTTTTCTATTGCAAGATTTCACGCGAAAAATTAAATTAAATAAACAGTTTGACGAATTGAAAACAAATTGAATATTACGCCATAAGCTTTCTAGAGCAAGATTTCCGCAGGAAAACGCAAAATGAAATAATTAGTTGGACAAAGAAAGAAAAAAATCCCTCTCGGCTCAGGCCAACAGTCGGGGGTAGATTTCGAAGTTAAGTACTAAATTCACCAACAAAACTTAAATCAACATTATAGATAAACCCAGTTCCTTTACAAAGAATAAGCTCTAGGGAGCTAAACATTTTGTGAAAATTCTAATATACACGAATACACACACGCACGTATATGGAATAGGTTTAAAAATGGCTAAAACAAATTCAGAAAAATTCAAAGTGTTAAAATATGTTAATATTTCCATAGTCGGGTTTTTATAATGTTTTAATACGTTTCTTCAAACTCACATGACGTTACATATTCACCTGATGAGGTACATTATATTTCCAATATGACGTAATATATATATATATTTAAATCTTCAAACTATTTATTTCATTTTGAGTTGTCATTCTGAAATATTGCTCTAGAAAACTTAAGACGTAATTTTCAATTTGTTTTCAATTCGTCAAACTATTTATTTAATTTATTTTTTCACGTGAAAAATCTTGCAATAGAAAAACAATTGTTGTGGTGAAAATTTTATTGCTTTTTTTTTAATTGTTGGCAACTGATATAACGAAAAATATTTATTTTTTCCTGTCATTGTTGTGTAAGAGCTGGTTTTATCAGAATCAAGTTGAGACGGTATTAAAAATGTTGAGCCCTCCCCCATTTCCATTCCCTTGGGCCGATTTTGTCCATTTTCAATCCCAGCCGAGATATTAACCATCTCAAAGTTGTTGGCGAGTTTGAAGACGATCCGTGCATAATTGCGACTTTTATCGTGCGGACAAAAGTTAGTACATACACACACACACACACACACACACACATATATATATATATATATATATATATATATATATATATATATAAACTTTTTATGTGGGGGTGGTTTTGGGTTCCTGGGGTCATATAATGAAAAGTTATGAAGGAATTTTTCAAAAGTCGCACCATGGTAACGACTGCAATAGGTAGTATTTCTTACGAAATCTACCTAAAAAATTGCGTCATACTGGAAAAATAATGGACCTCAGTAGGTGAATATGTAACGTCATGTGAGTTTGAAAAAACTTATTAAAACGTGATAAAAACCCGACTATGGAAATATTAACATATTTTAACATTTTGAGGTTCTCTCAATTTGTTTTAGCCATTTTTAAACATATTCCATATACATGCGTGTGTGTATTCGTGTATATTAGAATTTTCACAAAATGTTTAGCTCCATTTGAGATCATTCTTAGTGAAGGAACTGGGTTTATCTCTAATCTTGATTTAAGTTTTGTTGGTGAATTTAGTACTTAACTTCGAAATCTACCTCCGCCTGTAGGCCCGAGCCGGCGGGGATTTTTTCAGTATAATTCAATCTTCTCTAATCTTTTTAAAACCGATCAGATTAGCGTGCTTTTAGATTCTGCAGTCTCTGAACGGGGGTTGGCGAGCGTAGCTTGCAGGGGGCAGAGTGACACTATAAAATGTTTATGTATAATGAGATGTCTGCTTTCAAAAGTGAAAAGATTGTCCTCCGCCTGAACAACATATTCAAATCATTTTCTTTCTTTTTTTTTTTTTTTTTTTTTTTTTTTTTTACGAAAGTTAGAACATTGAGGAAAATACTGATATAAAATTTTTAGAACCTGATAAATATTAATTAAGGACATTCTGAGAAACTACATTTCAAACAAACAAAAACTACATGCATTCAAAATTTACTTGTAAGCAAATAATCCCAAAACGGTAATTAAATTATTTTTACACTTTTTTATTTAACTTAACTTGGTTTTTGCATGAGAGGTTGAATTTTATATTTGATCTTTCACTCACTTTCAGATAAATTAAGAAATATAAAAATTATGCACAAAGGTATGCTTCCATTGACAATACAACATTTTAATATTTTTATAAATTAATTATAAATTAATATATTAATTTTAACATGTTTACCCGTTAGCCCATCACAGTTGATAAATCGACGAAAATTCTTTGTATTTACAAGTTGTAACAACAGTGGATTTATTATGCTCTAAACTTTGGTTGCCCAAAATAGATCAAATGGTTGTGATGCTGCAATTATTTTACACAGTAAAAAGTAGAAAATATAAGTAAAAAAAATAAAGAGTGTAATATATTTAAGAAATATGCTTGAATAAATTAACACTTTCATATTAATTGAACAATGATTTATACTTTGAAAAATCAATTTAGAAATTCTAAATGATAGTTTAAATAATTCTTTTTCTTTCTTTCCTCTTTCCATATATAAAACAGAAATAAAGCAAAGATTATATATATTTTTTTTTTTTTCGAAATAAATTGACGAGCTTACATTTTCTACCAAATGTGAAAAAAAAAAAAAAAAAAAAAAAAAAAAAAACAGTGAATTTTACATAACCGGAAAGTTTTTGCTTTAATATTTATTTTTAAGTGAGCTCGTAAAAAAAATTAAATAAAATGCAATACTTATACATTTACTGACGTATACTGTAGTAATTTGTTTCTGGTGTATGAATACGCACTTATTACCGACAGTAGCTAATTTAAAATTTTTATTCCATAAGTCAGTATTAAACAAATCATTTTTTTCTTGTTTTCTGCGTTATTGCTAAAAATTTCATTTTCTCATAGTAAATTCGAGTTCATTTTTTATCTGTAATATAACCTGCATAACACGAAATTTTATTCATAACAAAAAGAATTATTAAAGCATTACAATGAATTAAGAAAACATTACATTTCAAGAACTAGATAAAGGCGATTTTACTTTACTTACAATTTATTTTTTAATAAAACTATCATTCTTTATTCTTTTAAGTAAACTAGGGGATCGAACCCGAGCTCCTCGGGTTACAGAATATAGGTGAAAATCATTTTTTTTAACTGTAATTATTTTTTTACATGTAATATATAATTTAGATTGCCCACTAACATCAAAAAGATTTTTTATATGAAAAATGTCAATTATGCAATCAAATAAAGTTTTGAAATTTATTAAAAGCGATACTTTCACATGTCACCGCATGCTAGGAGTTATTAACTCAAGATTTTTCGACTTACGTCAGTCATTCCGATCATTTCGATGTTTTAAGCGCGTGGATCAATCGCATGTCTGTTAAATTCGTTTCTTATTTACATTATTTTATTTATTTTTCTATTGAGGAAGTTTTAATTTTGTTATGGAACATTAGACGGAAACAACTGCTGAATTTTTTACATTGTTTTAAGGGCAAGCGGATTAACCTTTCGTAATCGAGCTACACGTGATAGAGATAAATTTAAAAATAATTTATGCTTGAAAATCAATATACATATTACGCTATCGTACGCGCACAGAAATCGCGATTATTTGTTAATTGTTTAATGGCAACGCCCGAATAAAACGCATCTCATTGGTTATTGTGTAATATTTTTAAAAATGGAATAACAATAAATAAATAAAAAGTTTAATTAATAACTATAGAACAAAACAATTTATATAATTAAAACAAATAAAATAAAAGTAAATAAACTGTTTATTAATAAATAAACAACCTCCGGTTTACCATATGAAGCAAAATAAGGACACTTTGGCGCCAGTTAAGTACCCCGGTACGTATATGACTTTGGCGTCAGAAAAAAGTCGCGCCAACGATGTGCGTGTATGACACCTGTGCCATCTTTTATTCATCTAATTTAAAATACAATAAATAAATAAATAAATAAAGGTAATTTTCCTGTATAGGTACTTGGCGAAATAATAAAAAGATCCATGGCGAGAAAAGAAATTTCTTTCTGGCAACCGATTTAATCAAAATATTTTTTTCAAATAAAACTACATAAAAGTTGCCGTGATAGCAAAGAGTTCGTACTTTTTTTAGCTGGGCGCAATTCTCGCCAATAGCATTTTTTTTTTAACTCGCCAGCAGCATTTTTTATTTTTCTTGGGGTAAATTAAAACAATGCTTTGATGTTGAAATGAAATGGTTTATGGTATTGTTTATTCTTTTTCTTTTTTTAAAGAATTTTTTTATGAATTTTAAAGGTTTCATTTTTAAATTAAAGTTATCCATTCTAAATAAAATGAGTGAAATGATTATATGGAAAAAAAAATGTGACGGGTACAATGTTTGGCGATTTATCACCTGTGCCCGATTAACATAAAAATAGGGAGTTCTCGATTTCTCTATAAGTATCTTCCAATTTGGCGGATTGAGCAAGTAAATTAAATTATGAATAAAAGTAACACGATACTATGCCTAGCATACATTTAAGGGAGACCAAACTGGTCACCACGGGCGGCTAGTTATTTTAAAAACCATAATAACCCAGTCAATTAAGATACAATTTTCAAACAAATTGCATTTGAAAGTAGATTTTTTTCTCCATTTGACGGTTTAAAAAAATGAAAATATGCGATATTTAGAAATTTAAAAAATCGCTGACATAGCACGTATTTTAATTTCATTTTTTTTCAGTTTATATGAGAAAATGATAACAAAAAGGTACAGAAATATAATATCTTCTTTCCTCTGTGATTATTTTTCCCTTTACTTTCAATCATCCACGACTTTCAACAGAAATGGAGTTCTTCAGTTGCCACAATTACAAAAAATGTATTAAAAACTAAAAAAAAATTAATATCTCAAAATTAAATTGAGATACCGCTTTCAAACAAATTGCATTTAAAAGAGCATTTTTTTCCTTATACGACGGTGTAAAAATTTTAAATGTGCGATGTTTAGACGTTTAAAAATTTGCAGTAGAGAAAATTGCAAAACCAAAATTTTATTTCAAATTTCAAAGTGCTGCCATTCGCAAAATGACGTATGCGTTACGCACAGATAAGTTTGTCCTTTATAATATAGATAGGAGTAAGTTAAAAATAAATGTGCCTTTTAGCTTTAGCTTATTGTATCTTTACCCATATGAAATGCATTTTGTATGCCCTTAAATTAAATTTGTTGGGGGGAAAAACTATTTCCAGAAGGTATAATTTCATATTAGGTAGATTTCTTTACAAAAAGCTACCTATTGCAGCCGTTCGGAGGAAAGCGATTTCAAAAAATGTTGGTATATTTTCATCGATCATGACCCTCAGACCCCGAAACCACCCTCCGTTCAAAATTGATATATATAAATATATATATATATATCAATATATATATATATATATATCTGACCTATGTCACACTGTAACTCTCGTATTTATGAACCGATTTGGATGTAATTCGGTGTGTACATAGTACATACCAATGTCTCGACCGAGTTCGTTGGCCAGATTCATTCACCATTTTGTTTCAAAAGGGCGGCCATTTAAAAATTTTAAAAAAAATTAAAATTTAAAATGTGGTACCAAAAAGTTGAAAATGGAAAAATATTTTTGTCTTATGTATTTGACCTTTATACAAAGACTCCGTAGCAGTTTTTGTTTCGTCTATATCTTAAAAAATGGCTGAGTTATAGCATTTTGAATTTCTAGCACAGCTGACGTTTTGAAACGACCTGAATTTTGTCACGCGATAAAAGGCGTATTTACGAACCTATTTGGATGTAACTTCGTTTATACATAGTACAGACCAATGTCTCTACCGAGATCGTTGGCCAGCTTCATCCGCCATTTTGTTTAAAAATGGCGGCCATTTAAAATTTTAAGAAAAATTTAAATTTGAAATGTGGTACCAAAAAACTAAAAATTGAAAAAATATTTTTTTCTTATGTGTTTGACCTCGATAAAAAGATTAGGGAGCAGTTTTTGTTTCGTCTATATCTTAAAAAATGGCTGAGTTATAGCATTTTGAATTTCTAGCGTGACTGACATTTTGAAACGCCCTGATTTTTGTCACGCGATAACAGGCGTATTTATGAACCGATTTGAATGTAACTTGGACTGTACGTAGTACATACCAATGTTTCGACCGAGTTTGTTGGCCAGCTTCATTCGCCATCTTGTTTCAAATGGGTTGCCATTTAAAAAAAAAATGTAATTTAAAATTTAAAATGAGGTATTAAAAAATTGGAAAATGAAAAAGATTTTTTTTTATGTGTTTCGTTTTGATACAAAGATTTTGGAGCAGTTTTTGTTTCTGTAAATTTGATCTTTTGTTTATATCTTAAAAAGTGGTTGAATTATAGCACTTTAAATTTCTATCATGGCTAACACTTTGAAACGATCTTGTATTTGTCTCGCGATACCACACGTATTCGCCTATTTCGATGGAAGAAGGCATGTGGATAGTATACATCAATATTTCGACCAAGTTCGCTGGCCAGCTTCATCAGCCATCTTGTTTAAAAATGGCGGCCATTAAATTAAAAAAATATATATTTAAAGTGATGTGCAAAAAAATTAGAAATTGAAAATGGTTTCTTTCTTAAGTATTTGACCTTGATATAAGGATTCAGGAGCATTTTTTGTTTGTCTTTATCTTAAAAAATGGATCAGATATAGCAGTTTCAATTTCTAACGTGGGTGACATTTTGAAAAATCTGATTTTTTGCCTGCGACAGCACTCGTATGTATCAACCGATTCCGATGTGAGTGAGCATGTGCACAGCAATTACTAAGGTCTCGACCAAGTTCACTGGTTAGCCTCATCCACCATGTTGTCTTAAAATGGCAGGCACTTTAAGAAATCGCCGAATATGGCAGCGAAATATAAGTTACTTTAAATAAAAGCAGCTTGGATAAAGCTGACTAATTTTGCGAAATTCTCATTCATAATGATTTAGTATTGATAAAAATTAGTATTGAATCTCCTACATTCGGTTTCCACTTAATTGAGCTTCGTGTGTTTGAATAATATAAGTTGGCTTTTTTAAAATAAGGAATATGAAAGCTACCTCTTCCTCCCGGCACTGGCCGGAAGGACTTTTAGGTAGCTTTCTTTACAAAAAGCTACCTATTGCAGCCGTTCGGAGGAAAGCGATTTCAAAAAATTTTGGTATATTTTCATCGATCATGACCCTCAGACCCCGAAACCACCCTCCGTTCAAAATTGATATATATAAATATATATATATATATATATATATATATATATATATATATATTTATATATATATATATATCTGACCTATGTCACACTGTAACTCTCGTATTTATGAACCGATTTGGATGTAATTCGGTGTGTACATAGTACATACCAATGTCTCGACCGAGTTCGTTGGCCAGATTCATCCGCCATTTTGTTTCAAAAGGGCGGCCATTTAAAAATTTAAAAAAAAATTAAAATTTAAAATGTGGTACCAAAAAATTGAAAATGGAAAAATATTTTTGTCTTATGTATTTGACCTTTATACAAAGACTCCGTAGCAGTTTTTGTTTCGTCTATATCTTAAAAAATGGCTGAGTTATAGCATTTTGAATTTCTAGCGCAGCTGACGTTTTGAAACGACCTGAATTTTGTCACGCGATAAAAGGCGTATTTACGAACCGATTTGGATGTAACTTCGTTTATACATAGTACAGACCAATGTCTCTACCGAGTTCGTTGGCCAGCTTCATCCGCCATTTTGTTTAAAAATGGCGGCCATTTAAAAGTTTAAGAAAAATTTAAATTTGAAATGTGGTACCAAAAAACTAAAAATTGAAAAAAACATTTTTTTCTTATGTGTTTGACCTCGATAAAAAGATTCGGGAGCAGTTTTTGTTTCGTCTATATCTTAAAAAATGGCTGAGTTATAGCATTTTGAATTTCTAGCGTGACTGACATTTTGAAACGCCCTGATTTTTGTCACGCGATAACAGGCGTATTTATGAACCGATTTGAATGTAACTTGGACTGTACGTAGTACATACCAATGTTTCGACCGAGTTTGTTGGCCAGCTTCATTCGCCATCTTGTTTCAAATGGGTTGCCATTTAAAAAAAAATGTAATTTAAAATTTAAAATGAGGTATTAAAAAATTGGAAAATGAAAAAGATTTTTTTTATGTGTTTGGTTTTGATACAAAGATTTTGGAGCAGTTTTTGTTTCTGTAAATTTGTTCTTTTGTTTATATCTTAAAAAGTGGTTGAATTATAGCACTTTACATTTCTATCATGGTTAACACTTTGAAACGATCTTGTATTTGTCTCGCGATATCACACGTATTCGCCTATTTCGATGGAAGAAGGCATGTGGATAGTATACATCAATATTTCGACCAAGTTCGCTGGCCAGCTTCATCAGCCATCTTGTTTAAAAATGGCGGCCATTAAATTAAATATATATATATTTAAAGTGATGTGCAAAAAAATTAGAAATTGAAAAAGGTTTCTTTCTTAAGTATTTGACCTTGATATAAGGATTCAGGAGCATTTTTTGTTTGTCTTTATCTTAAAAAATGGATCAGATATAGCAGTTTCAATTTCTAACGTGGGTGACATTTTGAAAAATCTGATTTTTTGCCTGCGACAGCACTCGTATGTATCAACCGATTCCGATGTGAGTGAGCATGTGCACAGCAATTACTAAGGTCTCGACCAAGTTCACTGGTTAGCCTCATCCACCATGTTGTCTTAAAATGGAGGCACTTTAAGAAATCGCCGAATTTGGCAGCGAAATATAAGTTACTTTAAATAAAAGCAGCTTGGATAAAGCTGACTAATTTTGCGAAATTCTCATTCATAATGATTTAGTATTGATAAAAATTAGTATTGAATCTCCTACATTCGGTTTCCACTTAATTGAGCTTCGTGTGTTTGAATAATATAAGTTGGCTTTTTTAAAATAAGGAATATGAAAGCTACCTCTTCCTCCCGGCACTGGCCGGAAGGACTTTTAGGTAGCTTTCTTTACAAAAAGCTACCTATTGCAGCCGTTCGGAGGAAAGCGATTTCAAAAAATTTTGGTATATTTTCATCGATCATGACCCTCAGACCCCGAAACCACCCTCCGTTCAAAATTGATATATATAAATATATATATATATATATATATATATATATATATATCAATATATATATATATATATATATATATATATATATATATATTTATATATATATATATATCTGACCTATGTCACACTGTAACTCTCGTATTTATGAACCGATTTGGATGTAATTCGGTGTGTACATAGTACATACCAATGTCTCGACCGAGTTCGTTGGCCAGATTCATTCACCATTTTGTTTCAAAAGGGCGGCCATTTAAAAATTTTAAAAAAAATTAAAATTTAAAATGTGGTACCAAAAAGTTGAAAATGGAAAAATATTTTTGTCTTATGTATTTGACCTTTATACAAAGACTCCGTAGCAGTTTTTGTTTCGTCTATATCTTAAAAAATGGCTGAGTTATAGCATTTTGAATTTCTAGCACAGCTGACGTTTTGAAACGACCTGAATTTTGTCACGCGATAAAAGGCGTATTTACGAACCTATTTGGATGTAACTTCGTTTATACATAGTACAGACCAATGTCTCTACCGAGATCGTTGGCCAGCTTCATCCGCCATTTTGTTTAAAAATGGCGGCCATTTAAAATTTTAAGAAAAATTTAAATTTGAAATGTGGTACCAAAAAACTAAAAATTGAAAAAATATTTTTTTCTTATGTGTTTGACCTCGATAAAAAGATTAGGGAGCAGTTTTTGTTTCGTCTATATCTTAAAAAATGGCTGAGTTATAGCATTTTGAATTTCTAGCGTGACTGACATTTTGAAACGCCCTGATTTTTGTCACGCGATAACAGGCGTATTTATGAACCGATTTGAATGTAACTTGGACTGTACGTAGTACATACCAATGTTTCGACCGAGTTTGTTGGCCAGCTTCATTCGCCATCTTGTTTCAAATGGGTTGCCATTTAAAAAAAAAATGTAATTTAAAATTTAAAATGAGGTATTAAAAAATTGGAAAATGAAAAAGATTTTTTTTTATGTGTTTCGTTTTGATACAAAGATTTTGGAGCAGTTTTTGTTTCTGTAAATTTGATCTTTTGTTTATATCTTAAAAAGTGGTTGAATTATAGCACTTTAAATTTCTATCATGGCTAACACTTTGAAACGATCTTGTATTTGTCTCGCGATACCACACGTATTCGCCTATTTCGATGGAAGAAGGCATGTGGATAGTATACATCAATATTTCGACCAAGTTCGCTGGCCAGCTTCATCAGCCATCTTGTTTAAAAATGGCGGCCATTAAATTAAAAAAATATATATTTAAAGTGATGTGCAAAAAAATTAGAAATTGAAAATGGTTTCTTTCTTAAGTATTTGACCTTGATATAAGGATTCAGGAGCATTTTTTGTTTGTCTTTATCTTAAAAAATGGATCAGATATAGCAGTTTCAATTTCTAACGTGGGTGACATTTTGAAAAATCTGATTTTTTGCCTGCGACAGCACTCGTATGTATCAACCGATTCCGATGTGAGTGAGCATGTGCACAGCAATTACTAAGGTCTCGACCAAGTTCACTGGTTAGCCTCATCCACCATGTTGTCTTAAAATGGCAGGCACTTTAAGAAATCGCCGAATATGGCAGCGAAATATAAGTTACTTTAAATAAAAGCAGCTTGGATAAAGCTGACTAATTTTGCGAAATTCTCATTCATAATGATTTAGTATTGATAAAAATTAGTATTGAATCTCCTACATTCGGTTTCCACTTAATTGAGCTTCGTGTGTTTGAATAATATAAGTTGGCTTTTTTAAAATAAGGAATATGAAAGCTACCTCTTCCTCCCGGCACTGGCCGGAAGGACTTTTAGGTAGCTTTCTTTACAAAAAGCTACCTATTGCAGCCGTTCGGAGGAAAGCGATTTCAAAAAATTTTGGTATATTTTCATCGATCATGACCCTCAGACCCCGAAACCACCCTCCGTTCAAAATTGATATATATAAATATATATATATATATATATATATATATATATATATATATATATTATATATATATATATATATATCTGACCTATGTCACACTGTAACTCTCGTATTTATGAACCGATTTGGATGTAATTCGGTGTGTACATAGTACATACCAATGTCTCGACCGAGTTCGTTGGCCAGATTCATCCGCCATTTTGTTTCAAAAGGGCGGCCATTTAAAAATTTAAAAAAAAATTAAAATTTAAAATGTGGTACCAAAAAATTGAAAATGGAAAAATATTTTTGTCTTATGTATTTGACCTTTATACAAAGACTCCGTAGCAGTTTTTGTTTCGTCTATATCTTAAAAAATGGCTGAGTTATAGCATTTTGAATTTCTAGCGCAGCTGACGTTTTGAAACGACCTGAATTTTGTCACGCGATAAAAGGCGTATTTACGAACCGATTTGGATGTAACTTCGTTTATACATAGTACAGACCAATGTCTCTACCGAGTTCGTTGGCCAGCTTCATCCGCCATTTTGTTTAAAAATGGCGGCCATTTAAAAGTTTAAGAAAAATTTAAATTTGAAATGTGGTACCAAAAAACTAAAAATTGAAAAAACATTTTTTTCTTATGTGTTTGACCTCGATAAAAAGATTCGGGAGCAGTTTTTGTTTCGTCTATATCTTAAAAAATGGCTGAGTTATAGCATTTTGAATTTCTAGCGTGACTGACATTTTGAAACGCCCTGATTTTTGTCACGCGATAACAGGCGTATTTATGAACCGATTTGAATGTAACTTGGACTGTACGTAGTACATACCAATGTTTCGACCGAGTTTGTTGGCCAGCTTCATTCGCCATCTTGTTTCAAATGGGTTGCCATTTAAAAAAAAATGTAATTTAAAATTTAAAATGAGGTATTAAAAAATTGGAAAATGAAAAAGATTTTTTTTATGTGTTTGGTTTTGATACAAAGATTTTGGAGCAGTTTTTGTTTCTGTAAATTTGTTCTTTTGTTTATATCTTAAAAAGTGGTTGAATTATAGCACTTTACATTTCTATCATGGTTAACACTTTGAAACGATCTTGTATTTGTCTCGCGATATCACACGTATTCGCCTATTTCGATGGAAGAAGGCATGTGGATAGTATACATCAATATTTCGACCAAGTTCGCTGGCCAGCTTCATCAGCCATCTTGTTTAAAAATGGCGGCCATTAAATTAAATATATATATATTTAAAGTGATGTGCAAAAAAATTAGAAATTGAAAAAGGTTTCTTTCTTAAGTATTTGACCTTGATATAAGGATTCAGGAGCATTTTTTGTTTGTCTTTATCTTAAAAAATGGATCAGATATAGCAGTTTCAATTTCTAACGTGGGTGACATTTTGAAAAATCTGATTTTTTGCCTGCGACAGCACTCGTATGTATCAACCGATTCCGATGTGAGTGAGCATGTGCACAGCAATTACTAAGGTCTCGACCAAGTTCACTGGTTAGCCTCATCCACCATGTTGTCTTAAAATGGAGGCACTTTAAGAAATCGCCGAATTTGGCAGCGAAATATAAGTTACTTTAAATAAAAGCAGCTTGGATAAAGCTGACTAATTTTGCGAAATTCTCATTCATAATGATTTAGTATTGATAAAAATTAGTATTGAATCTCCTACATTCGGTTTCCACTTAATTGAGCTTCGTGTGTTTGAATAATATAAGTTGGCTTTTTTAAAATAAGGAATATGAAAGCTACCTCTTCCTCCCGGCACTGGCCGGAAGGACTTTTAGGTAGCTTTCTTTACAAAAAGCTACCTATTGCAGCCGTTCGGAGGAAAGCGATTTCAAAAAATTTTGGTATATTTTCATCGATCATGACCCTCAGACCCCGAAACCACCCTCCGTTCAAAATTGATATATATAAATATATATATATATATATATATATATATATATATATCAATATATATATATATATATATATATATATATTTATATATATATATATATCTGACCTATGTCACACTGTAACTCTCGTATTTATGAACCGATTTGGATGTAATTCGGTGTGTACATAGTACATACCAATGTCTCGACCGAGTTCGTTGGCCAGATTCATCCGCCATTTTGTTTCAAAAGGGCGGCCATTTAAAAATTTAAAAAAAAATTAAAATTTAAAATGTGGTACCAAAAAATTGAAAATGGAAAAATATTTTTGTCTTATGTATTTGACCTTTATACAAAGACTCCGTAGCAGGTTTTGTTTCGTCTATATCTTAAAAAATGGCTGAGTTATAGCATTTTGAATTTCTAGCGCAGCTGACGTTTTGAAACGACCTGAATTTTGTCACGCGATAAAAGGCGTATTTACGAACCGATTTGGATGTAACTTCGTTTATACATAGTACAGACCAATGTCTCTACCGAGTTCGTTGGCCAGCTTCATCCGCCATTTTGTTTAAAAATGGCGGCCATTTAAAATTTTAAGAAAAATTTAAATTTGAAATGTGGTACCAAAAAACTAAAAATTGAAAAAACATTTTTTTCTTATGTGTTTGACCTCGATAAAAAGATTCGGGAGCAGTTTTTGTTTCGTCTATATCTTAAAAAATGGCTGAGTTATAGCATTTTGAATTTCTAGCGTGACTGACATTTTGAAACGCCCTGATTTTTGTCACGCGATAACAGGCGTATTTATGAACCGATTTGAATGTAACTTGGACTGTACGTAGTACATACCAATGTTTCGACCGAGTTTGTTGGCCAGCTTCATTCGCCATCTTGTTTCAAATGGGTTGCCATTTAAAAAAAAATGTAATTTAAAATTTAAAATGAGGTATTAAAAAATTGGAAAATGAAAAAGATTTTTTTTATGTGTTTGGTTTTGATACAAAGATTTTGGAGCAGTTTTTGTTTCTGTAAATTTGTTCTTTTGTTTATATCTTAAAAAGTGGTTGAATTATAGCACTTTAAATTTCTATCATGGTTAACACTTTGAAACGATCTTGTATTTGTCTCGCGATATCACACGTATTCGCCTATTTCGATGGAAGAAGGCATGTGGATAGTATACATCAATATTTCGACCAAGTTCGCTGGCCAGCTTCATCAGCCATCTTGTTTAAAAATGGCGGCCGTTAAATTAAATATATATATATTTAAAGTGATTTGCAAAAAAATTAGAAATTGAAAAAGGTTTCTTTCTTAAGTATTTGACCTTGATATAAGGATTCAGGAGCATTTTTTGTTTGTCTTTATCTTAAAAAATGGATCAGATATAGCAGTTTCAATTTTTAACGTGGGTGACATTTTGAAAAATCTGATTTTTTGCCTGCGACAGCACTCGTATGTATCAACCGATTCCGATGTGAGTGAGCATGTGCACAGCAATTACTAAGGTCTCGACCAAGTTCACTGGTTAGCCTCATCCACCATGTTGTCTTAAAATGGAGGCACTTTAAGAAATCGCCGAATTTGGCAGCGAAATATAAGTTACTTTAAATAAAAGCAGCTTGGATAAAGCTGACTAATTTTGCGAAATTCTCATTCATAATGATTTAGTATAGATAAAAATTATTATTGAATCTCCTACATTCGGTTTCCACTTAATTGAGCTTCGTGTGTTTGAATAATATAAGTTGGCTTTTTTAAAATAAGGAATATGTAAGCTACCTCTTCCTCCCGGCACTGGCCGGAAGGACTTTTTTTCGAATACAACCAACAGCAGCACTTTTCTAAATGAAAATTAATACAAATGTATAAATTAGTAGTACGTTATATTTGATGTGTTAAAATAAACTTTTGACTCTAATTTGATTTTGTGTAAATGAGTCTTTAAAAGATGATGATATTAGATAACAAACAGAAATCAGTGGAAAACAGCTTGCATGCACAATGCAGACAGCTACGGAGAAACCACGTTTCATGTGTAGTGACGTCAAATCCATCCCGTCCCGTTTTCGGATCACGTGTTGCTTTTAATGGGTTTTAAACTGCAAAGTTATTTTAAATAATTTTTACAATTCCGAGTTGAGTTTCGCGGAATGTAAGATCGTCTTCATCAATTAAACATAAAAGAAGGCATAATTTAGAGTTAGTGCAACTTCCCCATTCCAAATTCCTGAAACAGTTTTATCGCAACTATCTTAATATCTGGTAATTGCCATATGGTAAAATCCATCTCTGTGTCAGCAGTAAAATTAAATTATAACTTTATAAAAAATATTTTTAATTCGAATAATAGCAAATAAAAAAGTTTTCGAGGTTAAGAAGGTTAAATAATAATCATTCACATCCCATAAATAGCAAATCACAATGTTCGCATGATTTACAATATAACTCCTTTTCACGATCAGTGTTGGAATAATTGGCGCATTAGCACATATTTTGGCATGGTGTCCGTATAATGGAAAAATCTCCAAAAACATGTATGCAAAATTATTATTCACCAGTGGCATCAAGTAATAAAAAATAGCAACCCCCAAATGCTAAAGATCGCAACAACCACATCGAAACATTTTTCGCCAAAAGAAACTCGAAAGAAAAAAAAAACAGATATGGAAATTTCTTCCCAAAATTTATTTCAGCAAGCAATTATTATTGCAGAATATTTATATATATACATGTATATAATACTAATAATAAAAAGCATAATTGAAAAAATATTTTTTAAGAATATACTTTAGTTCCTAACTTTTGAAGCAGTGAATATTTCTATGCACGAAATTTGCGATGGTATTGTAAAAAAAAAGTAAACAAAAGAAAGCAATGGACAATATTTGGTAATTTCAGTTCTAGTCTGCAAAAACCACTTGTTTGGGAGAAAATAAACCGGCTGTTTGCCTTAGAAAATTAAAGTGATTTTCTTTTTTAAATATGAGCAATTAATTTTTTAACATTATCGTTTATCGATAAGGCAACCCCGATGAGTGACGTGTTCTGGCAACTCCGTTAAGCCTAACATGCGGATAAATCGCCGCTTGGCAACATTTACTACTTGGCAGAAAAGTGGTTTTCACGCCAAGGAAAAAAAAAAAAAAAAAAAAAAAAAAAGATGGCGACCGCGGGAATATGCAGCATCTCTTCCAAAAACTCAAATGTTTGGGGAAAACAATAATCGGTATTTATACGGTATGTTTCCCTACTACAGCATAGTGAAAAATGTTTAAAATATTTGCAATTAAATTTATTTTGTTTGGCTACAAAAGTTAATTCAAATTCCCAATTGAATAAAGTAAAATTCACAGTTAGAGCCATTTTTTAAATCAATTCTGCTAATTTCCCCTGTCAGAAACATAATGGGTGAATAGATAAAAATCAACATAAAATTATTTTAAACTAGTTGGATGTGCCAATCCCAAAACTTTCTTCTATCTTATACACCTTAATATTTCAAAACCTAGTTACACATGTTAATACTTCAATATTATTAGTTCAATACTATACCAACTTTGATTTTCATCTTAAATTTCTGCTCAAGTCAATTAAACGGACTAAAAACGAGTTAATCTATATCATGATATTTGTTAAAATTATTAATTTTTCCTTATTTTGTTGTTATCAGCTGTTTGCGAATAGCCGGCTTAGCAGGAAGCGAGTTCCCGCCGCTACATGAGCCGCCGATGCACAATAGAACTACGAAAAATCAAGAAAAGTATACAAAAATCGCTAGCACAGAGCCCCTTTACCGCGCAATATTTCCAAATTCTAGGAGGACCTGTTAGCCAAAGCCAAAAACAAGCACAAAAATTTTGGTTCAATTGTATGCATAATTTTATACGTTGTTCGATGGTACAATAATGAAAATGGCACAGAGATCGGAATTATAGCGCCCCCTTCTGGCGGAATTTTTTCAAGTTCAGGAAGGACTTGTTTGCCATAGCCAGAAACATGCACACAAAATTTGGTGCAATTATACGGATAACTTCATACACTTTTCGATGGCACAATAATTAAAATGGTACAGACATCGCAATTATAGTGCCCCCTACCGGCAGAATTTTTCCAAATTCAGAGAGGACCTTCGTGACATGACCAAAAACAAACACATAAAATTTGGTTCAATTCTATGCATAACTTCATACACTTTTCGACGGTAAAATATTTAAAAGGGCACAAAAATTTCACAAAAATCGCTATTACAGCGCCCTCTGCGGGCGATTTTTTTACAAATTAAGGGAGGACCTCCTTTGCATAGCCAATAACTTAAAAATTTTTTTTGGTTCAATTCTATGCATAACTTCATACACTTTTCGCTGGTACAATATTCAAAATCGCACAAACATCGCTATTACAGCGCCCCCTAACGGCGAATTTTTTTGCAAATTCAGGGAGGAACTGCTTGCCATATCCAAAAACTTAAAATAAATATTTGGTTTAATTCTACGCATAACTTCATACACTTTTGGACGATACAACATTCAAAATCGCACAAAAATCGGTATTACAGTGCCGCCTACCGGTGAATTTTTTTCAAATTCAGGGAAGTCCAGCTTGCCATATCCAAAAACTTAAAATAAAAATTTGGTTCAATTCTATGCATAACTTCATACACTTTTATATGGTACAATATTCAAAATCGTACAAACATCGCATTTACAGCGCCCCCTACCGGCGAATTTTTTTCAAATTCAGGGAGGACCTGCTTGCTATATCCAGAAACTTAAAATAAAAATTTGGTTCAATTCCATGCATAACTCCATACACTTTTGGATGGTACAATATTCAAAATCGCACAAAAATTGCTATAGCAGAGCCCCCTACCGGCGAATTTTTTCCAAATTCCAGGAGGACCTGCTTGCCATAGCCAAAAACTTAAAATAAAATTTTGGTTTAATTCTATGCATAACTTCATACACTTTTTGATGGTACAATGGCGACAGACAGACGGACAGACGGACAGACGGACGGACGGACAGACGGACAGACGGACAGACGGACACACAGACAGACAGACATTTTCTATAAACATGTTTTTTGGAATCTCTGACCCCTAAAACATGTAAATCCGTCGAAAACCGGAAGTCGAAAAAAATTTCGATTACAATACTTTCTTCTATTGAAGATAGAAGAAAGTAAAAAAGAAAAAAAAAATTCAGATTTTATCTAATGAAATTTTTGAGATGCATTTAATTTTTAACCTGGCGCGCAAAACATAAATCGCCAAATATTTTATTAATTAAAAACTTCCTTACATTTTTAACCATTACGAATATTCCTTTGAAGTTTAAATTAAATATTTTCATTTTATAATATTATTTCTCATTAAATTGTTTTTTTATCTTTCTTTCTTTATTTTAAAATAAATAAGTAACTTTTTTCCCCGAGATATTTATATTATTTCCTAACGGATGTAGGCATTTCAAATCTTTTATTAACGATAATTATCGCCGAAAAAATAGTTTCTGCAACCCTTTCTTGGAAAATATCAATAAAATACTATTATATTTTTTATCAAAAACTTTATCAAAAATTTTATAAAAAATTTCCTTGAAAACATGATTAAATAAAACTAGTTGGATGTGCCAATCCCAAAACTTTCTTCTATCTTATACATCTTAATATTTCAAAAACTAGTTACACATAATAATATTTCAATATTATTAGTTCAATACTATACCAACTTTAATTTTCATCCTAAATTTCTGCTTCAGTCAATTAAACGAACTAAAAACGAGTTAATCTATATCATGATATTTGCTAAAATTAATAGTTTTTGCTTATTCTGTTGTTATCAGATGTTTGCGAATAGCCGGCTTAGCAGGAAGCGAGTTCCCGCCTTTGCACGAGCCGCCGATGGACAACAGAACTACAAAAAATCAAGAAAAGTATACAAAAATTGCTATCACAGAACCCCTTTACTGTGCAATATTTCCAAATTCAACGAGAACCTGTTGTCCAAAGCCAAAAACATGCACAAAAAATTAGGTTCAATTGTAGGCATAACTTCATACACTTTTCGATTGTACAATAATGAAAATGCACAGAGATCGCAATTATAGCGCCCCCTTCTGGCGGAATTTTTTTAAGTTCAGGGATGACTTGCTTGCCATAGCCAGAAACATACACAAAAAAATTGGTTCAATTATATACATAACTCCATACACTTTTCGATGGTACAATAATGAAAATGGTACAGATATCGCAATTATAGCGCCCCCTTCAGGCGGAATTTTTCCAAATTCAGGGAGGACCTTCGTGCCATGACCAAGAACAAACACAAAAAATTTGTCTCAATTCTATGCATAACTTCATACAATTTCGATGGTACAATATTCAAAATGACACAAAAATCGCTATTACAGCGCCCACTACCGGCGATGTTTTTCCAAATTAAGGAAGGACCTGCTTGCCATAGCCAAGAACTTAAAGTAAAAATTTGGTTCAATTCTATGCATAACTTCATACACTTTTGGATGGTACAATATTCAAAATCGCACAAAAATCACTATTACAGCGCCCCCTACCGGCGAATTTTTTCCAAATTCAGGGAGGATCTGCTTGCCATATCCGAAAACTTAAAATAAAAATTTGGTTCAATTCGATGCATAACTTCATGCACTTTTGGGTGGCACAATATTCAAAATCGCACAAAAATGGCTGTTACAGCGCCCCCTACCGGCGAATTTTTTCCAAATGCGGGAAGGACCTACTTGCCATATCCGAAAACATAAAATAAAAATTTGGTTCAATTCGATGCATAACTTCATACACTTTTGTGTGGTAGAATATTCAAAATCGCTCAAAAATCGCTGTTACAGCGCCCCCTACCGGCGAATTTTTTCCAAATGCAGGAAGGACCTACTTGCCATATCCGAAAACTTAAAATAAAAATTCGGTTCAATTCGATGCATAACTTCATACACTTTTGGATGGTACAATATTCAAAATCGCACAAAAATCGCTGTTACAGTGCCCCCTACCGGCGAATATTTTTCCAAATTCAGGGAGGACCTACTTCCCATATCCGAAAACTTAATATAAAAATTTGGTTCAATTCTATGCATAACTTCATACACTTTTGGATGGTACAATATTCAAAATCGCACAAAAATTTATATTATAGCGCCCCCTACCGGCGAATTTTTTCCAAATTCAGGGAGGATCTGCTTGCCATAGCCAAAAACTTAAAATAAAAATTTGGTTCAATTCTATGCATAACTTCATACACTTTTTGATGGTACAATGGCGACAGACAGACGGACAGACGGACAGACGGACGGACGGACAGACGGACACACAGACAGACAGACATTTTCTATAAACATGTTTTTTGGGATCTCTGACCCCTAAAATGTGTAAATCCGTCGAAAACCGGAAGTCGAAAAAAATTTCGATTACAATACTTTCTTCTATTGAAGATAGAAGAAAGTAAAAATAGGTTTCAGCATACGAGTTACTGTACATTTAGATGAAAAGCTTCAGTGGATTCTATATAAATTATATTTTCTATTAAATTCTAAATTTTTATAACGCTTAAAGGTTTAAGTAAATAAATGTCTTGCATTCAGAAGCTGAATACTTTAAACAATATAACCGTAATATGTGATTTCAGACACAATTTTATCTGTACTAATATTATAAAGCGGTAAAAGTTGTTTATTTGTAGGAGGTAAGCTCTGGAAATACCGAACCGATTCCAAAAGTAATGGTATCAAAATGATGGTGTTAGTCCAAATTAGAATATACGCTATAGCTTATGCCCGTGTCACTGGCCAAAATGGGGTGCAGCAGAAACTTGAAATTTGAAATGGTAGTTTCTTATAAGATACTAATGATCTCTAAGGACATTTCTAAAAAAAAAATCGAAATTAAAGAGGAAAAAAATGCGTGAAAAGCGTTCTAAAAAACGTTCTAAATGGCAATTTATATGCAATTTCAGGAACTACAAAACCGACTTAAAAAATAATGGTGCCAAAATGATAGTGGAAACCATTGCTCAAACATAAGCTACATTTTATTTCGGTGCCACTATCAAAGGGGTGCAGGAGCGGAAAAAACGTTCGACATTGCGATTTTTATGTTACTAAAGGCTCAAGATACATGGAATTTGGCATGGTAGTTACTTATTAGATAAAAATGATTTCTAAGAACATTTCTTAAAAAATTCGAAATTTAAAAGGGATGAAAATGCGCGAAAAGAGTTCTAAAAAACGTTCTAAATGTCGATTTCTACGCAATCTCAGAAAGTACCCAACCTATTTCAAAAGTAATGGTTGTAAATTGATGACAGGCCCTTGCTGCACTATAGGCTCTATTTCATGTTGGTGCCACTACCACCTAGGGGTTTCAGAAGCAAAAAACGTTCTAAGTTGCGATTTTTGTGTTATTGACGGGCTTAGAAACCTGAAATTAGCCAGGGCAGTTGTTCATAAGATACAAATGATCTCTAAGAACATTTCCTTCAACATCAAAATTTAAAAGGGATGAAAATGAGCGAAAAGCGTTCTAAAAACCTTTCTAAATTGCGATTTCTACTCAATCTAAGGAAGTACCGAAACGATTTTAAAAACAATGGTGTGAAAACGATGGTGCAGCCCTCGTTCCAACATACGCTGTATTTCATGTCGGTGCCACTAACCCAAAGGGGGTGAAGGAGAAAAAAACGATCTAAATTACATTTCATTTTTTTTGTAATACTGCAGGGATACTGCTAGCAACTTCAAATTAGGCATGTTAGTTACTTATAAGATATAAATGGTCTCTAAGGACATTTCCTAAATAATTCGAAATTTAAAAGGAGTGAAAATGGACGAAAAACGTTCTAAATTGCGATTTCTACGCAATCTCAGGAAGTACCAAACCGATTTTAAAAATAATGGTGTGAAATTATGGTGACAGCCCTAGCTCCAACATAGGCTGTATTTCATGTCGGTGTCACTGCCACGAAGGGGGTGGAGGAGAAAAACACGATCTAAATTGCGTGTTTTTGTAATACTGCAGGGGCTAGCAACTTCAAATTAGGCATGTTAGTTACTTATAACATATAAATGGTCTCTAAGGACATTTCCTAAATGATTCGAAATTTAAAATGAGTGAAAATGGACGAAAAACGTTCTAAAAAACCTTCTAAATTGTGATTTCTACGTAATCACAGAAAGTACCCAAACGATTAAAAAAATAATGGTTGGAAATTGAGGATGACAGCCTTTGTTCCAAAATAGGATCTAGTTCATGTCGGCGTGACTACCACCTTGCGGTGGCGTTTTTAAAATACGTTCAAAATTGTGATTTTTGTAATACTGAAGGGGCTAGCAACTTGAAATTTGGCATGATAATTACTTATGAGATGTAAATACTCTCTGAGAAGAGTTCATTAAAAATTTGAAATTTAAAAGTGGTGAAAATGAACAAAAACGGTTCTAAAAAGGTTCTAAATAGCGATTTATATAGAATCTCAGGAAATATAAACCGATTTCAGAAGTAATGGTTTGAAATTGATGGTAACAGTCCCCGCTCCAACATAGTCTATATTTTTTCACAACCACTTGGAGATAAAAGGAGCAAAAAAGTTCTAAATTACATTTTTTTGTGTTACTGAGGGCGTCTAACATTTTAATTTTGGAATGTTAATTATTTCAAAGATGCAATTGCTCTCTAAGAATTGTCGAATGAAAAATCCAAATTTAAAAGGATGAAAGGAGAGAAAAGCGTTCTAAATTACGACTTCTATGCAATCGTATGAAATAGGAAACTGATTTCAAACATAATGGTTGCAAACTGATGGTGATAGAACCTGCTCAGACATAAGCTATATTTTATGTCGAGGGTTGCAGGAGCAAAAAACTTTCTAAATTGCGATTTCTACGGTACTGAAGAGGATAAAAACTTTAAATATAGCACGATAGTTACAAATAAAATATAAATGTCCTCTAAGAACAGTCGAAAATAAATTCGAAATTAAAAAGGTGTGAACCGAAAGGAAGGAGCAAAAAGCATTCTAAAAGAGTCCTAAATTACGATTTTTAAAGAAACTCAATAATAAACCTATTACAGAAGTTATTGATTGCGAATCAAGAGTGATAGTCCCTGATCCTACACGGGCTATATTGTATGCCGGTGTCACTACCACAGGGTTGGCAGAAACAACAATAAAACCTTTAAAAACTTCTAAATTCCGTACTATAGAATACTAGGAAATACTAACCGATTTCATAATTAATTTTGGCAAAGTAATGGTGACAGTCTCTGTTTCAAAATTTTCGAGACATTCTATTTCAACTCTGTTTCGGGATTTTATGTTGGTGCCACTAACACCAGAGAGGTGGTAGACTGTTAGACAACAAGTTTGAAATTTGACATGATGGTTAATTTTAAGATGTAAATGTGTTAAGATGGTTTCCAACAAATTCAAAACTGCAAATTAATACTGAAATAAGCATAAAGGTCTCAAAACACTATATAAATTACCATTTATTAAGAATTAGATTTAGTTCTTCTTATTAATTAAAATCTCATTTATGTCTATTGCAGTTTTATAATGAAGTTTAGTCAAACTGTGGCTTAATTTGTAATTTTTGAAGTACTGCAAAAAGTGTTCTTCTAATAAAAAATAGTTATGCAAATATCATTTGGCATATTTCAACTATTACGGGAGCAAAGTCGCGGAGTTTGCTAGTAATCTATATTTTAAATAGAAATTTTATGCTCTATATTATAGCTGTATAAAAGCTATTCTCTCAATATTTAATTTTAAAAAGGTAAAGTTTCTTTATTATACAAAAAATTGTAATACTACAAGTGGAAGAATACCTCAATCATGTAACAAAAGGCAATATAAAACCTTTTAGATATTCATGAAAAATATAACATTTTAACAAATAAGACAGAAAGAATAAATATTCTGCACGTTAATTTCTATATATTTCGTCTTGAAATAAGAAATCCTATTTGTAACACGAAATGTGAAACACGATATGAGCGATAATTTTGTAAAGCTGATTATATATGATTGACGTAGAAAGAGGTTATGATATACAGAGATATGCTGTTAAAAATATTAAATAATCAGATATTGGCAATTGCAGTCATAGTGCTTTATTGTTTTGACAAGAACACTCAGAGAAATTGGATATCAATAATTATTCAAATATTATTCAAATAAAACTGACATCCTTTTTTTGTAAATATGATTTTTTTCAGATTTTTAAAAATAAGTATGTTTTTATTTAATTGTCTTGAAAAATATCTATCTAAAGTATCTTTCGATGGGGTTAGTAGATTTAAATATATTCTAATTATATAATAATTAATCATAATTATTAATTATAATTATTAATTATAATTATTAATTATAATAATTAATAATAATTATCTGAAATATTTCAAAATTATTTAAATTTTAGTTTTTTTTTTTTTTTTTTTATAGTTTAAATATAAATAAATCATACACTAATAAATCAACTGCGCTTTCATTTGCATCGACCGTGTATGATAAATGAGTAATATGGATACATCCTTTAATTTATATTTAATTAATATTATTTATAAATAAATAATTATTTTTTAAAGTGCAATCGGTTTCTGTTGATTATGGATTTTATTTTCAGTTTTTTAATCTTCGATTGTATATATAAATATATATCATATATATTATAAAGCAGTAAGATCTAAAAGTTCCGCCCGAATGTTTTCAAAAACTACCCGGTGGATTTTTTTGCAAATAGTGTCATTCGATAGAGAATATTCACGTGGTGGTTTATGAGTAAAATATACAGGGATAACTATGATTTTTGGTAAAAAATTTCGCATTTTATTGTTATTTTGAACGAAAAGGTTGACAGAGGTTATTTTTTGGCGACAAATGAATTGAAATCGCTGTATCCGTTAGAAAATAAATGAAAAAATAATTACTGATATTTAATTGTAAGAAAGAAAGAAAAATCCATTTAAATCAGGGATTATGTTAAAAAACGAATATATTTAATTTAAACCTAAAAGAAATATTTGAAATTTAATTTAAACCTGAAAGAAACATTTGTAATGCTTAAAAATTAATTTAATGAGAAATATTACAATTGATACGCAATATTTGGCTCTTTATCGCTTGCGTTAGATTATAGAAATGAATCTGAAAATTTGATTAGATGAATTTTTAATGACTTTTTTTTCTTTTTGTTCTTTTCTTTTTCTTTTTATCTAATTGCCCCATCACGTAACTTATAGAAGAAACAAGCAGATGTAATTGTGAGTCAAATGTGTAATTATTTATTTATTTACGATTTTTTATTTTACTTTTCTCGCCAAACAATGTGATTTTAAGTCAAAAATCCAATATTCTCATAAATGGTGTTTTTTCAAGTGAACGAGATCTTTTTTTGACTACATTTTTATTTTCAATTGTAACTTATATAGATATCAGTTAATATTTAGAAAATGGAATCAAATACTTAAATTTTAGTGTGAATTTCAGCCACACATACATATTGTAAAATAATTTCATACTTTTTAATATGTTTTTCACCGTAATTCCGAAAGCATGTGATATTTATAAACTCGAACTCAGATGAATGAATATTATCCATTTTTTTAAGCAAATATTATCTATTGTTTATTTCATTTTTTCTTAAGTCATATCGCCAATACCATTTATAGGAAAATTCACACCTTCGAAATCTAGGAAATGAAGATAGTTTTTAAGGAAATTTATAAAATCATGCGTTATTATTATCGAAAAATTCAACATTTTGAAAAAAAAAATTGCAAGTCTTTTGTAATTCGTCATTTCTTCTTCGTCTTTCTTCATAAATTCTCCTCTGTTATGTAATATTTCAAATGATATTGGACTAATTTTCGATCATCGAGTCACCGCCAAATGGCATATCTATATAGTATCGCTAAGAAAGGATTTTCTAAAATGCCACCTCTAACGGCGTTTTTTGCAAGGGAAGGGGAAAAAATTCCTTAAAAATCGGATATTATAATTATGCGTCAGATGATAGCATAATTTAATGTATTTTTGTATGCTGAATCGATTGGTGCCAAGTAAATTCTTATACGTACAACAGTTCATGACATTTTTCATATTTTTCTAATTTGGCGGTGTCTTTGGCGTCTAAACATCAAAATATCTAACATTACATCCGTTATTGTATAAACAAAAAAAATTCAAATTAACTCTTTTGGATAAAGAATAAAAACGGCTCTATGAGTTTGAAAAAAAAAAAAAAAAAAATACGAGCATCTTAATAAAAAAATGGTACTACTTAGTTATCCCGTTGACCAATTTCGCCAAATTATATAAATCGCTAAACCACTCGCCAAATTACATTAATTGACATAAGTTGTATTTTAATAATGAAAGAACAAATAAATTAGTATAACATTAATCAAAATACAAATAAAACGTCGAAATAAAATTAACTTGATGACGTAAGCACGTTTAACTTCCTTGAAGTCAAGCGAATGGGACATTTACGATCAACCGTTATTGGCATTTAATCTTATAATTTGGCGATAGATTTTTGGTCGACGGCATAACTAAGTAGTATAAAAAAAAAAAAAAAAAATAGTGATTTTATGTAAAATAAAAGGAACAATTTTACTAAGAAATTAGCGTTATAGAACGAAAGGGTACTACTTAGATATTCCGTCGACCAAAAATCTATCGCCAAACTATAAGATGAAATGCCAATAATGGTTGATCGTAAATGTCAAATTCACCTGACTTTAAGCAAGTTACACGTGTTTACGTCACAAAGTGATTTTTATTTCGACGTTTTATTTGTATTTTTATTAATGCTATAATAATTTATTTGTTCTTTCGTTATTTAAAATAAAAATTATGTCAATTTGTATAATTTGGCGAAATTGGTCGACGGGATAACTAAGTAGTACCAACGAAAATATTTAAATATGAAAGCAATGTTTGTAACTACTTAAAAATTATTTTCAATGAAAGAAATTGGAATTGGAATAATATTTGGCGATTTATAATTTGCTCCTCGATAAGAAGAAAAAATGGGTACATTTATAACAGCCGTGCGCAGATCTCGCCAATAGCATTTTTTAAATTGCCAGTAGCAGTAGTTACATTTTGCGTATGTAAATTAAAAATAATTCTTTGTTTTTAATTATGGAATTATTTCCTGTTATTGTTTATCTTTTCAGTTTTTTAAATGAAATTAGTGTAAGGCATGCATTTTAAATGAAATGAGTGAAAGGTTTATATCTTAAATGAAAATAATAAATATAAGAATATGATATGAAAACAATCTTTGTTGATTTATTACCTGCGCCCGGATAACATAAAAGTATCACAAAAGCCACAAATTCACTTTTCTTTGGGCTCATAGGAATCCAATTTAGCCTTCCGTAATCGGATACTTCACATATTGGTGTATTAGCTATAATTTTGAAAGCATCGTTTATGTTTGAAGCGAAAATTTCACGATGAATTCTATTACACAAAATCGCATAATCATCATCTACTATATATTTAAAACGGAAATTTGCATTTCATTCCGATTGTTTATAATACTTTGATAGGATATACTACAAATAGTGGTACAGGTGTCATATAAATATTAGCGCGATTTTTTACCGACACCAATTTGGCGAAAACATAAACAGAATTAACAACTTCCGGGTTACCATATCAAGCAAAATAACGACACGTTGGCGCCAGTTAAGTATTGTTGCGTATTGCAATGTTTCTGACATTGGCGTCAGAAAAAAATCGCGCCTATATGGGGCATGTATGATATCTGTGCCCAAGTGGTTAGGTGATAATTTTGGAAAGGTTTTATTGTATACATATTGTTCAACGCTACTTAGTCATAGAGCAAAAAAAAAAAAAAAGTTAAAAAATTAAGTGAACCTGATTATGAACGTTTAGCCTTTTTTTTTTTTTTTTTTTTTTTTTAAATCTACAGTCTACAGTACGTATTTTGATACAAGTGGCACTGTTATATGACGTTTCAGGAATGGTGTTATTCTATAACATTTCATTATATGTTGATTAGTTATAGAGCTATTAATTTTTGTTGTCATAACGGTCTCATTACCCTACCAAAAGTGCATTGTTAGTAATCAACTAAAATAATTACTTCTTAATAGCTAAATTTTGTCCAACGCTTTAGATAATATTATATCACAATGGCGTTCGCATCGTTTTCAGCAATGAGTAAGGTCCAGCTGAAGGTCCATAATTTTTAAAATGCAAATTCAAATTCATCATGTTCATTTGAAAAAACTGACCAGCGCAGCGGGCACAGCCTGCTCGTAATAAATAATTGTAAAGGTTTTTTATTTTTTTAGAGGTGCGATTTTGAAACTACCAACACCGTATCCACAGCTCAATATGTTATATATTTACCATTTCAAATTGTGCAAAACATTATCAATTAATTGTGAAGTATCAGTAATATTTTTTATGAAACACTTTTCTTAATATTAACGAAGAAAAACCATCGGTCACAAGAAATATGGATGCAGATCTAGGAGTGTACCAGGGAGATCTACCCAGATTTTAATTGGTCAATTTCCTAATCATTACTTTTTTATATATAGAAGGATGGCTGTGTGTGCTTTGAAACGCACCTTTGATACATAGAGTAGGTGGGTTTAAAGATACGTACTTTCCATACATTTTTATTTTTAACGCACACATTGGTCTAAACATATGTAATGAGTGATTGAAATGTTAGATTAGAACCTTAGGCATGTGCCACCATCAACCGACATTATGTCAAATTATAATTCTTTTAGAAATTGCAATTTTTAAAAATCTTTGCTCTGCGTATCTTTGCCCCATCGGTTGGGGTAAAAGTAGCCAGTGGCGGGTCAAAGTCACGAAGTGTGTATTCTTGCCCCATTACTGTGGCTTTTTGCCCCATTTGCAATAAAACGAATGAGTTATGCAAAAGCATTAGTAAACTTCACAATTATTTATATTTAGACTGAAAATATTAAGTTAAACCATGAAAAAAAAGAAAAAACAGCGATCGGTTAGATCTCAAATAGCAGTTAACCTCTAACTACTGTGACAAAAATTATTGCATAAATACTGTGAGCGGTCTCAAAGACCCCTTGATCGTAGAATGAATAAAATGGTTTACTGACCCATAAGATACTATTTTTGTGCTAAATTTTTTGTAAAGGCCTATTATAATAAAATTTCTCCTCATTTAGAAGTTTTTAGTGATATTACTAAGTTATCAAACTAAACAAAATTAAACTAACATCAATAGTTAAATGGAAAATTACAATTTAAGGTATGAAATCTAATTATAGCAGTGGTCTGGGAGACCGTTAACAGGAATTAAGGGTTAAGACTTAAAACAAAATCGTTTTTGAAACAAGAATGAAAAAGGAATAGGTAGTTAACTAGCTTATATTACCTAAGTAGCTATTATATTTTATATAATACTAACAATTAAAAAATAAAATTTTCCACAACGTAAGTGTGGAAAGCTTTGCATTTTGCTAAAACGATAGGTCAAAGCCCCGCATCTTAAACTTGTGCGTATCCTTTCCCCAAGATCGGTGCGTACTTTCACCGCATTCTTAAGTATTTTACTTAACCGGCTACATACAAGTTTAAACAAATGCTATCGAGGTAAACTATACGGCATTTAGAAGCTATAGAGCTTCCGTTCTCCATTGAATTTTTTGATTTGTAAAAATTCAAATAATATTCAGCTAAACAATAACGTGAAATTTTAAACATATTCGATTAAAATTCGAAAATTTAAACATACCCCATTTTCTTGGCACCGAGTGCTACTTTTTTCACAAGGTTTGAACACACAACTACTACACTTGAGACCAAACTACCACCTAGCAGTTAAGATTGTAGAAATGTTTCTTCATATGAAATCAGCCAGTGCGTATCTTTGCCTCGTGCGTATTGTTCGGACCTTGTGCGCATGCCGAACGAGCTCCGTAGCTTTGCGGTCATGTGACCCAGTTCAGTTGTGGCTTAGCTGCCATTGCGGCACGTTGTGTATTCGAGCGGGTCTTATCCCCAAGTATATAGTTGTTCTTTAGCTGCCATTTCGGCACATTGTGTATTCGTGCGGGTGTTATCCCCAAGTATAGTATGTTGTTCTTGAGCTGCCATTGTGGCACATTATGCTATAGCGGGTCTTATCCCCAATTATTCTGTTGCTTATAGCGGGAGTATTCCCCAAAAGATGTTTTATGAACGTCACTTGTTCTAACAGCGGGTTATTACCCCAAAGTCACCTCATCATTCTACATGTTTTTCAGTGTTTGTGATTGTTTGTAACATTTGTGTGCTGTGTGATATAAAAATGTGAAAAAGAAAACTATTTGTCTTCAATCTTAAAGTTACGCACAGTATTCATACATTGTTGTGGTCCGTCGAGCCGGAGCGAAATAGCTGCTATGGAAAAATTAAATAGAACAAAGGGTGCTCTAAAAGGTGCTATAACGAAATTAGAAAATTTCGTAAAAGATAATACAGACGAAATTAATTACTCGAGTACCGAGCTCGAAATAAAGATTCGAAAATTACCCGAGCTTCAAGCAAAAGTATCGGAAATACGGGATAAATATTATGATATCCCTGAGATTAAGGACTTACCAGAAATCGAAAACGAGTTAGATGAACTCGAAGATCGTCTCGAGAAACTTGAGGTAAGTCTCAACATATTTCTTAAAAATCTTAAAGTTTCTGAAATAAATGTGCATGCTGATAGTATTGAATCTATAAGTTCGAATAATATTAAAGTTAAGTTACCTGAAATCCCACTACCAACATTCAATGGTAAATATGAAGAGTGGTCAATCTTTAAAGTACAATTTACAAATTTAATTATAAATAATGCTCAGTTAAATGACGCTCAGAAGCTGTTTTATTTGCGAGCATCGCTAAAAAATGAAGCAAAACAACTAGAGAGCCCAGACGATTCCTTTCAGTCATTGTTTACAGCACTTACTGAAAGATTAGAAAATCAACGTTTGCTCATTGACACTCATTTATCGGCTATAGTTAATTATGAAAAAATACATTACGAGTCTTCTAAAGAATTGAGATCCTTTATTGATTGTGTAAATAAAAATTTGAGGGCCTTAAAAGTATTACAATATGAACAAAACAATCTGTCTGATGCTATCCTTATCAATATTATATTGCAAAAGGTAGATAAGGAATCTCGAAAATTATTTGAATATTCGATTAAAAAATCAGAATACCCGCAATTTAATGAATTAATGTCATTTTTGGAAAACCGCAGTTCTACGTTAGAAAGCGTAAATAGATACTCTGCTTCAAAACCCTTAAACAAAAACATTCCTCTTT
The DNA here is from genome assembly GCA_963932465.1 of Maratus speciosus. NCBI lineage: Eukaryota > Metazoa > Arthropoda > Arachnida > Araneae > Salticidae > Maratus > Maratus speciosus. The sequence goes on along the minus strand of OZ010795.1, from coordinate 415,759,747 downwards.
CGAACAAACAAAAAAATTTCATGCTAAATTCGAATGATAAATCGAATGGAAAAACTTGTATTTTGTGTAAATTGGCCTTTCATAATTTGAACAAATGTTCTCAGTTTCTAAAAATGAATGTTTCTGAACGATACGATTTTGTGAAGAAAAATAAACTGTGTATTAATTGTTTGAATAATTCTCATTTCTTAAATTCTTGCATTTCAAAATATAATTGTAATACCTGTGGATTGCGACACAGCTCATGGCTTCATCGAGAAAAAGAAAATAAATCCAAAAATGAATTGGCTTCCCCCCAAATTTCCTCCCCTCTTGCAGGTGCGGTAAATAGAGAAATGAAAAACATTTCGGTAAATAATGACGAATCCTTAAAGACCTTGAATAATATAAGTAAAGAAAGAAAATCAATTTTATTGAGTACATGCTTTGTTTTTATAGAAGATAATTTCGGAAATAAACGAAGGTTTAGAGTCATTTTGGATAATGCTAGCAATGTCAATATTTTAACTAAGGATTGCGCTGACATGCTGAAATTTAAAAAAAGGATAATTAATGTACCCGTTACAGGATTAAACGGTTATACTTATAATGTAAAAAATAAAATTTCGAGTGTAATTACAAACGAAGATGGCTCTTTCAGGGAGAATATAGATTTCTTAATTGTTCCCAAAATCACGGATGTAATTCCATCAAAGCAATTAAATGTATCGGACATTAATTTACCGAATATTGTGGAACTGGCAGACCCCACATTTTTCAAACCGGGAAAAGTTCACGCATTGGTTGGCGCTGAATTATTTTATAGAATTTTAAAGCATAATTCAGTTAAGATAAATGATAAACTTTTTCTGCAAGACACTGTTTTTGGATGGATCCCAACTGGGGCGCTAGAGGAGAACACGCAAACAAACAATATTACTATGTGCAATTTCGTTAGAGATTTCGATGAAATAAATGATAATTTAAAACAATTTTGGGAGCTTGAGTCTATAGGCATAAAACATTATGATCCGAAAATATCGGAAACTGATCAAGCACAACAAATATTCGATAAAACTGTCAAATTTGTAGGCGATCGTTATGAAGTTCAGTTACCGTGGAAAAAAGACTGGAAGGATTTAAATGATAATTTTAATGTTGCGAAACAGCGTTTGGAAGGTCTAAAGAGAAAATTTTATCGAAACCCAGAGCTTTTTCGACAATATTCTGAAATAATCACGGAATATTTAAAGCAAGGAATTATAGAGCAGGTGCAAGAAAATGAACCTGTTTTAGACAGGGCAGTTTATTATTTGCCCCATCATGCGGTCTGTAAAGAAGATAAACTTACTACAAAGGTCCGAATCGTCTTCGATGCCAGCTCTCATGATAACAATGATTTGTCCCTTAATGACTGTTTATGGCCCGGCACCAACTTAAATCCACTTCTATTTGATATTTTAATCCACTTCAGATTATACGAAATTGCCTTTTCTTCTGATATCGAGAAGGCGTTCCTTCAAATCTCACTAGCTGAAAAAGATCGGGATTCTGTCCGTTTTCTGTGGTATGATGATGGTTTAAAATCTTTCAAGGTCTTCAGATTCAAACGTGTTATTTTTGGAGTCAATGCCTCTCCATTCCTCCTATCTGCTACCATAAAGGAGCACATCAAGCGGTTTACGAACCTACACCCAAGAACTGTTCACCTACTCGATAAATATATTTATGTGGACGATTTTATATCTGGCGAAGATACGCTGCAAGAAGCTCTTGATGTTTCCCTGAATGCTAACAAAATAATGTCTGAAGCAGGAATGATTCTTCGAAAATGGATAACAAATGATGAAGCGTTACTGCAGTGCTGGCAAAAGGAAGGTTTAAATATTCAAGCAGAACATGCTGCAATAAGCCTAGGAAGCAATCTAAGCAAGGTATTAGGAATGTCCTGGAAAACAGAAGAAGATTGTCTGACATTCGAAGTCAAAAGTTTAATAGAATTCTTGTCATCGCAAAAAAGCTCAAAACGTCTACTATTGCAAGCAGTTGGTAAAATCTTCGATCCGTTAGGCATGCTGACGCCATTCACCATTAGAATAAAATGCCTGTTCCAAGAACTATGGCTAAAGAAGACAGCATGGGATGAACAGTTACCAACTAATGTGCACGAAAAATGGTTAAAGTGGCTCGAAGAACTTCCAAATTTAGCAGAATTAAAAATTCCGAGGAAAATCCTTGGTTGCTTGAATCAAGTAATAGCTGTAGAAATACACGCCTTTTCTGATGCTAGTAAAATAGCGTATGGATGTGCAATTTATCTGAGAATAAAAAGAGAGAGTGGTGTGGAAGTCAATCTCGTGACTTCAAAGAGTCGTGTTGCACCGATAAAGGAGATAACTCTGCCTCGGCTAGAACTTCTCGGAGCCTTACTAAGTGCAAGACTGACCAATAAAGTAAAACCCATCCTAGATCAAAAAATCACATCGAAGGTGTACTATTGGACAGATTCCAAAATAACCTTATTCTGGATCAAAGGATCATCAAAGCGATGGAAGCAGTTTGTGGCAAACCGTGTCATAGAGATTAATGCACTTTCAGATTCGAACTCTTGGTATCACTGCTCTAGCAAGGACAATCCTGCCGATCTCTTGACCAGAGGTGCGAGTGTTAATTCTCTTGTAGAGAATCCAATGTGGTTTAGGGGACCAAAATTCCTAGCAGCTGATGACTTAGTGACTGAGCAAGAAACTATTTCTGTGCCAGAAACAGATTATTTTCCCGAGACTAAATCAAAATATAAAAATAACTGTAATGATTTCAATTCTAATATTTCTCTTTCTCTTTTCAGGAATCCTGAAGAAGTAAATTTTTTTCTCAACATAAGTGGTAAATACTATAGTATTCTTCGCATACTGGCATATGTTTATAGGTTTTTTCACAATTGCAAATGCAAGTTAGCAGACCGGCGCAGAGGCAGTCTCACAACCCCAGAAATAAAAAATTCAGAAGTTTCTCTAATTAGATTAGTACAAAATGCAGAATTTCAGGAAGAGATCAAGGGTTTAAAACGGGAATCAAGGGTTCCCCGTTCCAGTAAAATTAAATTTTTATCCCCCTTTTTGGATCAAGATAATATCTTAAGAGTTGGCGGTAGGTTGGAAAATTCAGATTTAAACTTTGATAAGAAGCATCAAATCATTTTGCCGAAAGGCCATAAGCTCACAAAACTCATATTTGAGCATTTTCACAGGAAGCATTTTGATATTGGTCCCCAAACTTTAATCCATTACGTACGTATGCGGTTTTGGCCCGTAAGTGGAAAAAATTTAGCGCGAAAAGTAGTGCATGATTACGTTGTCTGTTTTAAAAACAACCCAGTTACTGCTAAACAAATCATGGGTGACCTCCCATCGGAAAGAGTAACTCCAAATTTTACGTTTAACCATACAGGAGCCGATTTTTGCGGCCCTTTTGAGATTAAATATAAAAATCAAAGAAAGGGGATTTTTCATAAGGTTTATATCGCGATTTTCGTTAGCTTAGTAACAAAATATTTCTTCAGAAATTTAATGAAATCTAATGTATATACTTATTTCTCATTGTTTATGTATTTTAAGGTGCACCTAAGATTTACATGTTATTTTACATTCAACTTTTCTTAAGAACAATATAGAACTATTTTTAGAAAATAGCTTAAATTTTGTAACAAAGAATTTAATTTTATTGTATTGTATAGTCCTTGTTATTGCAACTTATTATTATTGTATTTGTATTGTAATATTATTTTATGGTATTGGTATTTTATTTAGTTCTTGTATTTATAGTGTATTTTAATATTTTGAATGTGCTACGCACATTGCAACGCGGGGCGGCATGTTCGGACCTTGTGCGCATGCCGAACGAGCTCCGTAGCTTTGCGGTCATGTGACCCAGTTCAGTTGTGGCTTAGCTGCCATTGCGGCACGTTGTGTATTCGAGCGGGTCTTATCCCCAAGTATATAGTTGTTCTTTAGCTGCCATTTCGGCACATTGTGTATTCGAGCGGGTGTTATCCCCAAGTATAGTATGTTGTTCTTGAGCTGCCATTGTGGCACATTATGCTATAGCGGGTCTTATCCCCAATTATTCTGTTGCTTATAGCGGGAGTATTCCCCAAAAGATGTTTTATGAACGTCACTTGTTCTAACAGCGGGTTATTACCCCAAAGTCACCTCATCATTCTACATGTTTTTCAGTGTTTGTGATTGTTTGTAACATTTGTGTGCTGTGTGATATAAAAATGTGAAAAAGAAAACTATTTGTCTTCAATCTTAAAGTTACGCACAGTATTCATACACGTATATTTACCTCCAACTGCTCTAATATTAGAGATGAATGTTTTATTAAAAAAAAGATACGTTGAGGAGATACAATCAATATAATGTACTTTTAAAATATATATATGTGTGTATGTGTGTGTGTGTGTGGATGTGGCTTGCGCTTTCCAAAACATCCTGAACACGACCTGACCACAGCAAGAGGGTGCAGCTAATTCTCATAAGAACTAACAAAGCTTGCAAATTTCAAAAGACAATAAACTTGATGACTTAGTGATTTTGCATCTCCGGCCTGAGAACCGAAGCTTAAAATTCACGGCAGAGTTCTTTTGCGAGCTAACCTGGAAAGACGTCCAGTCTGGCTCGGATAGCGCGCCGAAGTATTGACGGCTTGTAAATCTCCGCGAAAGTCCTTTCCCTCCTAAAATTGTAAATATTAATTGTATATAGATTGTATTGAAGTCTTTAACATTAGTCCAGTTCTGCATTAAATCCTTATATTTGCTATCTATTGAGTTTGTCCTTTCTCACATATTCTCACATGGGTAAATCGGCCGTTGAATTCGCAACGAAAAATACCCTACACACCTATTTCCAAAAATCTGAGGATTATGAAATCCTGCTTGTGAAATATCGAAAATTCTATCCGAATGTCCCAACGATAAAGAACAGAAAAAGCAGAAGTCGCCACGACGTAATACTGACCTACTTATCTCTTATCGGGTCATCTTTTTTTTCTAAGTGCGAGCAGAATCTGTGCTTTTCTTTCTCCTCGCAACGGATATAGTTCATTTTTTCAGCATTATTTTTAAAGGATAACAAAAATACAAGTAAGCCTTTAAGTATTTTGCATCCAATATGTTTTTACAAGAAATACTTCCAGTTTTAGACCAGGTTAATTCGGCACGCGCCGAACGATTTAAGTTTTTACTCATCCTTGTATTCGGTCCTGATGAAAATAGAAATAATAGAAAAAAATTACGGAAGTTTGCGGGTTTTAAATTTAAAATTGGAGACACAGAATTTGAGACAATATAACGGAAACTGCTAAAAACTTCTCCTTAGCCCAACTCATTTCAATATGATAGGCAAAATTTATTATGCCTCGATGTCGGTGGTAACGAAACTGATATCTCCCGACGTATTAGTGAATTACTGTCAGATATAGAAAATTTTCAGTCCTCCATTTCATTTCGGTCTGATTCAGAATCAGAAATTCCCGCAGACAATGATTCTCGCAATACTTTACAATTCAATTCATTTTCGATTTTTTAAGTACTACTTTGCCGCACACTGCCGCAATTGCCCCCCAAAACACACAACCCGTTGTCCCAAATACGCCAAGTGACATTCATTCTGCACCGCGGCAATCAATTTCCTTTATCGATTTGAAAATTCATTCACACGTTTTTCTGGCTAGCCAATAGAAAAATTTTACAATGGTTAGAAAGATTTGAAGGTTTGGCTATAATATTTCAACTGAACGAGTTATAAATGTTTCTTTTCATCCAAAGAGCTCTCAAAAGTACCGCTTTATTATTCGTCCGCAATGAACCAGCATTAACATTTTACGCAAAATTAAAACAAGCTTTAATACAAGAATTTGCGCATATTTCCTCTTCCGCAAAAATACATGAAAAACTAGCCACACGTACTTGTAAGCCCAAAGAAAAAATGAGTGAATATTTTCTTGTTATGAAAGAAATTGCCTAACGATCTAAAATAGACGATGCATTATGTTATCACTTGTATTAGATATACACGTAATAATAAAGCAATTATTTTTGTGTGTCACGTTCACACTTTATTCAAAGATAAACTTCAAATTTAACAGTAAATTTGCGATCAAAGTCCCCACCATCACCAGTCACATCCACGACCTAGAAATGTTATTAGTGAAAACGATGCAATAATACGATGCATTTTGTTTCTGCCAAACATGTGTATTTTTTCTCTCCTATAGCCTACCAAGTCTGTCGATCATGTATCTGTCTTCTAAACTATTCCCCAGCCGCAGGATTAATCCAAAATCTCAATACCCTTTAATTGTTTTGATCAGTGTATATGCATATATATAGAATTTCTTTACGGTACGAAGAACAAACACAATCTATGTGTTTTATGTTAACGATGAATGAGGATTAACTAAGCAGCATATACAGTTAAATAACGAAATGAAAATTTATGTGCACATTTTTTATAATTCTCTATTAAGCTATATAACTCTTAAACTTTTAAACTAAACAAATTTCAAAATGTATGTAAACAAAGATAAACTCAGATTAAATGCATTTTTGTTCTGTCATTTTTTTCTCTTAATAAAAATCTTCGCTCCGTTGCTATGAATGACAAACAAAAGTAAAACAAACTTTTTTTCGCAGAACAAAATGAATAAACAACAAAATAAAAATTAGAAAATTAATTTATACTCTTATGTAATTCTGTTTCAAGTTTTACCTATTTAAAGAGGAAAAAGATTTTGTACGATGCACTCGTTCCCGTAACATTCAAGCTTAAATTATATACCTGATTTGAAAGACAAGGAGTTTTTCACAATTCAACCAGAATATGTCATGTTATTATAAAATAGTGTATAATATTTTAGTCAAAAGCAGCTGATATAATAAAAAAACATCGATACTTATTGATTTTTCCTTTTGTATTAAAATATATGTGGACAACAGCCTTAACTGAAAATGACAATAGTCCAATTTTTATTTTTCTACTGTTTATTGTTTCAAGGGCAAGATGTAATAAAATGCGTCACTGTATTGGATTTTTGTGTAAAGGACAGCATCAACATGTGATTTTAATTCAATATTGTGTTTTGATTGCTGTATATCAACGTAACAAATTCTAAGTTATGCATTAAAAAAACACAATGGGAAAAAATGTGCATTATTTTTTCCGCCGTTTTATCTTATCTATATTTCTATACTAATATTATCTATCTATACTAATATTATAAAGAGGTAAAAATTGTTTATTTGCAGGAGGTAAGCTCTGCAGCTACCGAACCGATTTCAAACGTAATGGTATCAAAATGATGGTGTTAGTCCAACCTAGAACATAGGCTATATTTTATGTCGGTGCCACTACCCCAATGGGGTCCAGGAGCAAAAAACGTTCTAAAAATGCAAATTCGGCGTTACTGCAGGGCCTAGAAATATCAAATTTGGAAGATTAGTTACTTTTAAGATATAAATGATGTCTAAGAACAATTGTTAAATAATTCGGAATTTAAAAAGGGTGAAAATGCACAAAAACCGTTCTAAAAAACGTTCTAAATGGTAGTTTCTACATAATCTCAGGAAATACCAAACCGATTTTAAAAATATTGGTGTCAAAATGATGGTGACAAAGCTTGCTCCAAGATAGGCTATGTTTTATGTCGGTGACTCTACCCCAAAGGGGGTGCATGAGCAAAAAAGTTCTAAAAATGCAATTTTTGCGTTACTGAAGGGCTTAGAAATATGAAATATGAAATATTAGCTACTTATTAGATATAAAGGATTTCTAAGAACAGTTCTTAACAATTCGAAATTTAAAAAGGGTGAAAATTGGCGAAAAGCGTTCTAAAAAAACGTTCTACATGGTGGTTTCTACAATCTCAGGAAATACCAAACCGATTTAAAAAATAATGGCGTGAAAATGATGGTGATAACCCTTGCTCCAATATAGGCTATGTTTTATGTCAGTGCCACTACCCCAAAGGGGGTGGAGGAGAAAAACTTTCTAAATTGCGGTTTTTGCGTTACGGAAGGGCCTAGAATCGTGAAATTTGGAATGGTAGTTAGTAATAAGATATCAATTATCTGTAAGGACATTTCCTAAAAAATCGAAATTTAAAAAGAGGTCAAAATGCGCAAAAAGCGTTGTAAAAAACGTTCTAATTGAGATTTCTATGCAATCACAGTAGGTACTGAACCTATTTCAAATATAATGGTGTAAAAATGATGGTGACAGATCTTGCTCCAAGATAGGTTATATTTTATATCTGTTTCCACTACCCCAGAGGAGATGCAGGAGCAAAATGCGCGAAAAGCTTCCTAAAAACGTTCTAAATGCCGATTTGTCAGCAATATCTCAGGAAGAATCAAACTTATTACAAGAGTAATGGTAGGAAATTAATGCTGGCAGCCTCTGCTCTAACATAGACGCTATTTTATGTCGGTATCACTATCACCTAGACTTTGCAGGAGAAAAAAAAGCGTTCTAAATTTCGATTTTTTGTGATCGGTAGGGAATTGCAACTTAAAATTAGGCAAGGTAAATATTTATTAGATATAAATATAAATGATCTTTAAGAACAGTTTCGAAAGAATTGGAAATTTAAAAATGGTGAAAAAGCGCGAAAAGCGTTCTAAAAACGTTCTAAATTTCGATTTCTACACAATCTCAGGAAATACCAAAGCTATTTCAAAAGTAATGGTTTCAAAGCAATGGTAACAGTCCCTGCTATAACATAGTTTATATTTTATGTTGTTGTCAGTATCATCTGAGGGTTGCAAAATCAAAACATGTTCTAATTTGCGTTTTTTGCACAACTGAGGTGTCTAACTCTTTGAAGTATGGCATGGTATTTACTTACAATATGCAACTGCTTTCTAAGAACAGTCGAAAGAAATTTCCAAATTTAAAAGAATGAAGTGGGCGAAAAGCGTTATAAATTACAGTTTTTATACAATCTTATCAAATACCAAACCGATTAAAATAATAATGATGACAAATTGTTGGTGATAGAACCTGATCAAACATAAGCTAAATTTTATCTCTGTGCCACTACCACCAGAGGGTTGTAGGAGCTAAAAGCTTTCTAAATTGCGATTTCTGTGATACTGAAAAAGCTAGAAACTTTAAATATGGCATGGTGGTTACTTATAAAATTTAAATGCCCTCGAAGAACTGTTGAAAATAAATTCAAATTAAAAAGGGGTGAAGCGAAAAAGAGGTGCGAAAAGCATTCTAAAAAAGTCTTAATTATGATTTCTATGCAATTTCAGGGAATATAAACCGATTATAAAAGTAATAGTTGCGAATCAATGGTAACAGTCTCTGATCCTACACAGGCTATATTTTATGCCGATGATTCTACCACCTCGGGTTCACAAAAACAACAAACGTTCTAAAAAAGGCCTTTAAAAGCTTTCTAAAACGTTTCTGTGGAATATTAGTAAATAACACACCGAATTCAAAATTAATATTGGCAAATGAATGGTGACAGTTCCTATTTCAACATAGCCCTTTATGTTGAGAGAGGTGGTAGGACTTGGAATATGACATTATCTGGGAGCACAGCAGTGCGTCCGCCAAGTTCGCACAAGCCGTAAGCTACCTTTTCCTGAACCATTTCGGCACACTTTTCACCCCCTCATAACGTCGTTTTAGGGAGAGATATAGAAATTTTTCTTTTATACACATGTTTGTATGGTCAAACTGAACGAAGGTTCCACGATTTCATGTTTCTATTTAGTAGTTTTCGAAATACTAAATTCCGAAAATTCGCTTTTTTGTCACTGACTCACTTCGCATCATCAAATAACTAAGGTACTTCTAAAAGTCGTAGAATCATGAAATTTCACAAGTAAGTCGGGATTGTAACCCAATTAACCAGAAAAATCTGAAAACACAGAATTTCCGCCTCTAAACCCTTCATACAGGGGGTGTTCATTTGGCCGTAAACAGATCCTACGCATTCAATTGTGCCAATGTTGGTCGCCAAAACTCGATTACAGAGCTTTGAAGGCGCTCACGTGATTTCAAGCAGAATAACATTTTATATATATTCTTTTCCAAAGTTGTTTGTTAAATAGAAAAAATGAATATACCTAAAAATTTTAATCAGTATAGATTATGATATATTTACGATATTAAAACAATAAAACATTTAACAAAATATAACCGCAATTCGGTACGTTTCCTTATAGTAGCCTTTTCGAAATACAGAAAATAGCATTGACAAGAAAAGAAATTTGATAATAACGTATTTTCTGGCAACCTATTTACTGTGTCATATACACAAGCAATTTTTTCCATATGTATACAATTTATTTAATGTAAGGAACCCGTTTATTTATTTTTATATACCAACATAAATAATCTGTATATAAAGAATAATATTTTATACATGTATAAATAAAATGTTTAGATGTATATAAATACATATAAATAACATAAAAGTTCATCAGGTTTGTTTTCGTAGTTGTTTATATCATTTGGCAACATATCTCAGTTTCTGAAGTCCGAATTGCGCCAAGATTTTTAAAAAATGCCAAGGTCCCTATAGTGGAAAAATATCTTAATTCCATATGAAAGTTTAAAATCTCCTTTTAATTAAATGAAATGTGTAACTAATATACTATCTTTAACGATGTGTGACAGATGCGGCGTCCGAAGTCGCTGCTAATGTTATTATATTGTATTATTAGCCTACTTACTGTTAATTCATTGTTAATTTTAAATCTGTAAAAGAAAGATTATAGTTATAGATAAGATATGTTGGTCTCCAAAACCCGATTACAGAAAATTAGCCTGAGTTATAAAGGTGTTACATGATTTCAAGCTGAATGAATTTTTATATGCTTTTACAAAAATCTTAATAAGGCAAATATTTCAGTTGTCCATCTTTCTATCTTTTACTTCCTTAAAACAAATTTTATTAATGACCAGGAGGCGTCTGCACAGATCCTCACCTCATCGAGTTGACGGATGAAATTTTAGGATTAGTTAAATATTGATTAGCGTATTGAAATGTAACTGGTCTGCCAAGTCATATCTTTGTGGAAACCATATACAAACCCGATTTTACGGGTTAATTGGTGGATTTTCCATTGTGTTTTCCTGCAACCATTGCTCCATGTTTCCAAACTTTTGGATGCAGGAAAATACAATAGTAAACCTATCAGTTAACCACTAAAATTAGGTCTTCAGGTGGTTTCTACCAAGATATGACTTAACAGACCAGTTGCATTTAAATATGCTAATCTAGTTTTAACTAATCCTAAAATTTCAGCTGTAAACTCGATGAGGTGATGGTGTGCACAGACGTCTATTATAAATGTCGGTATTCTAATCTCAATAGCACTCTGGTCAATCTGGCAATTATCTCTACTATTTATGAAACACTATTCCTTTAAGTGCGTTTTAGTGATGTTAATGAACTTATGCGTATGCATCATACATATTATACATATGCATATAATACGGAATACATTTGCATCATACATATTATAGGTATGTGTATAATACATAATACATATGCATCATTATGACGTCAGAATAAACAAAACATTTTTTTGTTTATTCTGAAAATTTGAGAATTGACATGATATATTACCAAAATTGGCGAAACTTTGCTAAATGTCGCCAAGCTTGGCGAATATTTGACCCTAGTGGCTATTTTTCAATGAGTTAATTATTAATGCAAGCCATCTATTTTTATTTTTACGTATATCATCTGAATAGTTAAATGATATAACGTACTAATATTTCCAAAGTGCTAATAGTTTCGTCACTGCCCAAAACCTCTGCTATTGTTATTATATTGTACTGTTATTATACTTAATGTGACTATGTTGTTAACCTTTACACCACTAAAACTTCTGTATTATATAAAGAGAATTTACGGAAACTATTAAAGCATTGAAACTGTCAGTTCTCCTTATGATTATTATAATTCTATAATATGTAACCTGTTAATCAATATGTACGTTAGAATGAATCTTCTATGATCCGGTTCCTCGCATTTTAGTTTTCAGGTTTCGAGTAAAATTAGCTAAAATCTTAAAACCATGGCACATTGACTAATTCTTCAACACGATCAGATGAGAAGAATGATAGATTTTCAAATGGATCATGGCAGTGAGACGGTAGACCTTCTATTCTTCCGTAATCGGGTCTATTGAAAAGGTTAACGTGAAACAAAAAGATATTAGCATCAATATGGTTTAATGCAAATACAGATATTGTCAAAGGATTTCATAAGAACCTTTTCACTTGCACCCAGTCGTATCAGTTAAAATACAATTGGAAGTGAGCCCAATTAGAAAAGATTACTTAATAGGATTAAAAATTTCCGCATTAGAGAACGAATCGTAACTGCTAAGGAAACACGCATAAGTGAGTTAAGTGATATTTGTCACGAAAGATGAAATACATAACAACACAAAATATATGATGTGCTTCCATGATCGTAAAGAGTTCTTGATTTCTCTATCAAAAGCTTCCGAAATGGCGAAAGAATGGGCAAGTAAATTAAATTATGAATCACAGTAAAATGATGCAACGTTTAACATGGAAATAATATGGTAAATACTGCTTGCTAGAGGCGGCTAGTACTTTAATATAAAAAGAAATAAAGTATAAATTTGTAAAGCTCAATAAAATAAATTTAGGTATTTTTATGTTAGCCGGGCGCAAGTGGCAAATCGCCAAATACTGATCCCAACTCCATTGTTTATATTGCATTCATTTCATTTAAAGATATATACTTTTCAGTCATCTCATTTAAAATAGATGCATTTCCCTCATTTTATTTAATCGAATATTTAACATAGAAATAAATAAATAAGAAACAATAACATAAACCAAAATATTTTATTTGAAAATCAAGCATTGTTTCTAATTTACACATGTGAAAAATGAAAACTGCTATTGCCGAAAAAAGAAAAGGCTAATGAGGAGATTTGCTGCCGGCTAACATAAAAGTACCGAAATTTAAGTTTTTTCATATTAATATAGTTTAGAATAACAAACTTGAAAAAACATACAAAAAGTAGTGATATCCCAACAAAAAGTTTTCGGTAAAAAAAAAAAAAAAAGGCGCCAAGTTCTCCTTAATGTTTCGGCCAAAAAAAGTAGTGATATCTGATGTTCGCACAAGTTAAAAGCCAAACATCCCAAATCTTTCATTGAAAATGGCTTCCTGCGACTTGGCCGTTAATGCCTTCGTGAGAGTTTTTCAAATTTTAAAATATGTACAAATGAGCTACATGCCAACTACATTTTTTGATTATTTTAGTCATTTTGTGACACAGAATACAGAAATAAAATACACATTTGAAAAAAGCATTTAAACAACTTCAGTCTATTTAAACGCTTAGAAGTTAAAAATAACAAAATACTTGTATTCAGGAGATAATATCCCTAATTGCTAAAACATAATTAATATCAACTTTTAACAGTTTATAAATCGAATACCTCTTAATGTTTGCAAACAAATTATAATAAATGTTCAAACGAAAAAAACCTTTTTCGTCAATACACAACATTTCAATATTATACAATAAAATATAATGTAACATATTGTGAGATTTGAAGTAAGTAAATTTTGTTTTATTTCTTGGGTTTTACGTTAATGGCTTTAGCTTTAGACCGTACAAAATGGCAATTAAACCGCAAGTGGACTAAATGATCTGTAATCAAAACTAATGTTGTTGAAACTGTATGGTAGCGATCAGAAATCTTTTACCTATAATGTCTTTATGTGAATTTGCCTCTTTGCATTCTAATATTACTTTTAATATTTAAATAATTCATAAATGCGTAATTTCCAATCATTAATTTTGAAATGCTGCAGAAGGCATTAACGGCCAAGTCGCAGGAAGCCATTTTCAATGAAAGATGTGGGATGTTTGCCTTTTAACTTGTGCGAACATCATATATCACTACCTTTTCTGGCCGAAACATTAAGGAGAACTTGGCGCTTTTTTTTTTTTTTTTTTTTTTTTTTACCGAAAACTTTTTGTTGGGCATTTAATTTTAAGATGTAAGAAGATGGTTTCTAAAAAATTCAAAACTTCAAATGAATACTGAAATGAGCATATTAATTGAGTATAAAAGTTTCAAAATATTTTCTAAATTATCATTTATATAGTTTTATTTATTTTCATTAATGTAAGTCTCATTTCTGCCTCATGCAGTGTAATAATGATGTTTAATAAAACTGTGTTTTAAATAGAAATTTTTGAATTATTCCTAAAAGTAATAAGTACCTTTTAATAAAATAATTTATTATCTTTTAATAAAATAAAAATTTAGTTAGTACCTTTTAATAAAAATTGACAAATAAATATCACTTGGCATATTTCAAATATTACGCAAGCAAAGCCGCGGGGCTTGCTAGTAAAGAGGTAAAAATTGTTTATTTGTAGTAGGTTAGCTCTGGAACTACCGAACCGATTCCAAAAGTAATAGTATCAAAATGATGGTGTTAGTCAAACTTAGAACATAGGCAATATCTTATGTCCGTGCCACTGGCCAAACGGGGGGGCAGGAGCAAAAAACGTTCTAAAAATGCGATTTTTGTGTCACTGAAGGGCCTAGGAACCTGAAATTTGGAATGGTAGTTAATTATAAAAAACTAATGATCTCTAAGGACATTTCTGAAAAAAAGCGAAATTAAAAAGTGGTGAAAATGCGCGAAAAGCGTTCTAAAAAACGTTCTAAATAGCGATTTTTACTCAATTTCAGGAAGTACCAAACCGATTTAAAAAATAATCGAGTCAAAATGACGGGAACAACCCTTGTTCCAACATAGGCTACATTTTATGTCGATGCCACTACCCCTAAATGCGGTGCAGGAGAAAACAAAAACGTTCGAAATTGCGATTTTTGTGTTACTGAACGGCCCAGATACATGAAATTTGGCATGGTAGTTACTTATTAGATATAAATGATCTCTTAGAACATTTCTTAAAAAAAATTGAAATTTAAAAAGGGTGAAAATGCGCAAAAAGCGTTCTAAAAAATGTTCTAAATGGAAATTTTTACGCAATCTCAAGAAGTACCAAATTGATTTCAAGAATAATGGTGTCAAAATGATAGTGAGAACATTTGCTCTAACATAGGCTACATTTTATGACGGTGCCATTGCTCCCCAAAGGGGGTGCAGGAGCAAAAAATGTTCGAAAATGCGATTTTTGTGTTACCGAAGGGCCTAGAAACATTAAATTTGGAAAAATAGTTACTTATAAGATATAAATAACCTCTAAGAACATTTCTTAAAAATTTCGAAATTTAAAAGGAGTGAAAATGCGCGAAAAATGTTCTAAAAATACGTTCTAAATGGCGATTTCTACGCAATCTCAGAAAGTACCCAACCTATTTCAAAAGTAATGGTTGGAAATTGATGATGACAGCTCTTGCTCCAACATGGGCTCTATTTCATGTCGGCGTTACTACCACCTAGGGGTTTCAGAAGCAAAACCCGCTCTAAATTACGATTTTTTTTGTTACTGAGGGGGCTAAAATCCTGAAATTAGGAAGGGCAGTTATTTATAAGATATAAATGATCTCTAAGAACATTTCCTAAAAAATCGAAATTTAAAAGAGGTGAAAATGAGCGAAAAGTGTTCTAAAAAACTTTCTAAATTGCGATTTCTACGCAATCTCAGGAAGTACCATAGACTTCTCATATAACTTCTCATATAAAATTCTTCGTATCTTTACTCTGAGGGAAGTACCGAACCGATTTAAAAAATAATGGGGTAAAAACAATGCTGACAGCCCTCGCTCTAACATAGGCTGTATTTCATGTCGGTGCTTCTACCCCAAAGGTAGTAAAGGAGCAAAAAACGATCTAAATTGCGTTTTTTGTAATACTGTAGGGGCTAGCAACTTGAAACTAGGCAGGGTAGTTACTTATAACACATACATAATCTCTAAGAACATTTCTTAAATAAATTCGAAATATAAAAAGGGTGAAAATGGACGAAAAACGTTCTATATTGTGATTTCTACGTAATCTCAAAAAGTACCCAATCGATTTCAAAAGTAATGGTTGGAAATTGATGATGACAGTCCTTGTTCCAATGTAGGATCTATTTCATGTCGGCGTCACAACCCCTTGCGGTTGCATTTTAAAATACATTCTAATTTGTGATTTTTGTGATACTGAAGGGGCTAGGAACTTGAAATTTGGTTTGGTAATTACTTGTGAGTTGTAAATGCTCTCTGAAAAGAGTTCATTAAAAATTTGAAATTTAAAATGTGTGAAAATAAACGAAAAGCGTTCTAAAAACGTTCTAAATAGCCCTTTCTACGCAATCTCAGGGAATATAAACTGATTTCAGAAGTAATGGTTTCAAATTGATGGTGACAGTCCACGCTCCAACATAGACTATATTTTAAATTGTCACTACCACCTGGGAGTTACAGAAGCAGAAAAATTTCTAAATTGCGTTTTTTGTGTTACAGAGGGGATCTAACATTTTAAATTTGGAATGGTAATTACTTCAAAACGTGCAAATGCTTTCTAAGAATTTTCGAAAGAAAATCAAAAATTTTAAAGGATTAAGTGAGCGAAAAGCGTTCTATAAGCGTTCTAAATTACGATTTTTAAGCAATCGTATGAAATACGAAACCTATTTCAAACATAATGGTTGCATATTGATGGTGATAGAATCTGCTCAAACATAAGCTATATTTGATGTCGGCGTCACAACACCTAGAGAGTTGCAGGAGCAATAAACTTTCTGAATTGCGATTTCTGCGGTACTGAAGAGGCTAGAATCTTTAAGTATAGCACGATAGATACTTATAAAATATAAATGTCCTCTAAGAACAGTCGAAAATAAATTCGAAATTAAAAAGGGGTAAAGCGAAGGGGAGGAGATAACAATCTAAAGAATAACAATCTAAAAGAGTTCCTAAATTACGATTTCTATGGAATCTCAGGAAATAATAAACCGATTACAGAAGTTATTGTTTGCGAATCAAGAGTGATAGCCCTGATGCTATATGGACTAAATTTTATGCCGGTGTCACTACCACCTTGTTGCAGGAACAACAAGAATGCCTTTAAAAACATCTAAATTCAGTTTTCTATAGAATATTAGTAAATACCAACCGATTTGAAGGTTAATGTTGGCAAATTAATGGTGACAGTCTTTGCTTCAACATTTTTTGAGACGTTCTATTTCAACTCTTTCGGCATTTTATGTTGGTGCCACTAACACCAGAGAGTGGCAGACTGTTAGACATGAAGCTTGGAATTCGACATCATGATTAATTTTAAGATGTAAATGTGTTAAGATGGTTTCTAAAAAATTCAAAACTTCAAATGAATACCGAAATGAGCATAAAAGTCTCAAATTACTTTCTAAATTATCATTTATTTGGAATTAGTTTTAGTTCTTCTTATTAATTAAAATCTAATTTCTATGTCTTTTGCACTTTTATAATGAAGTTTACTCAAATTGTGGTTTAATTTGTAATTTTTGAATTATTCCAAAAAGTGTACTTCTAATAAAAAATAGTTATGCAAACATCACTTGGCATATTTCAACTATTACGCGAGCAAAGCCGCGGGGTTTGCTAGTTGATTATAAATTTGTCTTCAATGCGTGAATTATTTATTTTCACAAAACTGTTTTTTACCAAATGAAGTTAATTTTCAAAATCCAACCAAAACGAACAATTTGAAATCATATTTATGTTGAATAAAGCACACAGTTTTTGTAAATATCATCAAGGAAAATGTACCAATTATGTTTTATCAATAACTACACAATCAATAACTAAACAAAAGGAAATGTCTCAAATGCAATTTTAAAAATTGAAGAAATAATACTGACGTAAAGCAAAAATTGAATAAAGACAAGTAAACTTCATTTGATGTTCGATGGGAATTTCAAAGTGTAAGAAGAGGGAGAATAATAGTATTTGAAGACGGAAATTGTAAAATGAATTGTTTAAAATGTAGAATATTGTTTAGCATGTAAAAAAAAAAAAAAAAAAATGTAGATGTATATATGTACATATAACATATATTTATATATACATATAGATAGATATGTATACATATATATATATATATATATATAGATAGATACATAGATAGATAGATATTTACAAAATATACATTAAAAGGAGTCTTTGGACTCTTAAAATGTTCAAAAGTGACAAGTCGCCTATTTTTGTCATTTTATAGCCTCAACAGGGTGCTTTACAAAAAACCAATTTTTACAGGCAATAATATAAAAATGTTTTATCTTCTTTTATTTATTTTTTTCGATAATAATGTAGCTAAAGCGTTTTTTATAGGGTTTTTATCTTTTTGGGCAGTAAATTAAAATCACAGGTTTACAGCATAATTACAAGAAAATTCCTGCACATAAAACAAAATCTTTTTGTAATCGAATTACATTTAAATGTCTTGTGATTCCCATTAACGATTTCAATGACTGAAGTTATTTATTTATATCATTTATCAAGTAAAAATTAAATTTAAAAAAAATCAAAACACCCGATTGCGTAAAAAGGGAACTAATTAATTATTTCTCATAAATGTGAAACTATTTTTTATATTACTTGATGATATTTAAATTGTGTTTAATTGTTAGTTCCTATCTATAAAGATTGTTTTGATGAGGCCACTAGATGTTTATGAAGGTTAGAGTAAAAAAAAAAAAAAAAAATCTAGAGTTCCTACCTACACAACTTCCAGATTGTGTAATATTTAAACTTAGATGCTCACTGTAAAATAGTCCATGAAACATCGTCTTCATTTTGAAAGACCTATCCAATCATATGTCACACAATATGGTGCGTAAAAAAATTTTTCGCCTCTACCGCAGTTTTGTATTTTACGGCCGCCTGTTTGAATTTATGAAAACAAAACCTAGCCTATAACCATCGGACGGTTAAGAAAAATCGATAGAGACCCCATTCGTTAAAATCCATCTAGCGCCATTAAGATGTTTCGAGGGTATAAAGAAATCCACATACCCAGATACGCGTGAAACACATTACCTTTCTTGGCAGTAGAGTAAAAATAAAACTGCATATTGCTTACATAATATTTTTAAAACTTTAGCAATATAACATCAAGATAACATATTTTAGATGAAAATTTAGGTTCACTATACATTGTATGTCATACACTATGTATCCTAAAAATTTCATGAAATTCTATTGTTATTTTTATTTATCTTGCGTGCAATTCCCCAAATTCGGATTTTGAGAAAAATGAGATCACAGTTGTCTTTTTAAAAAATATTCCACATTTAAAAACTATTAATAGAGCAATAATTTTTATTTAAAAATTTTCCGAACTGAACTGCGGTATAACGGGATGGTCTGTTCATATGGAATACTTCAATATCTGGTGCATACGGCGCACAGTGGTCCCAAATCGCGATCAAGTGGCCAACAATCCTTTCTGGCGTTCCTAGTTGTTATATATGATTCATTTTTAATTGTATAACATTTTAAATGATATTACATTGTGAATTTAAGCTAAATGTAATTGGAGTTACGGGGGAAGAAATTGGGGGGGGCGCAATAGACGGGGGGCAAATTTTATTAAATTTTAATTTTATGTTTTTTGCAGGATTTCTTTTACAGGAATGAGAATTTTCTACTCTTGATTATGGTGAATATTTTTCATTTTTAAGACGATTCATCTAATTCTGTCTCCCCCAAAAATTTTAACCCACCCTTCTCTCTCCCTCCCTATTTGAAAATAAATATTAAGTCTTATTTTTTTATTCCCTGAATATATATATATATATATATATATATATATAATAAGATTCATGTGAGCTTATAAAACCAAAATATTAAAGAATATAAATCTTCAGATATTTCTAAATATTGTGGAATTAATTTCATTTCGAAGTGCGAAACTTGTTATTCTGATTTTTGGTCTCATAATCGCGATTTGAGAAAACTGTGCGGCGTCGAGATGAGGAATAAATCTGTCATACGACTTCGTATTACACCCATGAAGAACTGTGCTCAGTTCTGTTTGGATATCCGTTGTTAGAGTCACACAGTTAATGAAATTTTTATTCTTAATTTTTGCAGTTTTTCTTCAGGTAAATTATATAAAATTTGTTTTAATTATAAAATATCATTGTCGATCATCTTAACCAACTTTAGTATAAATTTGAAAAGTAATATTTATTACTCTGATAATCAGTTTATTTTTCTAAATTTCTGAAGGGTAAATAGATTACTTATTTCAATATGGTGTGCCGGCTAATATGGAATATCAGCCTGACTACTGTTTCAAATCGAGTCTAAAAATAAAAGCAATTTTTCAAAGACGCTGATGATTTACAAATCAAGTAGTAAAGTTTATTCGACATTAAATAATTTGGTTATTCTTTTAAATAGTGCTTTTTCTGCAATCTTAATATTTCTTATTGCCCTATACCACATTACCCGGCTAGTTACCATTACACAAAAAAGTATATATATATATATATATATATATATATATATAACACACTCTCTCTCTCTCTATATATATATACCACCTCCTTGCACGACCATTTTTTCATGGAACGAAATTTATTCCCATAGGCTCAATAATAATTTTACCTCCATCCACCGACCATCCCAGTTGAACTCCCTCCATGAGTGACCCATTTCATTGAAGGATATGTAACAAATACCGTTTTTTTCCCTGGTCACCTGAAGAAGGATTTTTTAGACACTAAATTCCGGAGAGCGCATTATTCATCAAACTTCTAAACTATGATTAGATTTTTTTTTTCGGTTTTGATTTCGGTAACTTTTAAGTGTTTAAACAACTTTCTGCCTTTTTAGACAATTAATTTAACTCTGATGACAAATTAAGAATGGCGGTCAATAAACACCCCTGTCCTATTCTGTCAGGAAAATCTCAAAGAAAACGATAAATTAATGAAATCGTCATTATTTGTTACCGTCCAAAAAAAAAAAAAAAAAAAAAAAAAAAAAAAAAAAAAAAAAAACATTTATTTCCTGAAGTTCTAAATAAAAGTTACAAAAGATAAAACCGCAAAATCAAAGCAAACGTCAATTTATTCCTTTTTTAATCTCTGCAGTAATTAACGTATGTAATTAACTTTTGTTTTATACTTATACTAGCAGGCTATGCCCGCTGCGCTGGTCAATATTTCCAAATGAACCTTGGATTAAACTAAATGGTGAATTTGAACTTGTATTTTAAACAATATGGATCTTCAGCTTGACCTTGCTCATTACTGAAAACGATGCGAACGCCATTGCGATATAATGTTATCTTAAGCGTTGGACAAAATTTAGCAATTAAGAAGTAATTGTTTTAGTTGATTATAAACAGCGCACTTATGGTCGGGTAATGAGACCGTTATGACAACAGAAATTAATACCTCTGTAACTAATCAACATATAATGAAATCGTATATACAAACACCATTCCTAAAAGTCATGCAACAGGTCCACTTGTAACAAAATATGTTCTGTAGATTTTTTTAAAAAAGGCTAAACTTTCATAATCAGGTTCACTTAATTTTTGAACTTTTACTGTTGCTCTATAACTAAGTACCCTTCAACAATATGTATACACTAAAATCTTTCCAAAATTATTACCTAACTAATTGTGGTATATCCTACGAAAGTATTATAAACAATCGGAATGAAATGCAAATTTCCGTTGTAAATATATAGTAGATGATGATGATGCGATTTTGTGTAATAGAATTCATCGTAAAGTTTTCGCTTCAAACATAAACGATGCTTTCAACATTAAAGCTAATACACCAATATGTGAAGTATCCGATTACGGAAGGTTAACTTGAATTCTCATGAGCAACTACTCAAAGAAAAGTGAATATGTGGCTTTTGTGATACTTTTATGTCAGACTGGCGCAGGTAATAAATCAATAAAGATTGTTTTCATAGCATATTCTTATTTTATTATTTTCATTTAAAACACAAACCTTTCTCTCATTTCATTTAAAATGCATGCCTTATACTAATTTCATTTGAAAAACTGAAAAGATAAACAATAACAGGAAATAATGCCATAATTAAAAACAAAAAAAAATATTTTTAATTTACTTACGCAAAATGTAACTACTGCTACTGGTAATTTTAAAAATGCTATCAGCGAGATGTGCGCACGGTTGTTATAAATGTACCCATTTTTAGGTGCGTTCGTAATTATATAAATACGTAGCACCTATAGTCGTCGTTCAGTCCGTCCGTCTGTCCGTCCGTCTGTCCGTCTGTCCGTCCGTCTGTCCGTCTGTCCGTCCGTCTGTCCGTCTGTCCGTCTGTCCGTCCGTCCGTCCGTCTGTCCGCATGTAACAGAGCAAAAACTACCCAACCGAATGGTCTGAAATTTCAAATATATAATTGTTGCAAAATTTTGTCGAGCCATTTCAAATTTTATGAAAATCGGATGTATAGTTTAATTACAGGGACAGTCAAAAGTTTTTCTTTACATTACGGCCAATGGGAAAAATTATTGCAAGTGCATTTTAATGATATTACAGTCTTCCGAATGATCTGAAATTTTAAAGATATAACTGTTGCAAAGTTTTGTCGAGCCATTTCAAATTTTAGGAAAATCGGATGCATAGTTTAATTACAGGGACAGTCAAAAGTTTTTCTTTACATTACGGCCAATGGGAAAAATCATTGCAAGTGCATTTTAATGATATTACAGCCTTCCGAATGATCTGAAATTTTAAAGATATAATTGTTGCAAAGTTTTGTTGAGCTATTTCAAATTTTAGGAAAATCGTATGTATAGTTTAATTACAGGGACAGTCGAAAGTGTTCCGTTACATTACGGGGAATGGGAAAAATTATTGCAAGTGCATTTTAATGATATTACAGCCTTCCGAATGGTCTGAAATTTTAAAGATATAATTGTTGCAAAGTTTTGTTGAGCTATTTCAAATTTTAGGAAAATCGGATGTATAGTTTAATTACAGGGACAGTCGAAAGTGTTCCGTTACATTACGGGGAATGGGAAAAATTATTGCAAGTGCATTTTAATGATATTACAGCCTTCCGAATGGTCTGAAATTTTAAAGATATAATTGTTGCAAAGTTTTGTTGAGCTATTTCAAATTTTAGGAAAATCGGATGTATAGTTTAATTACAGGGACAGTCAAAAGTGTTCCGTTACATTACGGGGAATGGGAAAAAATTATTGGAAGTGCATTTTAATGATGTATCAGACTATGCGCTTTATGAAGTGCAAAAAAGTATACATTCAGTACAATATGGGGTGCAAAAAATAATTATAAAACTAGTTATAGTACGAACGCACCTCATTTGCCACGTTTGACGAGCAATTTCCAACTTGTTTCTTCTTATCGAGGAGCAATTTATAAATCGCACAATATTATTCAATTCCAATTTCTTTCATTGAGGAACCTATGACCGGAAAAAATGGAAAAAGACTCTTGTAGATTCTTCGGATGACGGCATCTGACGCCATAAACCGAGTTTATATATACGAAAATAATTTTTAAGTCGTTACAAACATTGCTTTCATACTTAAATATTTTCATTGGTACTACTTGTTATCCCGTCGACCCATTTCGCCAAATTATATAAATCGCCAAACCATTCGCCAAATTATATAAATTGACATAATCTTTATTTTAAATAACGAAATAACAAATAATTTAGTATAACATTAATAAAAATACAAATAAAACGTCGAAATTAAAATCACTTGATGACGTAAACACGTGTAGTTTGTTTAAATTCAAGTGAATTTGATATTTACGATCAACCATTATTGGCATTTAATCTTATAGTTTGACGATAGATTTTTGGTCGACGGAATATCTAAGTAGTACCTTTTCCATTTTTGTTTTATAACGCTAAATTCTCAGTAATTTTTTCCCTTTTATTTTACATAAAATCACTATTTTTTTAAAAAATTGAGATGCTTGCATTTTTATTTCAAACTCATAGAGCCGTTTTTATTTTTTAGCCAAAATGGTTGATTTGAATTTTTTCCGTTGCTAGAGTAACGGATGTAATGATAGATATTTTGAGGTTTAGATGCCAAAGACACCTCCAAATTAGAAAAATATGAAATGTGTCATGAACTGTTGGACTTATAAAAATTTATTTGGTAGCATTCGATTCAGCATACAAAACTGCATTAAAATATGCTATCATTTGACGCATAATTTTGATATTCGATTTTTTTCCCCTCTTCGTGCAAAAACCATTAGGGGTGACACTTTAGAAAATCCTTTCTTAGCAGAAGTTTATGTCATAAGAAGTATTTTTACCACGATTTTCAAGATTTTAGGTTCAGTAGTTTGCGCTGTGCGTTAATTAGTCCCCTAATCCAGACTTTATTTTATATACTATATTAGATATGCGATTTTGCGGTGAATCGATGATCGAACATTAGTCCAATATCACTTGAAATATTACATAACAGAGGAGAAAGTACGAAGAAAGACGAAGAAGAAATGACGAATTACAAAAGACTTGTAATTTTTTTTTTTTCAAAAGGTTGAATTTTTCCATAGTAATAACGTATTAAAACATAAATTTCCTTAAAAATTATCTTTATTTCCTAGATTTCGAATCTGTGAATTTTCCTATAAATGAAATTGGCGATATGCCTTGAGAAAACAGATAATATTTGCTTAAATAAAATGGGTAATATTCGTTGATCTGAGTTCGAGTTTATAAATATCATATGCTTTCGGAATTACGGCGAAAAACATTTTAAAAAGTATGAAATTATTTTACAATATGTATGTGTGGCAGAAATTCACACTGAAATTTAAGTATTCGATTCCATTTTTAAAATATCAACTGATATCTATATAAGTTACAATTGAATATGAAAATGTACTCAAAAAATGATCTCTTTCACCTAAAAAAAAACACCATTTGTGAGAACATCCTCAAGCTAATGTCACGCTTATGCATTTTTGGCTTAAAATCACATTGTTTGGCGGCAAAAGAAAAATAAAAAATTGTAAAGAAACAAATAGTAATTACACATGTGACACACAATTACATCTGCTTGTTTCTTCTATAAGTCACGTGATGGGACAATTAGATATAAAAAAAAAGAAAAGAACAGAACAGAAAGAAAATGTCGTTAAAATTTCATCTAATCAAATTTTCAGATTCGTTTCCATATCTAACGCAAGCGATAAAGAGCCAAATATTGCGTATCAAGTGTAATATTTCTTATTAAATTAATTTTTAAGCATTACAAATATTTCTTTCAGGTTTTGATTAAATGTTTCCGTTTTTTAATATTATCACTCATTAAAACGGATTTTCTTCTTCTTTTTTTTTTTTTTTTCATTTAAATAAAATTAGTAACAGTTTTTCTTTTATTTTTCGAGGTTTAATAGCCGTTTCAATTTTTTTTTATCAACGATGAATTTCGCCAAGAAATAAAATGGTAACCTTATCGCCCAAAATAACAGAATTTTCCGTCATAATTCTAAAACTAATATAGGTAGAATAATGTGTTATAGATTAAAACCTTCCCTGAAACAATACTTATCTAACGGTATAGGTTCCGTAAAAATCCATGCAGTAGAAATCGAAATCTAGGCGTTCGGAACGAAATCTCCGTTTGGATTTTATATATATAATAGATAATAGAATAGATAATAGATTTTATATATATATAATAGAATAGATAATAGATTATGTGTTATGAACTACCTCAAAGTTTAAAACAGAACGCATTGTTAGATTTCCTAATTTTAACAATATCGCGTTATGTTAGTTCCACATTCCACCACCAGGGAGCGCACTCTATTCTTAACGAAAGCGTATCTGAACGAAACTCCTTCATGCAACCTTTCCGTAGATACATGAATCGGGAGGGTGTCGGTCTTAACTAATAATTTAAGATAATTGCTGAAATTACTACGAAAAATATTTTAAAGCGGCCCTACGCGGGCCCCTAATAGAGTTAGAGGAAATCGGAAGACGGCAAAATAATCGCGGGGAAAAGTTTGCTTGGGTGCTTTGGAGCTACTTTTGGCGCGAGATCTAAGCTCTACGACCAATAGGAGCCCAGATATTTAAGGAAATATGAAGTAACAAAGTCTAAAATAATAGAATTTTCCGTAATAATTCTATAACTAATCTAGGTAGAATGATGTGTTATAGCTTAAAACCTTCCCTGGAATGATCCCTATCTAACGGTATAAGTTCCGTAAAAATCCATGCAGTAGAACTCGAAATCTCGGCGTTCGGAACGAAATTTCCGTTTGGATTATATATATATAATAGATTGTCATATTTTTTCCTAATGTGTAAAATAAATTTTAGTAACATTAATTTTTACCTTTTTCAGAAATTAAAATTTAGATTTAAACAAGACCTCTATTAAAAGACCACCTCTCGAAGGGAGCAATTTTTATTCGAACGGCTTTAGGGAGGTTTTACTGTATATATGTATGTGTATATATATATATATATATATATATTAAACAAAATATTGATATGTATTTTTTCTTCTACTCTAATCACATTAAAAAAAAGATTTTAAAAATAGTAAACGTGTTTTCTTTACTAACTTTTAATGAATTTCTTTTTTTTTTTTTAATGTTGATTTACAAAGAAAAATAAAATGATATACCATTAAACTTGAACTTTCTCTATTTTTGTTTCAAATATTGATATTTCTTAATATTTAAGAGTCTTGAGTTCCTTTCATATTCAATAAAATTGTTTAGGTAAATATGTATTATATTTTTAATTATTTGCATTTTACGAAATATAAAGTATAAATTTAATATTAAAGGAATATTTGAGTTAAAATTTACCAAAATATAAATTTGCTTCGTAAACAAAATTCGTCTTAGATTTGTTTGCGTTGTAGAAAATTAATCCCTCTCAAATTCATTCATTTTACAAAAGATGTTTAGTTTTGTGTTTTTGAAGCTTCTTTATTGTAAGAACTTTTAACATTAATGATATGTTTATTTACCTATATTTTAATACAGATTGTAGAGTAAACGATAAAATGCAGCGTTTGTTTTGAAAGTCGTAACTGAAAACTTAAACAAATATTCCCAAACTAATTTTGAATGGTATTTATATAGTTTGCCAACCTAATATTAGGGAAATTACAACAAGTCTTATTAATCTTTATTTCATATATCTACTAAATAAATATATACAGGAAGTTCAAATAAATACAAGTTGATTATAACAATCTATTGAAAATTACATAAACGTTTTAATACTTAAATTTACAGAAACACAGAATAAATACGCGTATTTGTTTAAAATGTAAGATAAGCATTTCAGGATGTATCGTTCAGTTTTCTTCCAGTGTTTACGTGTATAGAGTTCGAGTAAAATTTAATTAATTTCTATTGAACTTTTTTATCATAAAATAATTTAAAATAAATACAAATAAGAAAAGCTGTATTTTTTCATCATGTTACCGTAGGGGATAGAATGCAGGATTTGCGATACACACATTTTGTTTAGTTTAATGATGTTCTTAATAGTAGTTTTTATTTGTATTTATTTATAATTCACATGTAATATAAGAAAAATATTTTAAATTAACAAATTTTTTTTAAAAATCTCATTTATTGGGAGCTTTTCAGAACGGAAGAACTGCTCAATGTGTTTTACTGTGCGCTTGAGTAAAATTAATTTTGTTTAAACAAGTTTATATAACCTTCATACATCAATGAGTTTATATTCTTTAAATCTATTATTTAAATTTGGATTTTTCAAATTAAATAACATAACTTACGTTTACTTTTTAACACGTAAATTGATTTAATAGCTATATAATACATATCAGAACTTTTCAATTGAAAACAATCATGAAAACAGAAAATACAAACAGGTATTCTTTCAGCGAAGTGAGAATCTTAAATATCATGCAATATATATCTAATTTATGTGAGAATAAATTTAAAAATAATAACAAGTTTATATACACACACACACACACATATATATATATATATACAGGATGGTCATAAAAAACTTTGCCGAAATATGGGCTTATAGAGACCGGTCCGTTCAGTTGATCGAGATAAAATTTCAGATATTTTTATTCAGAGGTATGCCCTCGGGATCTTGTGAACGGCTATAATGTGACTCTCACTGTTACGGTTACAAGGTAGAAACTCGAAATTTTCGAATGGCAGTGCACACTTTTTCCCATCACAAAATATTTCGATCATTAACTGTGTACTTCCGTTTTTTTTTTTTTTTTTTTTTTTTTTTTTTTTTGGTTTTGCGCTACAAACAATGTCAAAATTAAAAATTCTGTCTGCAAGATAAATAAAATAGTAACGTTACATTTAAAAAGAAAATATATGATTTAATTTTTTTGTAATAAAAATTAGTTCTTGAGCAACCTGCGATGAATATGTTTCAGTAAATATAGCCTACACTAAAGTTGTTAGTAACATTTTTGAAATACATTTAGAATTTAAATAAATGCGTTAGTTTTTACAATTAAATTTAACACTTTTTTAAGTTGTATATTTTTAAATGTGTAAGGATAAAATTTTAAATGTATTTAGAAATTTGGAAATGTTTCATTAGGTAATGGATAACGTACAGATTTCTTTATTTTATACGGTCATTTGCTTTGTATAAATCAAAGCTTTGCATCATAAAAAATAAACGATACTTGCAATAAAAATCAAAATTAATTTATTTATGAAATTCGATATAATCCTATATATTCCTCGTAGAAAAGTCCAAGAACAATTTCATAGATATTATACAAAAACTGTATAAAATAGAACATATTTAAGCAAAAATATGGCTGTGATAATATAGAACAATTCAGATTAGAATTATGAGAATTAACACAGCTCAATAGCTCTTATTTTATAATAATACAAGAAATATATTGCAGGCATTCCGCAAGGTGTATTTAAAAAGTGGTAGTATGTATTATAATTCAATATATATATATATATATATTATTAAAGGATTGTTACGTCTCGAAATTTAACATTAAAATATTACAAAAAGGTTTACTTAAGTGGTCTCAGGACTATTAAATCTTGAAACATTTCGATTTTTTTTTTCGATTTTAAACTCCTGTCATGTTTGAACATTTTGATATGATTATTTCCAGGAATGTCCCAATAGAACAGAAGTTATGGCTATTTGAATTATACTCGCTCAATAACTGAAGCGGGCGTTTCAGAAATTTTGAAGTCATTTTTCTCCAAATGAAGCTTTTGGGCATAACGAACAGGATATCCCAAAAACTTTAAAATATTTTTTCATGAACATTTCAAAACACATGTTTTATGTTACTTTATATGAACTGAACCTAAAATTTCATTTTTATTGTTCAAAATAATTTTTGTTAGGTGATAATACTGTTGAAATTTTCTAAATTTTGATTTCACTAAATACAACTTTGTATTAAAAATATTATAAGCAGTCAAGTGCGAGTATTACTCAGAGTGTTCCGTACACCAGATATATGAATTATTAACTGTATTATTAAAACAATCATTTCTAAAATAATAATAAGACTTTGTACAAACCTATACAATGTATTGTTGGGTATAGCTGTATATACTAGAAGAATATGAATGGGTATACCATAAAAGTTCAAAGAGATATGAAGCCTAAATAATATCGAATATTGCTGTTCTGTACAATTCTTTTCTTAATCTTATCGTAATTTGTTTATTATGAACTTAACTCGGTACTGACAATAAAACTAGTGCATATTTAAACTTCATTTGACATTTCATAAAAGTAAATTTAGCGTCGTAATAATCTTTTATTTTTTCAGTGTAGCTAAACCAAAACCTTTGTTCAAAGTTTAAACTTCGCATTGTGCTAAGACAGCTTCGAATTCAGGTCACAAAGTTGCAACGCCGCCTTGGTCCGTGCCGCGTTTTTCCAGATACGTTTTTAATAGGTTTTATTTAACTTTTAAAGACCCGGAATGCGTATTGAGATATCCACTCAAATCAAACTAGGCGCGAATCCCATAGTTTTTATGCGATTCATTTAATTAAATTAGTCCCATTTTAACAATTTTACGTTTATTGCTTTTGTAATATTATTGGACATTGCATTACACAAATATTTCATTAAACATTGTTATCTGGGCTTTAAAAGCCGATGGTACATAGAGTACGCCACACCTGTTATTAGGTCTGTCCAAACCGTCCATTTATTAACGGTAATATATCGGCTAATTATTGACGATTTTTTTTTTCAAAAATTATTATCAACAATTATTTTATACTTCTGTTATGATAGGTACCTTCAGTGGTCTTCAACAGCTTTGCCGAATGCCCAGAAATTGAAATTTTTGTATAACGGGAACATGCGCTTTTCCCCAAATCTATGTATCTGAGGATAATCGCTATATATTTTGTGCAAGGTTTAAATTAACATCCACTACCTCTAAATTTTTCATAATTTTACTTACAGTACATTCTAAATAGAGGGGGGAGGAGATACTTTTGCACTACATTTTCGACGATATCTCAGAAAATATAATACCTAAAATTAAAACAAATATATTTTTGAATTCAGCATTGCGAAAGCTTTCACTCGATACCCCACATGATATACAAATAATATATATATATTGTTTTCAAGTAACTTAATTTGCTCCTCTAGATTTTTAAAAAATATATATTTGTTAATGTTTGATAATCTGTAAATATGTGGATCAATAGTCTGTATTACTTCCCCCCGATTTAAACTTCCCACGTTCCATAGTTTACGAGTACAATGGCTGTGTCAGACAGACACAGGAATGATCTTATAATGGTTCCGTTTTTACTTTTTAATTACGGAACCCTAAAAATGCTTTAAATACATATTTATTTGGGTTCAAGTTATTTATTATAATCTAAAGTACAAGTAGGTAGCAAAAATGTCATTCTAGTTGCAAATTTTACTTTGTAATCCTGCGCGTATTCTGTTACACCAATTTTCTGCTCAAAAAATGTCTGACAATTTGGAGATCCTTATAAATACTAGTTCTGCATTTTGTATCTTTTAAATACACGAAATGAAAGAACATACTTATATCTTTCATCCCAATAAAAATCGTGTTTTTAAATCGTATGTATTTTAAGATATTAAATGTAGAATATTGTCTCTTTTTTTTCATTTCATCCAATTTTAAGAGACTCGAGACCCTTAAAGACGTATATAATACTCAAAAGGCCAAACTTTCAAAACATTAAAATTAAAATTTTAAAAGTCAAAAACCGACAAATTTCAACCAATTTGTGTCCATCATCAGGATCATACTTCAGTATCGAGACACACATATATTTATAATCTGTAAAAGTAAAAAATAAACATACTCTGGTGAAACCGCCACCATCGTAGCGCCGTCTGTACAGCTGCAATCAAAATATCTTTCATCAATGGTGAAAACATGAAGAAACCAGAATATTAAAACCGATAACTGTGTCCGACCTCTTTAACATCGAGTTAAATGTTGTTTTTAACTATTTAAACATAACTTATGTATATTCTAAGAAGCTCCTTCATTACAAAAAAGTCTACAACTCCCTTTTCGATTTCCATGATTTCTCTAATTATTCATGATTGCGGGTACGCTTCCGACCAAATAAAATTTGCATTATCATAATCTATTACTGTAATCTGATTTTTGGAACAAGATCTTGAAGCATCTGTGGATTGTGTATTATATTTTATACCAGCTTTATATTCTTCAAATCTTGTTTCAAATTCTCTTTTTGTCATACCTATATAAAATACTTTCCCACTGTAGTCCGAAACAATCGGAATATCATAATCAGCAGCTAAAATCAGAGGGGGGGGGGGGGGTTGAAGACGGTAGTAGACGGTTTTTAGACTTATAAAATTTTATTTATAACGTTTTGAAAGTTTTTGCATTTGGTGTATAATATACTTCCTTAAGTAAACCTTTTTATTTTTAATGTGTTGTTAAAATTTTTACAAGCAAAAAGGATAAATAACTAATTTATATGATGTTATATATCACTTCCTTTATTTTCCGAACTTTAATAGTTTTTCACAAAGCGAATCATAAACAATATACCAATTTTAAGCTTTTCACTGATGATTTATAAATAACGTAACACAATTTTTTTTTTACTCTTACTTAAAAAATGGGAAGAATATATCATGATATGAGAAATGTCTTATGAAGACAAATGCGTAACATGAATAATAATTATACATTCTTTGGAAAAATATTTGAGACATAAAATAAACTTCTTAAATTTACATTAATATTTCTCCTTTATCTAAAAAGAAAAAAAAACATTTTCCGTGGTAGTAAATTCTTCAGAGATGAGATAAATCGCCTTATAACACAGAGGTATGACACATTTTTTTTTGCATAATTCATACAACGTAAATTTAGTGCTCGATTTTACGATGATTAATTTATAAAACTTTACTTTTACTTAATACTATTTTTATCATTGCTATAATATTAATGAAATTAAAACTTTAGGAAATATAGTGTATTTTTCCTAATACTTTTTTTTTATATTGATTGCCTTTTAACGATTCATATTATTAAAACATGTAACTATTTTAATACCGTAATACCATTTTGCTAAAAACAACTCTAATTTATACTTTTTTGTCATTTATCTTTTATACAAATTATATATTTTTTTATATTTAAACAAACAGGTTTTGCCCGCTACACTGTTAAAAATATCGTGAAAAATTACCTCTGTTTTTAAAGGCTATCTATTTTCTGACCAGTGAGAACGCACTATAGGTGTTTATGCAGCATCCTCATTGGTCAAAAAGTAGATACCCTTTAAAAAAATAGGTAATTTTTAACGATATTTTTAACAGTGTAGGCTGGTTGGGTAATGCTGTCGTTAGTTATAAGAAAAATATTAATAGAACTTTTACAATTTTTGCCATTTTATTTCACGCAGCACAGAAAAAGGTTAATTACATTATTTACAGTATTTTTTTAATGCCCAATTCACACAATTACAATACGCCAAAAAACATAATTACGTACGCTCAACTTCGGTAACTTTGTCCACTAAGTGCAACTTTGATCGAAGAGAGAAAAAAGATTAAGTCTGCTATATTCTATAAATCATTTGAGTTATCGACAAAATTTTGGTCTCACAATACAGTTGGTAAGCATTAGCTTGAGGCTGGCAGCTCATTGTAAATAATTTTCCACCGTAGCAGCATGAGTTAAACAAAGACGTGTAAAGACGGTGATAATTTAGCTCTTACAACATTTTTCTTCCCAACTGTAAATTATTTAATTTGGACCTTGACAAGTAAGTCTTATTATAACCTCATTAATGTAGATCAACGCCTAATATAGGATTATGCGTATTCTTTCCTCAGGTAAAAATGAAAAGCTTTTTTCTAAGTTGGGGTAACTTTTCCACAACATTTGGGGTAACACAGGCCCAACAAATAGTCATTTAAATATTTGTATAAACTTCCTGTCAATGCATAAAAAATGTTATATTTGAAAGGGATTTTTTTTTCTCGAATTTAAACATTGGTGTTTTTGTTTATTTTTGGTATATTTATAAAATAAATATTTGTTCTTATACAAACAATAATTTTGCTGAAAATGCATCCAGTGTATTGGTATCACCTGAACAAAACAAGAAAGATATTGCCAAAGATGACTGTAACGTTATAAATTTTGTACTTGTGCCGTTTAATAAAAATATCAATCCCGGAGGATTACTTCGAAATCAAAGGATTATTTTGTTGTTAATTGCATGGGAAAGAACTTAAAGTATTTGCGTCGGCCACTTGGACCGGAGTCTATGTGTATGAATTGAACGATACTGTTGCAAAATTTAGCCCACCTAAACTTCTGTCTAAGAGAAACAAGTACTCAGTACGAGACCCGTAAATTCCACCTTAAGCAATTTTTATGAGTTTTGTAATAGTTAATTTATGTAATTATATAGTAATTTATTGTATTTTAATATTTACACTTCTTACCCTCTCTCCCCGTCTTTTTCAATAGGGTAACATTGATCCACGTCATGTTGTAGGCCATGTAACATTTGTTTTAACACAAGTACCAATGTTACCCTAAGTTAACGTATGACCCAAAACTTCAAAAACCCTTTTGTTAGAAAAAAAAAATACTGTCGACAAATTTATGATATTGCTGTGGTTTGATATGTTCTTAAGCAAACAAAAACATAACATGATATACATTTATACATTTTTAAAATAAAATAAGAGAATGAAGATGCTGAATATTCCAGAAATAGAGAAACAGAGAAATTTAGGCCAAAGATACCGCATTAAAGGGTATCATAATTTTAATATGTTTCATGTTTCATGGTTCATATTAGGCTTAACCTTTCTATCATGTTTTCCTACAAGATTTGTTTTATAAACGTTATTTAAACCTATAAATTTAACATATGTGCGTGAAATAAACTAAGAAATCTATGAGGATTATGATCAACATTTAATATTTTGCGTTATACATTCTTTATAAATTTTATATATGTGTGTGTGTATGTGTATGTGGACATATGCTTTAGGAACCCTGCAAGAATGTACTTTTCATAATTTTTTTTTATATATAAGAGAATTAATTAAAAGGTTCTTAAATATAGAAATTTCTATAAATAAATTTATAGAGTCATGCAAACCCGCCATATCTAGTGTGATTAATTAATGCTTTTAAAAAATACATGAATCTTATATAACAAGAAAAACGTTTCTTTACTTTCGGATATCGGTAATACATTAAAATTCTTTGTACCAAAAATAATGTTTTTTTATGTTTTAATTATTTTTATTATATAGTAGATTTTATTTCTAGTTTTGTTTAAGTAATTATATAAAGTCCTTGGAAAGTAATAATTTTAGGAATAAAATTGTTTAGCAGTACAAGAATATTTATTTATAACAATGAAATAAAACAGAATAATGAAACATAAATTGTATAAGTTTTATGCATTAACTTATATTTATACTTTAGAAGACCTTTTCGTCTAGATTTATGTAAGCGTGAACGTAACTAAACACGGAAAATTTATTCCCTTACATTAAAAATATGAATATGCATTATGAGCTGAGTCTTAGAAAAAAAACTTTTGTAACATGAAAAATAATTAGACTTCTTTGGAAAAATATTTACATGATAAAATTAATTTCATAACTTTATATTAAGGTTTTTTGCTTTATCTCAAAAAATTATTTTTCCATATATTAAATTCTTAAAATATTAAGTATTTCTTTTTAAAGCATGTAAATATGATCTATCTTTTTTGCGCATTTCATACAACGCTAATTTTGGGATCAATTTTTCAATCAGTAATTTATGAACTCTTACTTTTTATTCTTTGACTAGCAAACCCCGCGGCTTTGCTCGCGTAATATTTGAAATATGCCAAGTGATATTTATATGTCTAATTTTTATCAAAAGGTACTAATTAAATTTTTATTTTATTAAAAGGTAATATTTTACTTTATTAAAAGGTACTTATTACTTTTAAGAATAATTCAAAAATTACTATTTAAAACACAGTTTGACTAAACATCATTATTACACTGTATTAGGCAGAAATGAGACTTAAATTAATAAAATGAAATAAAACTAAATAAATGATAATTTAGAAAATATTTTGAAACTTTTATGCTCAATTAATACGCTCATTTCAGTATTCATATGAAGTTTTGAATTTTTTAGAAATCATCTTCTTACATCTTAAAATTAACCATCATGTCGAATTCCAAGTCCTACCACCTTTCTAAACATAAAGGGCTATGTTGAAACAGGAACTGTCACCATTAATTTGCCAACATTAATTTTGAAATCGGTTTGTTATTTCCTAATATTTCACAGAAACGTAATTTAAAAAGCTTTTAAAGCCCCATTTTAGAACGTTTGTTGTTCCTGTGAACCCCAGGTGCTAGAATCACCGGCATAAAATATAGCCTGTGTAGGATCAGAGACTGTTACCACTGATTCGCAACTATTACTTTTATAATCGGTTTATATTCCCTGAAATTGCATAGAATCGTAATTTAGAACTTTTTTAGAATGCTTTTCGCACCTCCCCTTCGCTTCACCTCTTTTTATTTCGAATTTATTTTCGACGTTCCTTCGAGGGCATTTATATTTTATAATTAACTACCATGTCATATTTAAAGTTTCTAGCCTTTTCAGTATCACAGAAATCGCCATTTAGAAAGTTTTTAGCTCCTGCATTCCTCTGGTGGTAGTGGAACAGACATAAAATATAGCTTATGTTTGAGCAGGTTCTATCACCAAAATTTGTCATCATTATTTTTTTAATCGGTTTGGCAAATTATAAGTTTACTTAAAAATTGTAATTAATAACGCTTTTCACTCACTTCATTTTTTTTAAATTTGGAATTTTCTTTCCACTGTTCTTTGAAAGCAGTTGTATCTTAAGTAAATACCATGCGATACTTCAAAGTGTTAGACCCCTCAGTTGTGCAAAAAACGCAAATTAGAGCATGTTTTGCTTTTGCAACCCTCAGATGGTAGTGACAGCAACATAAAATATAACATATGTTATAGCAGAGACTGTCACCATTGATTTGCAACCATTACTTTTGAAATAGCTTTGGTATTTCCTTAGATTGAGTAGAAATCGCAATTTAGAACGCTTTTAGGACGCTTTTCGGGCATTTTCACCGCTTTTTAAATTTCCAATTTTTTCGAAACTGTTCTTAAAGATCATTTATAGCTAATAAATATGTACCTTGCCTAATTTTAAGTTGCTAGCCCCTACTGATCACAAAAATCGAAATTTAGAACGCTTTTTTGCTCCTGCAACGTCTTGGTGATAGTGATACCGACATAAAATAGCGTCTATGTTAGAGCAGAGGCTGTCAGCATCAATTTCCTACCATTACGTTTGAAATCAGATTCATTCTTCCTGAGATATTGCCGACAAATCGGCATCTAGAACGTTTTTAGAATGCTTTTCGCGCATTTTGCTCCTGCATCTCCTCTGGGGTAGTGAAAACAGATATAAAATATAGCCTATCGTGGAGCAAGATCTGTCACCATCATTTTTACACCATTATATTTGAAATCGGTTCAGTACTTCCTGAGATTGCATAGAAATCGCAATTTAGAAAGTTTTTTATAGCGCTTTTTGCGCATTTTGACCCCCTTTTAAATTTCGATTTTTTTAGGAAATGTCCTTAGAGATCATTGATATCTTATAACTAACTACCATTCCAAAATTCACGATTCTAGGTCCTTCCGTAACGCAAAAGCCGCAATTTAGAACGTTTTTTGCTCCTGCACCCCCTTTGGGGTAGTGGCACCGACATAAATCATCGCCTATGTTGGAGCAAGGGTTTTGACCATCATTTTGATGCCATTATTTTTTAGATCGGTTTAATATTTCCTGAGATTGTGTAGAAAACACCATTAGAACGTTTTTTTAGAACGCTTTTCGCGCATTTTCACCCCTTTCAAATTTCGAATTGCTTAAGAACTGTTCTTAGAAATCCTTTATGTCTAATAAGTAGCTAATATTTCAAATTTCATATTTCTAGGCCCTTCAGTAACACATAAATCGCATTTTTAGAACGTTTTTTGCTCCAGCACCCACTTTGGGGTAGTGACACCGACATAAAACATAGCCTATGTTGGAGCAAGGGTTGTCACCGTCATTTTGACACCCTTATTTTGACACCATTATTTTTTAAATCGGTTTGGTATTTCCTGAGATTGTGTAGAAACCACCATTTAGAACGTTTTTTAGAACGATTTTCGCGCATTTTCACCCTTTCAAATTCCGAATTGCTTAAGAACTGTTCTTAGAAATCCTTTATGTCTAATAAGTAGCTAATATTTCAAATTTCATATTTCTAGGCCCTTCAGTATCACATAAATCGCATTTTTAGAGCGTTTTTTGCTCCTGCACCCACTTTGGGGTAGTGACACCGACATAAAACATAGCCTATCTTGGAGCAAGCGTTGTCACCATCATTTTGACATCAATATTTTTTAAACCGGTTTATATTTCCTGAGATTGTGTAGAAACTACCATTTAGAACGTTTTTTAGAACACGTTTTGTACATTTTCAACCATTTTAAATTTTGAATTGTTTAAGAACTGTTCTTAGACATTATTTATATCTTATAAGTAACTAATATTCAAAATTTCATATTTCTAAGCCCTTCAGTAACGCTAAAATCGCATTTTTAGAACGTTTTTTGCTCCCACACCCCCTTTGGGGAAGTGGCACCGACATAAGATATAGCCTATGTTCTAAGTTGGACTAACACCATCATTTCGATACCATTACTTTTGGAATCGGTTCGGTAGTTCCAGAGCTTATCTCCGACAAATAAACAATTCTTTCCTCTTTATAATAGGAGTATAGATATGATATTATTGATATTGAACATTTAAAAAATAATCATGCTCGTTTGCACATACCTGTTTTAATACATATTGGATATTGTGTGTCTTAAATTGTTGTATTATTTAAAACATTACTGTTTTTAATACCGTAATAACATTTTGGTAAAAAAAAAAAAAAAAAAAAAAAAAATGTTTGTTTAAACATTTTTTTTTTTCAATCTTCTCATTTATTTAATTTACATTTCTTTATATTTTAAAAAGAAATCGTGTTTAAGAATTTAAAAATGTTTTTGTTATTTCAAGAATCTTTATAAAATTATTCATAATTTAAACAATACGTACTTATCTTTTCAGAGTTTTATTAATTGTAAGCTATACTCAAACTTATTATGTTCAATCCCGTTCAGAGTAGTGTGCATCTCTTTGTCAAAAAGCTAAGACACTAAAAACTAAAAAATAGAGTGAACAAAAGATAGTTAAATTTGTTAATATAAAAGAAAACTTTACTTACTGTTAATACCAAACTGATAATTACCCCTTTACATAAAAGTAGAATACTTTTACTTATACCAGATTATTCTTACTTGCATTTGTGAGGTTTTAAATGTTAAATAAAAATAACTGGTTTGCAAGACACGTTATTTAAAATTATTACCAGTAGCCTTTCAAAATAAATAAATTTCGTACATCAAATATGTATAATTGTCTAATTAACTCTAATAGTAATAGTTTTCTTAAAACTGCACAGAAAATGAACTCAGCATTTTTCTTCATGTTGAAGATGACAACGAAATGAGAATGGAATTCAATATATAATAAAATATTCTTAAAAAAAAAAAAAAAAAAAATAACCGATTTCAAAAAAAGCGCTAAAAAGAACAAAATAATTCTTTAAACTTATCTAATGACGAAACGTTATACATTAACTAAACATCGGACATCATGTATCGCATAAAAACGTTAAATTTAATATATAGAATTTAATAGCTACCAAACATGGATTTTCTAGAAAACATTTTTTACAAAAAATTAATTTACATATTTATAATTTAATTTACGAATATATACGTATAAAAAGTAATCAATTACTTTTTGAAGTTGGTGCCAACCTATCTTAAGTATAGTAAAACTGTGAATATATTGTAGCTATTACCATGAATAAAGTGATGATGGAAATTATTATACAAAATTTAAAAAAATTGCCCCTGTTTCTTCAGCAAATTATTTGTCATTATCGATTGTGAATGTTTGGCACCAACTTCAAAAAGTAATTGATTACTTTTTATACGTATACATTCGTAAATTAAATCACAAATATGCAAATTAATTTTTTGTAAAAAATATTCTCTAGAAAATCCATGTTTGGTAGCTATTAAATTCTATATATTAAATTTAACGTTTTTATGCCGATACATGATGTCCGATGTGCAGTTAATGGATAACGTTTCGTCGTTAGAGAAGTTTAAAGAATTATTGAGTTCTTTTTAGAGCTTTTTTTGAAGTCGGTTAATATTTTTTTTTTTTTTTTAAAGAATATTTTATTTCCTACTTTTAGTTATTCATACTGTAACACATAACTATCCGGATTTCAACATCTGCTGAATAAGTAAATTATTTGTCAAATAAATTATAATTTACAAAAATTATTTATTAAACAAATATTTTTTTAATAAATTCTTTATAATTTCATTAGAAGTATTGATTTTATTAGCATTTAATACATATGATATTTTTTAAAACAGGTACATTGTATTCAGAACAGTGTACATTCATTTATTTATTGATCACATACACCTGACGCATGTGCTTGACATAAGGGGCCCGCTTATAAGTCATCGTTAATATACAAGTACGAAATAGCACAAGAACTTTGAGCTTTGACGGGAGGGGGGGGGGGTTCTAGATAACACAAGGAGATTTACAACACCAGAGAATTGCATCTGGGAGTTCCACAAAGAGTGTGCAACGGAGCCAGCGGGAGTTGAACCCGCAGCCCAACTACGCTCTCAAGCGATTAGTGATGTGGTGTCTTAACCATTCAGACACGATTTACATTCAAGAACTATTTTTTGTGGGACTCCGTTGTCAAGAAGCAAAATGCAGACTATGTAGCAATATTTGTATTGACTCTTCAAGTATATTGACAAGAACCCAGTTATGTTTTTCGGTGTTAGCAAAATGAGATTGACCAATCAGAAGCCTGCCTTTTTGAGAACTTGTAATTTTTATAGGGTGTGTCCTTTTAAATTTCGAAAATTCTTCTATCAAATAAAACGAAATTTTCTGTACTGAAATGCTGGCATCCAAAAAGTTGTAGGTTGTTCAGGTTTGAAAATGTGGTCCAGGACCCACAGTAGCTGAGTCGTCAGCGATGACCACCTCAGGAACTCAACTTTCGCTTTAGAGTGTTAGTGCAGGCATCACGCCGCTAATCGCTTGAGAGCGTAAGTGACTGCGGGTTCGAATCTCGCTGGCTCCGGTGCACACTCTTTGTGGAACTCCCGCATGTAATTCTGTGGTGCTGTAAATTTTCTTGTGCTATCTCCTTCCTGTATATTGACAATGACATATACGCGGACGCTTGACGCCAAGCACAATATATATATGTATTCAACAGATATATGTATTCAAGAAACTAATCATGTGGTCCACAATGAAGGATATTCCATCTACGTTTTGATCACATGGTCAGGGTAAAAACTTCTAGCGTAAAGAACGGAAGGGTCCATAGACGTAATGAAAAACCCTCGCCAGCTAGTAACATAGTTCATGCGGAAAGTAGTAGTAGCCTCCCTTATTATCAGTTAGAAGTTATTTGGGTAAATTACCGGTATCACGTGACTTTTTTCAGCCTCGAACCCAGATTTGGAATAAAGTCCATTCTATATTATTTTTTTCCGATAATCTTCATCAGTTGTTTCCTCATGTAAGGTGCCTTTATTTGAGAGTGGTGATATACAATGCTCAGACTCTGTTTATACATACGTGTTTGCCTACACTACGACAAAATTAGACATTTTCTATTCCAGAACTTGGCGATATTCCTTGGACAAGTTTGATTATACGAGTGGCGGACAATGGACTTTATTCCAAATCTGTGTTCGAAGCTGAAAAAAAGTCACGTGATATCGGTAATTTACTCAAAGAACTTCTAACTGATAAGAAGGGAGGCTACTACACTACTGCTTTCCGCATTAACTGTTTCACTGGCAGGCGAGGGTTTTTCATTACGTCTACGGAGTCTTCCCTTCTTTACGCTAGAAGTTTTAACCATCACCACATGATCAAAACGTAGATGGAATAGCCTGCATTTAGAAAGCATTAGTTTGGCAATAATGGCAAGCGCTTCAAGATTCATGGCGATAGCTTTTGTACAGAATCTATCAATCAATATTTTTTTTTCCGTATGTCACCATTCTCATACCAATACTCCCCATCCTTAGGCCGTAAAGACATCAGAAATGAGCTTGATAATGAGCTTGCTGAATCTGATAACCGAGGATAGTGCTGCTACACATAAGAAGGCACTTTTATGTATACTGCATATGGATGCACTTTGCAGTGCATCGACTAATGGAGACACTTTGCTGAACTATAGCGCCCAGAATATATAGTGTGGAAATCGGCTATGCCTCTAATAATTAAAAAAGTGCTAAAATATTGTATCCCTTAAATGTGCAACAATGCTGCTGAAATATGAAGATCGCAGCGACATCTGTAATATATTTTCTACAACTGCAAGATATTACTTGTCTATACAATGTAACACTAGTAATACGAATATCCCGCAGATGTCGCTGCGATCGACACTTGGGATTTTAGCATCATCGTCGCACATTTAAGGGATACAAATTTTTAGCACTGTTTGGATAGCATATTTCCACACTAGGCATTCTAGACGCTGTAGCTGAACTCTGATGTATAAGGCCACTTTGCTATTGAATTGTAAGCTTTCTGATACCCACTTCCGATGTCGGTTAGCACCGTTTTAGACATTTGGGTTTCTCTGAATGCGGCATCTTTTCTAGACAAGATCTCGCACTTCAGAAAGTTACCGCATCCAGTTAATTATAAGATCCACGTCGATACCTACGTACATCGAAATTGGGTGTTGAAAAGCTGAAAATCCATCAATAATGTTTACACATCAGGGCGCGGCAAAGTGCTTTAAGAGAAACTTATGTCCAAACTATAGCAAACCTAGGCATTTTCTATTACATAATTTCAGCGTCTAGAATATATAGTATCGAAATCGGCTATCACAGTGATACTTAAAAAAGTGCTAAAATATTGGATCCCTTAAATGTCAAATGATGCTGAAATCCAATGAGTCGATCACAGCGACATCTGCAGGATATTTTTTTAAAACTCCAAGACGATTTGATTACAGCCATAGAGAAGAGATAGGGGTGGAGAGTGCTTTGGTAATCCTAAAGTGCAACCAACATAATAGTCACGTGACTTTTACGGCCAAAGGCTAGCATATGTTTGCGAAAGGAAAATAAAGAAATTACCGTATCGTTAAATAAAAGTGAGAATCTTCTTTTACTAATTTATATTTTTGCCCTACTTCACATGCATAATGTGGATGCTGAGTATTTTTATATAATTTTTTTTCACGACCGGCAACAATTTTCAAATTGCCAAGCAAGCGATAATGTGCGAAATCTGGAAACGTTTACATGAGTAGGGCCAGTCATGTTGATGCCGATTTTCAACGGAATTCTCTACGGAAAGCACACTCCACCCCTAACTCTTCTCTATCGTTACAGCGTCTGGAATATATAGTGTGGAAATCGGCTATCCCCGTAATACTTAAAAAAGTGCTGAAACATTGGATCCCTTAAATGTCAAACGATGCTGAACTCCAATGAGTCGATGACAGCGACATCTGCAGGATATTTTCTAAAACCCCAAGACGATTTGGTTACAGCGCCTAGAAGATACAGTGTGGAAAACGGCTATTCCTATAATTAAAGCGCCTAGAAGATACAGTGTGGAAAACGGCTATTCCTATAATTACAGCGCCTAGAAGATACAGTGTGGAAAACGGCTATTCCTATAATGCTTTAAAAAGTGCTAAAAACTTGTATCCCATAAATCTCCAACAATGCTCAGCGGCAATATGCTGACACGAGCGCCATCTCGTAACTCTTTTCAATATAAACCCTGTGTTTTCAAAAATTATAGAATATTAAATATCGGAAACTATAAATATAAGATTTTTTTGTCTGTTAGAAGCTAATTTAGTTAAGGAATGACGTGAAATAGGTTAAAGAGTCTCTTTTAGAATGACTATCGTTTCTAAATCACTACGATGGCGCTACGATCGACATCTTGTTATTCAGCATCGTTGTACATTTATGGGATTCAATTTTTTAGCACTATTTTGTAGCCGTTTTCCACACTGTATCTTCTAGGCGCTGTACTATAATGCTTTAATAAGTGCTAAAAATTTGTATCCCATAAATCTCCAACAATGCTCAGCGGCAATATGCTAATACGAGCGCCATCTCGCAACTCTTTTCAATATAAACCCTGTGTTTTCAAAAATTATAGAATGTTAAATATCGAAAACTATAAATATAAGATATTTCAGTCTGTTATAAGCTAATTTAGTTAAGGAATGACGTGAAATAGGTTAACGAGTCTCTTTTAGAATGACTATCGTTTTTAAATCACTACGATGGCGCTACGATCGACATCTAGTTATTCAGCATCGTTGTAA
This sequence comes from Maratus speciosus, assembly GCA_963932465.1. Classification (NCBI taxonomy): domain Eukaryota; kingdom Metazoa; phylum Arthropoda; class Arachnida; order Araneae; family Salticidae; genus Maratus; species Maratus speciosus. The sequence continues at coordinate 415,715,660 of OZ010795.1, read as the reverse complement.
ATTTATGGGATTCAATTTTTTAGCACTATTTTGTAGACGTTTTCCACACTGTATCTTCTAGGCGCTGTAATTTGGTCTAGACACTGTAATAATACGATGTTTACTTTGATATCTGAAAATATTTCGCAGATGTCGCTGCGATCGGCACCCTTGATTTTAGCGTCATTGCACATTTAAGGAATACAACATTTTAGCGCTGTTTGGACAGCAGATTTCCACGCCATTTATTCTAGACGCTGTAATTTGGTCTAGCTCTAGATGCTGTAAGCATGTTCACAATACCTACTGGGTTCCGATCCTGAGCCGTTCTCATTGGATCCTCAGATTCAGATATCCGAAACATAATGACTGTCTATCGCAGTAGTACAGCGTATAAAATACATAGTGTGGAAATCTGCTATTCAAACGGCGCTAAAAGTTGTATCCCTTAAATGTGCAATGAAGCTGAAATCCAGGGAGCCGATTGCAGCGACATGTGCGATATATTTTCGAATTTCAAAGTAAACATCATCGTATTATTACAACGTCTAGACCAAATCGTCTTGGAGTTATAGAAAATATCCTGAAGATGTCGCTGTGATTGATGCATTGGATTTCAGCATTGTTTGCAATTTAAGGGATCCAATATTTTAGCACTTTTCTAAGTATTACTGGGATAGCTGATTTCCACGCTATATATTCTAGACTCTGTAGCAATAGTACAGCGTATAGGATACCTAGTGTGGAAATATTCTATCCAAACAGTGCTAAAAATTTGTATCCCTTAAATGTGCGACGATTCTGCTAAAATACCAAGTGTCGATCGCAGCGACGTCTGCGGGATTTTCGTATAACTAGTATTAGATTGTATAGACTACACTGTTAAAAATATCGTCAAAAATTACCTCTGTTTTTAAAGGCTATCTATTTTCTAACCAATGAGAACGCTACATAAACACCTATGGAGCTTTCTCATTGGTCAGAAAAAAGATAGCCTTTAAAAATAGAGGTAATGTTTCACGATATTTTTAACAGTGTAGCAATATCTTGCAGTTGTAGAAAATATCCTGCAGATGTCGCTGCGTTCTTCATATTTCAGCTGCATCGTTGCACATTTAAGGGATATAATATTTTAGCGCTTTTTTAAGTATTACAAGGACAGCCGATTTCCACACTATATATTCTAGGCGCTATAGCAGTAGTACTTAGAAAGCACTAAAACATTGTATGCCTTAAATGTAAAACGATGCTGAAATCCAAAGACTCGATCGGAGCGACATCTGAGGATATTTTCTAAAACTCCAAGAACATTTGGTCTAGACGCTGTTATAATACAATGTTTACACTGAAATTTGAAAATACAATGCATATGTCGCTGCAATCGGCTCATTGGATTACAGCATCATTGCACATATAAGTGATACATTTGTTTAGTGCTGTTTGGATAGCAGATTTCCACACTATTTATTCTAGGCGTTGTACTTGTGCTCTGATACATGCGAAACTTTAAATGTTGATTTTCAACTTTTCGACACTGACTTTCGATATCGGTTTGTGTCTTTGTGGGCCTTCCGGTTTGGTAGATGGCAGAATGGCCGAAATCCAGATAGATTTTTCGCTCTTAGCGAAACAAGATTGACCAATCAGAAGGCTGCATTTTTGCAAACAGCGAAAAGTTCGCAAAACTGCAAGCTTCTGATTGGTCGATCTCGTTTCACTACCAGCGAAAAATCTATCTGGATCTTAGCCGTTGTCCAGCTAAGTTTCCGCACTTTGAAAGAATTCGTATCACTGTAAGAGTAACAGTATGAAAGATGAGTGCTTATAATTGGGCGACCGCTTAAAAAAGGATTTGAATTTTTAAGTTTTTATTTTTTTTTAATGTTCTAATCATCAGATTTTTATGAAATTACAATGGGACCAAATGAGTGACTTACACTTTCAAACAAACAAAAAATTATCAAAATCGAATCATATTTAACCTCCTGAGACCCCGCGTCCATTCGATTGGACATTATTATTTTTTGTATAAAATACTTAATTTCAGTTGGAACTTGTAAATGGTTGCTTCCCATTATACTAGATAGTCTAGTGCTACTATCTGTATGCCTAAATAATAAAAATATTGCATCTAAATATGTATTTTAATCATTTGAAAGACGCAGGGAACAAGAGAAAAACTGTTGAAGGTAAGCCGACAGTTTTAACGCTAATTTTATATATATTTTAAAAATATTTTAATATTAATGATATACACATCTAATTTTGAATGTTGTATCAATGAAATGACATCGCAGTTTAAGTAATCTAATGTATATTTTAGAGAATAAACAACAAAATTTTTAATGTCCATTCTATTGGACGTTGGGTCTTCATCAGTTGTTTTTATTCATATAAGACTCTCTTTGTATACTGAAGAGAGGCATTTGTTTTTACTTCAAAATCAACACAGTATTGAAACAAATAATAGATACAGAAGTAAATAATATATTTTCTTAAATAAATAATTAAGTATTATCCTAAAAATATATAATTTTACTGATAAAATGCTTGTTCTAATTTAGTACATTGTTAATTTTTTTATTTCAGTGAAATATATATGTATATATATATATATATATATATATATATATATATTGCAGCATTTGGTAAACATATATATTTATAATTAAGCTTTTATTATGTTTTATTCTTATTCATTGTAACTATTTTTGATATTATTCTTCTGTTAGTATGCTATTTATAATTGATTTAACAAATTTAATCATATTTAATTAGCAACAAAAATTTTATAAAAATATAATCAAAGATAACAGTATAAGATTATAAATAAACTCATTTAGATTTCTTTTAAATTTCTTCTTGACATTTACTTGCCAATTGTGGTAGCTGTGCTCCTAATTATTATCATTATTGTAAGAAACAAATGACTGGTGCTGAGGAGAGATAAAAAACAAAACACAATGTTATTAAATTTTTGTATTAAAGTACGCTTTTTCTATTTGATGAATCAAAAATTAATTTATGTGATATTTAGAAGTGACGTATAAACGATTAAAACACACTTCTGATGTCAACAAACTTTGTAGTGAAAGAAATAGGAACTTGATGCTAAATACCTGGGTTTTGAAGCCTATGTAGCGATCTTATCTTTCTTGACAAGTATAAAATAAAATAAGGTTGTGTGCATGAAATGCAACTTGTATTTGTATAATCGTTTAACTATAAATAATAATTGCAGGCTTTTTATATTATTTTGCTGTTCGTATGTTGTTTATAAATAAATTTGTTAATTTAATTGAATATAAACAGAAATAAAAATTTAAAGAAAATATAACTGAAGATAATAGTTTTAGATTATATATAAACTGCATTTTATTTCTTTTTAATTTCCTTTTGGCATCCAAATATCAATTATGATAACCGTACCACTAACTATTTATAATTATTTTTAGATTAAAACTTTTACTGATGCGTTAGATTTTTTTTTTTAATTCCTTTTTAAAAAATTATTTAAAAAGTCACTAAATTGATTTATGCTTTTCAAATGAATTTCATCCAAAAATACTTTTTCTATTTGATAATGAAAAAATTAAAATTGTGCAATATTTAAAGGTGATGTATGAAAGATAAAAGCACATTTATAATGACGGAAATTTTTTTAAACTGAAATAAAAATTTAAAAAATATATACCTCAAGATAATAGTTTAAGGTTATAAATAAACTGTGTTTTATTTCTTTTAAATTTACTTTTGGCATCCAAATGTCAATTGTGATAACCGTGCCACTAACTATTTATAATTTATTTTAGAAAAATCTTTTATTGATGTGATAAATTTTTCTAAATTCCGTTTAAAGGAACTATTTAAAAAGTCACTAAATTGATTTATACTTTTCAAGTAAATTTCATCCAGAAATATTTTTTCTCTTTGATAATGAAAAAAACTTCAATTGTGCAATATTTAAAGGTGATGTATGAACGATAAAAACACATTTATGATGAAAGAAAACTTTGCAATTAAGAATTTTTCATTCAGAATCATGTAATTCAATAATATGTTTTTTACAGGACTAAGACCCAATGTCCATTATATTGGACATGCCAAAATTCTATATATTTTTTAATTTTTAAAATAAATGAAATTATATATAGTTTTCTAGCCCCATAAAGAGCCTTAATCCTAAAAATGGTAAAATTTGTGGCAAAAATGCGAGCTTGGGTCTCAAGAGGATAAGAAAGTTATGCGTGAACATGGGCAAAACATACATACAGGTCGGATTTATAACCTCCTTTTTTTTGAAGTCGGTTAAAAAAGAATAAATCTGCATAGAATGCAGGTAAATAATTGATGTTACTTCTTATAAATAATCAAGGATAGTATTTGTATACTAATTTGTATAAAATTTAATTAATTAATTGCTAGTAATTTTTTTTTATTTAATTTTCTATAATTTATAGGCAAAAACATTTTTTTTTTTCATTGTGTTTTGCTTCTAAATTTTTACGTCTTGATATACAATTGCTTTGATAGTTTAATAACTGTTTTTTTACGACAAGTTGGAATAGTGTTAGGATATTAGCTAAGGAATATAGACCCTTTAAAAAATTAACTTTTAAATTTATAAGTGAAACGAACCACAATTTCTATGGATATGCAGGTTACCTACATAACGTTTGCTCTAAAAAATGTTATTGGAAAATTGAATTGTCCTGAATCATAAGGGAAAACATGTATATGCATTCCTATCTACATGTGTCTGAGAGGTTCTGCTATCGAAGTTGGTTGACGGGAGATGCTGTGTTCGAATCCAGTGGCGCCCGTTGGCCTAACTGTTCGGAGTTTTCGTGGTTTTCTTCGAACCTTGGAAAACCTTGCATAAATACGGGTTAGGCCCCCTTAGAAAGACCCCCCCCCCGGAGGGCACTCTCCGAAGAGCCTATATCCCTCGTGTAGATAATCGGCCGTCATAAATAACACCAACACTAAAATCCATCTGCTTATTTACAACATTTTGTTATACCTGTTTAAGGCGATCACGGCTTTATCGATAACGAAAAACATGTAAACAGAGCTCTCGCTCCGAGTCCAAATAAAAACAGAAGTAGTCAATGTAACCAATTTAAAATTTCTGATATTTTTTAGATATGTTTTTAGTCTTATAAAATTATAAAATGAATTACAGTGGAACCTGCCTAAAGTGACCACCCTTGTAACCGGCTACTAGTGTAGAAGTGGTCATTAAATGAAGTGTCTTTAAAAATGGCAAGTTACATTTTTGTGATTTAAAAAAATAGAACAAATTAAAATATACATACGGAAAAATTCGCTGTATTAAGTATTAATTGATTAACTAACAATTATAATAACTGAATTACTAATTTAGAATATACTATATAGAAGATAATTAACTTAAAACTCACCTTATTTTTTTTAAATTCAGTTGAAGAACTTCCGTAGTGATTGATTTAAATATCACATAACGAGAAGGTACACTGTAATCAATACGCTTTTTTTATTTTGATTATAGTTGCATAATCATAATGTTTCTATAACTCGCAGTAATAAACTGCTCATTAACAAATTATACAAACTTTTATAAATTTTCATTTACAGCAACAATGTCTGAAATTTTTCTTTGCTTAAAACACTACTTTTCAAGAATTATGTTTTCCGTTATGCCTTCAAATTTCCTCAGTAAATTCAGCATTGGTGGATAGTTATTTGGGACATACGCTTTCATTTTCATGCACATCTTTAACATTTCTGCATCGGAAATTTCATCATTTTCTTCGATTTCAAATTCATCTTAAGTAACACAATGTTCATTGTATTTTTCATTTTTAAACATATCGCAAATTTCTTGCTTCAGAATTTCTTGATGAACGGAACCATTGCATATTTGGATATCATTGCAAAATTCATGAAAAATTCAGAATTTACTGGTTCATCTTCAAAAAGCAATTGATTTTTAAGATTTTGAAGATACGAAAGGCTATTGTCATCATTTGCTGGATGTGAATTACTGATATCTTCAGAAATTTGTTGTAAAAAGTTAGACATATCAAAGCATTTTGAAATTGTACTTTGACGTACAATGAATCTATGACTCATTAACTCATGTTATTGCATCGAGGACGTTTATACGTGATGCAATTTCGTTTGCTGATTTGCATCTTCTTCTCTGGAAATTATAACCTGGAGCAAGAACTTTTTATAATGTAACTCGAAAGCTTGAATTATTCCTTGATATCGCGGCTGTTAATGTGATGTGGTATTAGATGATAGAAACTTTACTTTCACATTTCAAAACGACAAGTCACTCGGATGTGCTGGACAGTTATCTGTAAACAATAAAATCTTTGTTTGCTTCATCTGTTTATTTAATTGTGTAGCCCATTCAGTAAAAATAGAGGATGTCATCCAGAATTTTTTATTTCCATATCACGAGACTGGTACATTCTTCATGTTAACCTTTTTGAAACAGCGTGATTTTCTGGCTTTTCCTGTTACGAGAGGTTTTAGTTTCTCTCCTCTTGAACTGCAAGCAAGCAAAATGACGATTCTCTCCTTAGATATCTTTCCATTTGTTTCCAGCCATAGCTAATATTTTGTTTGTTATTGCCCGATAAAACAATCTACACTCATCAGCGTAGAATATGCCTCCTTTCTTGTAATTCTCCAGAAAATCAGAAATCTGTCTTTTAAAGGAATCTACTGTTTCCATATTAGCGTCATAAGATTCTCCACACAAAATATTCTGAGAAATGTTATTTTTGTTTCCTTGAAAGATTCTAATCAGCATTTAGAAGCAATAAAATTTTCTACATTTGGTTTGTTTGAAAACTCTAAAGTTGCTTTTTGTAGCAAAGGTCCAGAAACTCGAGGATTCCTACCCACGCATTTTTTTAAATCATACAACAGCTGCTTGATTTACTTCAAAATAATCATTTTGTTTTAATTTTCCGACTACTAGACTCATTTTCTTTAAATCATTGTAGATATTCCGATTTCCTTTTATAAATATTGCTCACACAAATTTTACTGATTTGAAAATTTTTAGTTGTTGCTCTTTGACTGTTATTTATTAGAAAATTAATAACTTCAATTTTATCTTTTAAACACAACTCTTTACACCGGTTAGATTTTTTAGACTTAGATTCTTTATTCCCCATACTTTAAGAAGAAATATAACTGCATTAATAATTAAAAATAAAAACTCGAACAAAAACTAACAAAGCAGTAGGGAAACTACAAGTTCATAAAACTAAAACTTATGTTAAATGTTATAAATCTTGCAAGCAGTACAATGAAAGAACATATACATGTTTTTTCTCAGAATTTCTGAAAATATATGATAAAGGAACTCTTTTAAAACAAACCCGAACAGTCGCAAATTTGTCTTCTCAGATAGACGTAGTATTAACACGTGACTTAGTTATCCAATGAGTAGCAGCCGCAAGCATTCCTATCCTACGATCCGTCAATATGTGTGGAGGGAAACATTCCTTATTCCTCTCTTACCTCGAGACAAAAATGGGAAGGGAAGATCAGTTTAGACAAGTGCAAATTTTATTAAAATATCAGTCAAACTGGTCACTTTGTTCATTAAGCAGATGGCCACTATAGAAAATAAATTCCTGTAGTTTGTAATGGATGAAAATAAAAATATTGAAAAATGGTCACTTTAGTCTTTTAGTTTGAAAGTTTTTGGCATTCAGAAAAATGGATAGTCACATTTTACAGGTTCAAATAACATTGGCAAAGACAGGCTATCTGGTCACTTTACACTATACACACGTGGCCACATTACCGGACAATTCTCATATTATTTTATATAAGCACAAGTAATTTTTTGTAAAAGCGGTCAATTTAGCCAGGTGGCCACTTAACCAAGGTGGTCACTTTAGTGGCAGGTTCCACTGTGCTTCAATGTAATAAAATAAAAAAAATATATACCAAAATTTATATCACACAATTAAAAAAAAAAAAAAAAAATAGGTGTCATATCACTATTAGACCGGGCGGCGGCGACACGAATGACTACGTCATCGAGTTACGGGATGAAATCATGATGCAAGACAAGATTTTTAGGAGTAGATAAAGGAATGACTGGTCTGCCTCAACATTTCTTGGTACGATAGGCGCAGCAGCGGGCGCCAACTCGTGTACAAATGAAAACCCTATAAACATAGTATTTTACATTATATTGCCATATATACTACTTCGTATCGACTTTCAAGATGAATTAAGGGTTTAGGAAAAGCTTATTAAGAGTACGTGAGGAAAAGACTGATTCGGCATAACTTGGTACAAAGCGAGAAGAACGGGGCGCCAATTCGTTATTTTCACAGTGTTATTACGTCATCGAGTTACGGCTTGAAATTTTGGCAAATGAAACATACCGATTATTACAATACGAATATTTCAGTCTGACTCGTCATATCTTGGTAGGAGATGAGCAGAGCGGGGCGCCAATTGTTAATTTTGGCGGTATAATCACCTTATCGAGTTACGACTTTAAAATTTTGCACATTAAAGGAACATATGAGTACAATGAGAATATTCCAGTCTGCCTCGTCATATCTTGGTACGAGACGAGCAGAACGGGGCGCCAATTTTTAATTTTTGAGGTATAATCACGTCATCGAGTTACGCGATGAAATCATGATGCAGGACAAGATTTTTAGGCGTACATTAAGGAATGACAGGTCTTCCTCGACATTTCTTGGTACGATAGGCGCAGCAGCGGGCGCCAACTCGTCATTTTGGCGTCACTATCACGTCATCGAGTTAGTGGATGAAACCGGTGCCAAATTAAAGGTGAAAAAAGTCTTTTAAGAATATTTTGGTCTGCCTGCGCATATCCTGGTAGAAACCACCGGCAGACTAAAATCTATAACAAAAAAAGAAATACGTCATAATGTACAAATGAAAACCCTATAAACATAGTATTTTACATTAAACATTAAACATTCCGATTAGTACGATACGAATATTTCAGTCTGCCTCGTCCTATCTTGGTAAGAGATGAGCAGAGTGAGGCGCCAATTTTTAATTTTGGCGGTATAATCACATCATCGAGCTACGACTTTAAAATTTTGCACATTTCAGGAACATATCAGTACAATAAGAATATTTCAGTCTGCCTCGTTATATCTTGGTACGAGACGAGCAGAGCGGGGCGCCAATTTTTAATTTTTGCGGTATAATCACGTCATCGAGTTACGGGATGAAATCATGATGCAGGACAAGATTTTTAGGCGTACATTAAGGAATGACCGGTCTGCCTCGACATTTCTTGGTACGATAGGCGCAGCAGCGGGCGCCAACTCGTCATTTTGGCATCACTATCACGTTATCGAGTTTTGAATGAAACCGATGTCAAATTAAAGGTGAAGAAAAGTCTTTTAAGAATATTTTGGTCTGCCTGCGCATATCCTGGTAGAAACCCCGGCAGACTAAAATCTATAACGAAAAAATACGTCATAATGTACAAATGAAAACCCCATAAACATAGTAATTTACATTAAACATTAAACATTCGATTAGTACGATACGAATATTTCAGTCTGCCTCGTCATATCTTGGTACGCCAAAATTTAAAATTGGCGCCCCGCTCTGCTCATCTCCTACCAAGATAGGACGAGGCAGACTGAAATATTCGTATCATACTAATCGGAATGTTTAATGTTTGATGTAAAATACTATGTTTATAGGGTTTTCATTTGTACATTATGACGTATTTTTTTGTTATAGATTTTAGTCTGCCGGGGGTTTCTGCCAGGATATGCGCAGGCAGACCAAAATATTCTTAAAAGACTTTTTTTCACCTTTAATTTGGCACCGGTTTCATCCCGTAACTCGATGACGTGATAGTGACGCCAAAATAACGAGTTGGCGCCCGCTGCTGCGCCTATCGTACCAAGAAATGTCGAGGCAGACCGGTCATTCCTTAATGTACGCCTAAAAATCTTGTCCTGCATCATGATTTCATCCCGTAACTCGATGATGTGATTATACCGCAAAAATTAAAAATTGGCGCCCCGCTCTGCTCGTCTCGTAATAAGATATGACGAGGCAGACTGAAATATTCTCGTTGTACTGATACGTCCCTTTAATGTGCAAAATTTTAAAGTCGTAGCTCGATGCGGTGATTATACCGCCAAAATTAACAATTGGCGCCCCGCTCTGCTCATCTCCTACCAAGATATGACGAGGCAGACTGAAATATTCGTATTGTAATAATCGGTATGTTTCATTTGCCAAAATTTCAAGCCGTAACCCGATGACGTAATAACACTCTGAAAATAACGAATTGGCGCCCCGTTCTTCTCGCTTTGTACCAAGTTATGCCGAATCAGTCTTTTCCTCACGTACTCTTAATAAGCTTTTCCTAAACCCTCAATTCATCTTGAAAGTCGATACGAAGTAGTATATATGGCAATGTAATGTAAAATACTATGTTTATAGGGTTTTCATTTGTACACGAGTTGGCGCCCGCTGCTGCGCCTATCGTACCAAGAAATGTTGAGGCAGACCAGTCATTCCTTTATCTACTCCTAAAAATCTTATCCTGCATCATGATTTCATCCCGTAACTCGATGACGTAGTCATTCGTGTCGCCGCCGCCCGCTCTATATCCGTAAGATATCTTAACGTTGAATTGGCATATGAACCGAACTTTTTCTTTAAAATGATCAGGAAAATTCACTGTATAGAATCAATTAAGGATATAACTATCATTCGAAGGAAACCTTATTACAAAATACTCACAAATTTAAAAAATTTAAAACCAATTAAAAAATACAATTTTTTTCATTCAAAATACTCAAAATATTAAACTATCTAAAATATATTAATTCATTCTATAGATAATAATGTTATATGCATGCAAAAAAAAATAATAATTTTCATCAAACAGTTTTTTTTTAATCTTAAGGATAGTCGTCAAAAAACAAATTTTGAGAAAACGCGACATAAAGTTGCAATTAAATGGGTACAGGTTGTAAAATTTTTGTTACATAAATGTTTATAACACCGTTAAAATGCAAATATTTTTAAGCGGTTTTTTGCACTGTGTCCAGAATTAATTGAATAATCAAAATGGATACTAAAGAAATCGATTTTTTGTCCTGACACCTTAAACTAACAACCGAAAAAATAAGAGAATGTGCATAGTAATGTCTTTAATTTCAAATCAGAAGTTATATTGAGGTTTGAATCACGGAATTGTACGTTCAAACATTTAAAAAATTACAAACACTAATAAAGAACTGAAGTAACTTTTCCCTACATATTTACATATATTAACGGCTTATTGCAAGAAGCAAAAGCAGTTTAACGCTAATTGGAAAATTATCATATATTTCTCAATTAACCAGACGTTTTCCAGGCTTATTGGAATGTGCTAAGCAGTTTTAAGATATAAAAAGTTTATTTTATTATTATTATTTGATTACATTAACTTTTAAGATTCATAAAACATAAAAATATAAGTTATGTTCATCATATGCTCGTATTTTTTTTTTTTTTTTTTTCATAAATACAACTTATTCGTCTAGTTCCATTTTATTACCATGAATAAAAAATTAAATCAATTTAAATATGGTATTTTCGATTAAACTGACATTGTCAATCAATTAGATCTCCCTATTATTTCATAATATTTCATTATCTGTATCAATTCGTTGATCTCGGAATGTTACGCGATAAAAATAATGAGATTCGTATGGATGTCTGATCAGGTAACAAAGCACAAAGTCGGAGGGAATAATACAAGAATACGAGTTTTTCTTTTCTTATTATGAACTGTCATTTCAACTTAATAGTCTTAAAAAGGATTGAATAATCGTATTCGTAGAAAGGATTTTTTTTTTAACTTAGCAAAACATTAAATTATTTGTCATTGAATAAAAAGTATAATAAATTACATTTACTAAATGTTTTAAATACAGTGCTATGTGTCAAAAAAGTTTAATAGATTAAACACAACAGCAAATAAACGAAAGAATATTTCAGTGTGATTTAAATTAAATATTTGTTACGTTGTGATTTTCCAAGCAATTTCAGTTCATAAAGTGATAATATTTTTAAATAAAAAAAATTATATTTTCATAAAATAATAATTAAAAAAATAAATATAATAAAAATAAATATTGGATAAAAATTTACGAACAGTGCGTCCCAAAAGTTTATAGACAGCGGGTATTTTTATTTATTATTTATTTATTTTACAATTGAAAAAGAGGAATAACAATTTAAAAAATAATAATACTTGTAAATAATACCAAGTCAATAATAATACAATACAAAAATAATATTACAAAATCACAGACTTTGTGAGAAAATTAAAACTTAAATTTTACTGTCCCAAAAGTTTGTAGACAGGACTCTTTTCCTTTAAAGTTAAAATCTTTAAGCCGTTTGTAATAATCATTTCAAAAACTCGATCAAGCGTATTCAAAACAAGAGTTTGAAGGCATTCTGACCGTAAAGAAAACCAACTTCATTCAATTTGCTGTTTTAGATCTTGAACCGTTACAAATTGACACCCATTATGATACACGTCTCTAGTTAATCTTCCTCAGAGGTTCTCTATTGTGCTCTGGACAGGACTTATCGCTGGCCAGTCCATAACAGTTACTTGGTTTTGGCTAAATCAGTTGTAAGCAACTGCCTTGCTGGTATGTCCATTTGTCTCCACCTAGCAATTTTCCAAACTGAAGTAACTGTACTTCAGTGTTTTCTGATAATCTTCGGAACACTGACTACCATTCAAAAAAGCAATATTGGTTTTTCCATTATAAAAAAAATACTCATCATACCATGAGTGACATAGCTCATTGTCGTATATAGAAAATTGTTCGTGGTTCCTTGCGAATATCGTGCCAGTAATATGCCAAACCTTCGGGGACATCTAAATTAAATTTATTTTTTCACTGAAAAGAACACTGGATCATTCATCTGTCTAAACCATGTGACTCATCTCACTGAACACGAGCGTCTTTATGCCGTTTTGTAAACTTTGGCAAAGGGCGCATGTTGTGATAATCAAGGAATGTACTTGCCTGTAGCCGTCGTTGGACCATCGATGTTGATGCTGGAATTCTTTCATCTTTAGAAACTGCCGATAAAGACATGTTCTGAGTTGAAACAGATTTCAAAATCTTTGTGTCTTGACGTTCAGTTGTATTCTTTGGTCGTCCAGAACAGGATTTTATTTCAAAGTTTTCACCTTTTGACAAAATTTTGTAAATACCAATCGTGCAGTATCCGATATTTCTTGCAATGTTCACGACTTTCCATCCACGAGCCTTTAAACGATAGATTTGCAAAATTTCCTTTTTGGAAATTGCACATTGCGAGACCTTTTATAAATTAGTCGGTAAATGGAAAGACAGACTCACTTTTATCTCAGGAAACTATTGCGTCACATGTAAATCGAATGCGATCGAAGCAAACTAAAAAGACAGGCTACCGCGGTGTATTCCACATATATTTTTTACAGACCGTTAGAGTGACGCCATGTTCTTTTTTTGTATACCTGCGTTGGTGCATTCGAGCATCACGTGACTCCAGCGGTCTGTAAAAAACCAAAGCGTATTGCACCGCGGAAGACTTTCTTTTTCGTTAGCCTCGACATGATCTTGAAATATGGAAATTTTGGATATGAGTACTTTAATCAACTTTTAACACCCGTTGTCTATACATTTTTGGGATATCATTTTTTGTTTTTATTTTTTATATTAAATCTATGACTGTTAAAGTTGTTTGAATATTTTGTTATCTTAATGACATCATTATATATTTGTATAATTGATTTCGTCTTTATTACTCGTTTAATTTGCTCTTAAATTTAAAAAATTGCACTGTTAAAAATTGCGTTTCAAAGTTTCACCAAAAGATGGTACCAGTGTAGCTGCAACCATAAGATGGTAAAATCTGCCTTCATCCTTTGGTTCTTTGTTTGAACTGTAAATAGGTTATAGATTGAACCATGATTTGGTAATAAGTTCAAGGTTATTGGTTTCGTAATAAGTTGAACCTTCGTTTGGAAATAGATTAAAAAATAAATTGAATTTTGTTTGAGCCATAATTTTGAAATGGTTTGAACCATAAATTCAATTTATGACAATGCTCATACATTTTTATGGAGACAGACTAAAATATCTTTTTTTTTTTTTTAAACTAAACTAAACTAACTGATATATGATTACAAAATAATGATAATATTAATATCATTGTGTAAATAAGTTAAATTTTCTGCAAACACAAATCTAATTTCAAACTATATGTTTAGCGTAATGTGAGTGCAGACATTTTAACTTTTTTACACATCTTCCATTAAATTATATTAATTACATTATATTTAAATAATTGTAAATTAAATATATATATATACATATATGTATATATACTTATGTGTGTGTGTGTGATTTGAATTTTATAATAAATGCTTTACATTATCTTCAACCTAGATGAATGAACATTACTTATATTTAAAAAGTAGTGTTTCTAACTTGAGTGATTGGTTGCCGCATAACTCTTAAGTAGTGATGTTTTTGCACACCATTTAGAATTACCGAGGCGGGTCATCTGTAACCTAAGGAGTGAGTTTTTGCTTGTATTACTGTTGTTTTTGTAGATAAAACTTTAAAACTTTTTGACTTTTCCTAAATACTCAGTATATTGCCTTAACACGAATTTATTTGTAATCCAACTAAAACTTTTTTATCTACAGGTGTGTAGAATTACCGTGCTGGGTCATCTTTGACCCGCATAAAATAATGGTTTTTTTTTAACCATTTGGAAAAAAAGGTTATTGTTCTCGTCAGGGTAGGGAATCAAAAGCATATCTGAACGTTTTCATTGGTTTAATCCGCAATTTTTTCGTTATCTGATTGGTATATACAGTAATCTGTATTTCCCTTTGGTTTCAACAACGACGGATACTTTCTGTTGCCACTATGAAAAAAAGTAATAAAAACTACAAAAAAAAAATAATGAATCAGAAACAAATTGAGATACAGCTTTCAAACAAATTGCATTTAAAAGTACATTTTTTTCTCTATCCGACGGTATAAAAAGTAATATTGTCGGATGTTTAGAAGTTTAAGAATGAAATTTTATTTCAAATTGGTCGTGAGATTTTATGGAAATCTGATGATAGAAAAGCCTTTTCCCGAACAGCCAATGAAATGCTTGGATAATACGCAAGTTTCATGAAATCTTGCAATTTTTACGTGTAATAACACTATTAATGTTTAATTCATGGCGTACGTAATGTATGACCAGTTCCGTAGAAGTTTTAAAATTAACAGTACCTAAAATTGTAAAATGAAATTTCTTTTAAAATTTGTTCACCATGGTTCCAGGAATGTTATCGTTTAATCCATGGCGTACATAATGTAGGATCAACTCCGTGCGATATTTTATGTCTTAAATTTTAGTCTTTGAAAAAAGCATTTTCCAAATGGTCGTTGTAATTTGTTAAATTGCTGTTTTTTTTTTCTTTTATTTCAACAGAGCTTTCGACTTTATATTTTTCATTAACAGAAGAATAATGTATGAAGATGTAACGCAATTGCTTTTTACAAAAAGGAAGAAAAGGAGGGGAGGCGTAATCAAACATCTGCCCTGAACCTGTAAGGCAAATGTGTGAGCATTTATCTGATTTCAAGCTATTCTTGTATAAATGTGTAATGTTGTTATCTCAGTTATACCTTAGAAACTACTAAGTAAAAAGAATATTTTGTCTGTTATAAACCGCACTGTTGAAAAAAAAAAAAAAAAAAAAGGTCGGTTAGTGGTATTCCAGTTTCGAACTTTAATAGTGATGGCATCGCGACGTTAATCTTTCAAATGAGGAAATTTTAAATCTGCAAACAGATTTTTCGGAAAATGATTATAGCGAAGAAATTACATCAGATAATAATGACATTTTTGGTATAAATGACGAAGCAAATTTTGGTGAAAATGCCTATAAAATATCATCGTCCGAATCCGGCTCAAATAACTAAGAGCTGAATGAAAGTATCCAAGTGAATACTGTGGAGGAAATCATGTAACACCAATAAATCGTAAGCGTTTTGAAAAAAAATAGAAAATAAACAAGAAAATAAAAAAAAAATGAGATAAAGATACAACATAAATTACCTCTTCAATGGAGAAGGGAAAGATTGGACGGAAGATAGGATATGGATGATAGAACGGCAGGTCTCAATATTTTTTGGTGGATGACTTATTGGAAATATGTCAGTTCAAGATCTAGCGTTCAAAAATGCTTTTTGCAGTTTTAAAAGATTCAACATATTTTATTACATGCAGAAGTGTCCATATTCTAAGAAGGAGCTTGGAGAGAAATATATTGCAAACGAACGTGAAGTTTTCCCTCCGTGAACGACCTCGTAGGTGTGAAACATAGAAAAACTTTCCAAGATAAAACAATGCTAATACAATAAAACTAATATCGTGTGTGGAAATTGTTTATAATTTGTACGTGGATTATGAACATAAAAAGAGACCATTTTGTGTGAATCGATTAGATGGAGAAAAAAAATGTCATGCAAAAAAAATGTACCATGTAAATGTACCATGCAAAAAAAATCACGGAATACATATTTAAATTTATTATGTTTAATTTCGTATCCCTTTAAGACCCGGTGTATTTGTAAACAAAGTTAGTCATGCCTGTAGAAAGTAAAACATGGACTGCAATCGCTACCTGTTGATAAAAAATGATACTTTACTCTATCTGCAAACCAGAACTATCGTTCAATTCGAATTTTTATTACATACGATTCAGAAGCAAACATTTAAATGAATGTCTAATCCGCACGATCGTGCGGGTTGGGTCTTAAAGGGGTATAGTGGGAACGTTATAACATAATTTAAATTGATACTTAATATATATTTATTATTTGAAATAGAACTCAAAATCTCAAAGTGTTTAATCTGAAATTAGAAATTAAAATTTTCTTTGGTAGTACCTATTCGAGAAATTTCATAATATGTAATAGTCTAGAAGATAATATGTATTAATTATTTACTAAAAATCATTGCATTAATCATCATACATTATTGCGTGTCTGTATCTCCCTTAACAAACAAGCATAACGTCACTGAAGGTCATGGGTCAGCCATGACCCACCGCGGTAGTTCTAGGTATACAAGAATTCCGGTAATTCTAGTGTTAAAACGTACTTAGCAAATTTAAACATGTTTAGCGATTTATGTTTGTGCATTTTATTATTTTAATTCTTGAAACATTGTCATAGCATGAATAATGAATATTCATTTGTTAAGCTTTAAAAACCCCAGCGTGTTTGAAAGAAGAAATATATTTTTTAAGCCGAATTTATTATTTAACACGATACAAGAAATTCAGTACTCATACTTGGGTTGAAAAATACATTTATGGTATTTCGAATGCAGTAAATCAATGATTGTGTAAGCATTTATCTGACCCGCTACTCTTAACAATTTTCAAGGTATTACAATTTTTTCAGTGCTTTTTTTAAAACTTTCTGTGCTGATGTAAACACTGCTCAGATCCCCTTACTCATTTTCAGCAAAAATAAGGAAATCTTGAACCACTCATTGAATGCTTACTAAATACTTGAACGCTAAGAACAATTGTGTTGATTTTGATAACGTTTAAAATCATTTTCGTTAGTATGTTGTGTTTGTATTAGTTTAGTTTATGCTAGAGATAAGCGAATAACACTTTTATCTAATGTCACTGTTAACTAGCTAACATATGTTTGATAAGGAACATGTTAATGTAATACATTTCAAATGCACGTTAAAATGTAAAGAATATTCAAATTATTGATTACCCCAACTCATAACGTGATAATAACTTCACACTCAGCCATTTAGCAAAGATTAATTCACAATATCAGCGTCTAATCCATAATATACATATTAAAATTAATGTATGATACGCAAGATATAAGAAATAAAATCCAACCACATATCCACATAATACTGAACTAGGCCTAAATACCAAATGAATTCGATGTTAATTTGATTGAATGGATAGTTTCAAGCATTAGGTTATTTTTCTCATTTTTGCTGTGTAAATTGTGAATGTGTCTTATTGGTACTTTTGTGTACGTAATTATATACCAGCGTTCCTAATAAATTTTACCATACGGTTGGGGACTGGTATACTCTAGTTTTTCTTTTCGCTATTCTAGCTGAGCGCAAATATTATTCTGGTTTTAAAGTAAATTGATGTTTCCCCTTATAAAATGTTACAATTGATAAGATGCACATCTCACTTTTATCACATACTACCATTACGAGATTGAAAAGAAGACATTATTCTCATTTTGTACTGGTTCGAAGGTCGGCCCTTTTTTGACTGATTAAGAAAAATATTGAAACTCGTTGCATTATATTCTTATTTTTTTGTATTTGAGAAGTGTCTTTCTTTAATGTTATGAGTCAGATGTTTAAAACCCTTGTTTATTTTATTTTAGAGATATTGAGAAAATATTAATTAAAAAGAAAATTTAACCCCTAAATGCCTGATTTTTTAAAAATCTTTGTAAAAATGTTTTTCAGCTTTCGTTTTTTAAATAAATCATGGGAAAAATACTTTAAAAAATCCTATTTTTTTTTTAAGTATGGTTTACGGCTAAAAAAACAGTTTGTTACTAATCGGCAATGCTAGTCTTTAATTGCAAAACTAATTTTTCTTTATAAAATTCTGTAATATTAAACACACAAGAATTTTAGGAACTATAATAAGAAATAAATTTTGCTTGCTTACTGCAGAACAAAATAGGGTATTTCGCAAGCTTCCAAACAAAACAAAGCCCCACTAGTGGCTGAGAGGTTCTGCTCTCGAAAATGGTAGACGGGAAGTGCTGGGTTCGATCCCAATCGCGCCCGTCGGCCTAATCGTTCGGAGTTTCGTGGTTTTCTTCGAGCCATGGATTTCCATGCGTTAATACGGGTTAGGTACCTTTAGAAAGACCCCCACGAAGGGCACTCCTCCTCGGGCCTATATCCCTAGTGTAGATAATCGGCCGTCACAAATCAACCAACCAACCAAACAAACAAACAAACAAACAAACAAAACAAAAAGAACAAGTAGAAACAATTGAAAAAAAATCTTTATTCTTAAACAGCACAAGTGTTGCCATATACATGTTGAAATTCTATTTAATAATATTTTCAGAATGTATTTTATTGGCAACATTGGGCATTATAGTTTCAATATTATTCTCATACTATTTTAGAACCCTAAATTGGGCATGTTGCCGAAAAGCAACACCCGGCATTTAAGGGTTAAAATTGTTTGAGCGTAAAGTTTAAGGATATTACAAATGTCTCTCCCATTTAGTTTATCTTTTATTTACCTTTTTTATGTTGAATTCGACTGAATATTGCATGCAAGTAGTTACTTCGTTTAATGGTCTTCACTGTATAAATTACATTTGTAACAAAAAAAAAAAAAAAAAAAAAAAAAAAAGTTGAGAATTCCACGTCAAACGTGGCATATAAGGTTCGTCCCTTCTATAACTAGTTTTATACATATTTTTGACACCGCATATTGTACTGAATGTATATTTTAGTGCACCTCATAAGTGCATTTCAGTTTCATTCTTTTCGAAAGGCTGTAACATCACTAAAATGCGCTTGAAATAATTTTTCCCCTTTGGCCATAATGTAACGGAAAATTTTGATTGTCCTTGTCATTAAACTATACATCCGATTTTCATAAAATTTGAAATGACTCGAGAAATTTTCACAACAATATATTGTATTATATTATTTATTTCAATATATTTAAAATTTCAGACCATTCATTGGGTAGTTTTTGCTATGTTATATGAGAACGGATGGACAGAAAGACGGACGGACCAACGACTATAGGTGCCACGTATTTACATAATTACGAACGAACCAAAAAGACTTAATTGACTTGAGGTTTAAAATATCAGTATATGTTATATTGAAATTATTTGAAATGTCACACAATTAAACATCATTCAGGTATTTTTTCTTTAATTACTAGGGGGCTCGGCCCCCTACGAGCTACGCTCGCCAACCCCCGTCCAGACACCGGAGACTCTAAATGCACGCCAATTTGATCGGCTTTAAAAAGATTTCGAAAGATTGAATTATAATTTAAAAAACAGTGGCGATCTCTCTATAAACGAATTTCTACTCATTTCTCTTTGATTGGGGAATTTTAACGCCAAATCCGCTGCGGTACTACTTGATTATCCTGTCGACCATTTCGCCAAATTATATAAATCGCCAAACCACTCGCCAAATTATACAAATTGATATAATTTTTATTTTAAAGAACGAAAGAACAAATAAATTCGTACAACATTAAAAACAACACAAATAAAACGTCGGAATAAAAATAACTTGATGACGTATACACGTGTAACAACATTTCAAAATAAGCTAATATAAAAGGAATTAAGTAAAGAGAGTCTTTGTCTCCTGGTATTTTTTAACAAAGCGAAAAGAAAGTTCTTTTAAATGAGACATTTTAAATTAATTCTCAAAATATCAAATAAATGTCTAGCGCAATTTCTAAATTTAAACTTTTTTGCAATATTATTTTGTGTTCATTTTATGTAATAACTATAATTTGACGTAAATATGACGTAATTTCTCCTAAGACTTCTAACGCATGCTAAGGAATTTATTATTTTACAATATCTTTCCTCTTTTAAAATTCACGTGTATACTTTTTATGACGTAATTTTTAATAAGTTCCTGCTTTTTATACGTAATTATTTAATTCTAATTTGAAATTTTTTTTTCCTGTTTATAATAGTCACGTGTAAATAAATTTTTAATTTGAAGCAAACATTATTGCTTGCGCTTTTTATACAGTTGGCAACAGTTTAAATTAGTACATTTTTCTGAAATCTGTAAAAAATATCTCTAGAAATGCTGAAAATTTGAATTTAAAATAGAAATAAAACCTCAAAAAATGAGTCAAAATAAAAAAATTAATGCAATCTGCACTCCGGCAAATTCTAACGCATAAAATGATCTAAAAATGATTACACTGCC
Organism: Maratus speciosus; assembly: GCA_963932465.1. NCBI lineage: Eukaryota > Metazoa > Arthropoda > Arachnida > Araneae > Salticidae > Maratus > Maratus speciosus. The sequence goes on along the minus strand of OZ010795.1, from coordinate 415,694,627 downwards.
ATGTATAGTTTTTGCTGCTATAAAACTTTTTTAGTGGAACGATTTTGTCCAACTTTAGCATTAAATAACTCTTAAAATAATTCTTCGATTTGAAAACTGTCTGCATCAGCGTGTTTATCAAACATTTCTGTATAAAACCACCGATTTTCATATTTCTGTATGCATTATTTTTGTTAATATTAACGAAGAAAGTCCTCCGGTCACAAAAAAATCAAAACCGGCGGCGGCGGCGGCGGCGGCGGCGGTGACAGCGGTAGTTACTTTTTTTTAGAATAGAGAGAAACAGTAAGCTGCTATCATATTTGAAATATTCCAACCCATGACTTGTTTGATGAAGTTTTTTAATATTATGATATTTTACAGCGAAATATGAAAATACCCAATTTTCAGGTATTTACCACAAGCTTCAGTCGATACACGCTTAAATACCTAAAAATTAATACCTACCCGCTGAGTATTTACCCTTCTCACATCATTGTATATATTTAATCTTAACTTAAAGATTTTATAAAACTATTTATGAAATAAATTTACGAATCGAATTTATAAAACGCTTAAAAGCAGGTTTGGATTTATGTTGACAATAATATAAATTTAGTAAGTTTTTATAGTTATCCGAGCACGATTTTTTCTTGAATGTGATTTGTGTTACAGTGACTGTTATTTATTAGAGGTGTACAAAACACTTAAGTAATTGCATAAAATGCTTTTATTAGTATATCATTATGTGTTTTTTTTTTTTTTTTTAATTCTGCATAATTTGTATTTATTAAGCTTGTTAAAATATTTTCTAAATTGAAAATATGGGTTGCAATATTTATAGTTCTTTAAAAGGGTGATGAAAAAAAAAATCCAGAGCATTATACAACTTATGATATTAAATGTATATTTATATATGTTATGATATCATTTAACTTTTCGGAAGAAATTGAAACTTACACATATAAAGAATAAAATTGAAACATACAAGTATAAAGAATATCGTAATTTAGCTAAATAATTATGTCAAAGTTAAAGAAATAAGTGAGTCTAGGTAAAGAGAAAATCAAAGAAACTCCATTTTTATATCAGTAGTTACTCGTTTATTGCAATGAAAAGTAATTTGTGAGGTATTGACCATTTTTAATGAAGACCACGTATCCCTTGCTTCCCCACATACATAATATGAAACAGCAGGGGCGCATTCATATATTTCATGAAAATATTTCATTCTAAATTTTATACTATTTCTTAATGCAATAGTGGGTTGCACTTAGGGACAAAATGTAGAACTTTTTTCCACATCGGAGGGCAAAAATTAGCCAAATAATTATTTTGTTTATCACCTAACACATCGAGTAACAAAAAATTATTAGAAGGAGTGTTGGGAGTGAAAACAATGGACAAGTCATAAAATTAAAGTCATGTAATCCTGATAAAACTAGCAAGCCAAACTTCGGACTTCAGTGCTCGAAATCTTTATGCGTGCGTAATCCGGGTTTAACTAAGGATGCTGCAGACCAAAGAGAAGTATCGTCCAATTTGCATCACCCCGTCAGAATTACAAAACAAAATTCAATGGCTTGACGTCCAGACAGGCAATACCCAACCACTAAAAGGTATTATCTGCAAGATTCGAGTTCGCACTCCCATATCATCACGGGAGAAGAGGTAAACAAGACCCCAACAAGAGCCCCCGACCATGAACAGTTCCGCCTTTTACCTGAGTGGTTTTCTTTACAGAAGTCTTTAAATATTAAAGCCTACGACATCGTTCAAAATTAGAGGCGAAGATACGAGTACCACTAGCGAATGAAAGAGAATGGGGAGGTTCTTTCCCAGAACGCATAGATTAGCTGTCGCTAAAGCAACTGATAGACGTGTGGCCATTACGTATGAGTCCTCAGGGACCTCACACACCTGCAATGTTTAAGGCGCAGACACTTAGCTCCCGACTCCCAGCGTAAGACGTTTATCTCCTTTTACCTGGTTCCAAACGCGACCGACCTTATCCGTACAAGCGATTGGTAACAAGTAGAATAATGGACGATACTTACGGATCCGAAATCAAAGAACGCATATCAATCCAACTGACGGACACAGAATATCCTGGCTGTGCGACACACTGGATTGGTTCTTGGTCAAATGTCTGAATTTAATATAAACTCCGAAACATTCCTAGCTCAACTTCTTCGTCAATTTGATAAAGGAGAACGTGACTCTCTTATCAAAAAAGGCAATAACCAACAGCATGCCACTTATTGGTATGTCCGCAGAGCTGCCCTCTATTCCATGAACTAAATAAATACAAAACAAGTTTTCTGTGTGGTATATTTTCACGAAAGAAGTATTGCTAATCTGTAATTTACTCGAAAATGAATATTTCTATTCATGTGTAATTTTAAATATTGCAAAATATTCACCCGCGTGTTTAAGAACTAGTATGTTGTGGCCATCACAAAACTTTCTTCTATATAAATCATGTTAATTAAATCATTTAAATAGTACAAGAAATTACCTCAATTTAGCACCAATTCATATCAAAGTTTATCTGAATTTGAAGTTTGATGAAAATTCGTGCATTAGTTCTTGAAATAGAGCTATAGCGGAAATTCTGAAAAATGTAGCATAGCAGCGGCACCTTTTGAGCGATTTAAACCAAACTGTACAAAACCTCAATTCATAAAAGGAATCTGAAGTTTGATGAATATCCGTGTATTCGTTCTTGAGATACAGCTATTGCAGAAATCGCGAAAAATACAGCATAGCAGCACCCCCTTGTGGGCAATTTTCATCAAAAACTAATCAGCACAATTTTATATCAGGGAATAACTAAATATTAATTTTTATTAAATTCCATTCATTAGTTCTTGAGATAGAGCGCCCACAAAATTTGTGAAACACGCAGACAGACAGACTCACAGACAGACATTTTGTAAAACATGTTTTTCGGAATCTCTGACACCTTAAAACGTGTAAATCGATCAAAAAACGGAACTCGAAAATTTTCATGAATCCAATACTTCCTTCTTCTAAAGATAGAAGAAAGTAATAAGGAAAACATGTATTTTTACTTTCTTCTATCTTTACAAGAAGAAAGTATTGGATTCGAGAAAAGTTTCGACTTTCGGTTTTCGACGGATTTACACGTTTTAGAGGTCAGAGATTCCGAAAAACATGTTTTTACAAATTGCCTGTCTGTGAGTCTGTCTGTCTGTATGTCTGTATGTATGTGACACAAATTTTGTGGGCGCTCTATCTCAAGACCTAAGGCACGGAATTTAATAAAAATCGGTACTTTTCGGTTAGCCGGGCGCCAGTGTTATATATACATATGTATGTATACCTATATATACATATATATGTATATTTATACATATATAGAAGCTATATGTATACATGTATGTATATGTGTGTGTATATACATATATATGTATATATAGGTAGACATACATATGTATATATAACACTGGCGCGCGGCTAACCGAAAAGTACCTAAAAATCTATATATTCAGTTAGTCCCTGATATAAATTGGTGCTGATTAGTTTTTGGTCTAAATTTCTCAACAGGTGGCGCTGCTATGCAGCCTTTTTCACGATTTCCGCAATAGCTCAATATCCATAACTAATGCACGGATTTTCATCAAACTTCCGATTCAGTTAGTCCTTGACATGAATTGAAGTTTTATGCATTTTGGTGTACATCGCTCAACAGGTGGTGCTGCTATACTGTACTTCTTATGATTTCCTCAATAGCTCTATCTCAACAACTAATGAGTGGATTTTCATCAAACTTCAGATTCAAGTATACTTTGATATCAATTACTGCTGTTTGTGTTTTGGCGCAAATCGCTCTACAGGTGGCGCTGCTAGGATGCACTTTTCAGAATTTCCATTATAGCTGTATCTCAAGAACTAATGTAATAATTTTCACAAAACTTCAGAATCAGTTAATCCTTAACATGAATTGACATTTTGTAAATTTTGGTGTAAATTGCTCAACAGGTGGCGTTGCTATGGTGTATTTTTCAGAATTTCCACTATAGGTGTATCTCAAGAACTAATGCACGAATTTTCATCAAATTTTAAAATCAGTTAGTCCTTGACATGAATTGACGTTTTATACAGTTTGGTGTAAATCGCTCAATAGGTGGGGCTGCATATGCTGCTTTTGTGATTTCCGCAATAGCTCTACTCAAGAACTAATGCTTGGACTTTCAATGAACTTCAGATCCATGTATAACTGGATATCAATTATTGTTGTTTATGTATTGGTGTAAATCACTCGACAGGTGGCGCTGCTGTGCTATATTTTTCAGAATTTCCTCTATAGCTCTATCTCAAGAACTAAGACACGAATTTTTATCAAACGTCAAATTCAGATACACTTTGATATGATTTGGTGCTAAATAGATATAATTTTTTGTACTATTTAAATCATTTAATTCACTTGATTTATATAGAAGAAAGTTTTGTGATGGATACAATATACTAGTTTAATTTTACTATCAGAATTTTGTTATTTGTTTTTCAAAATAATGTCGAATCAGTATAGTTATATTTTTATTAATTTATAAGCAAAGGCAAAGAACCATTTACTGAACAAATGCAAAAATATTATAATAAGTTGATTTTTTTATTATTATTAACTTAAATATTTCATATGTGCCAGTAGAATTCAGTCTAAACGAACTAGCACCGAAGCTTTTTTTGAGCGTTTAAATCTGAACGAAAATTATTAAAGAAATTGATGTTATTTCTGACCATTTTTTTATGTTGATTTCTTTTATTTTCATTTAAACTTAGAAACAGTTCTTAAAATTATTGAATAAACTGTTATCAATAAATAATATGATCCTTGCTCGGCCTTGATTTCAATATAAAAGATATTCAAGAGATATATTAAAAATAAGTTTTTTTAAAGTAAAAATTTGCTGTACATAAATGTATATAAATTAGAATATGCGATTTAACAAAATGTATAGAAAAGCGGAAAGAGCTAAAATATGTTGAGCATACTTCCATATCAAATGAGCTTAAAAGAAAAAGCAAAACGCGTAATGATCTTCGTTTGGAAGATATGGAATAGAAGAAATGTACATTTTTGTCCATGTAGGTTTTCTCTTCACAATGGTTTGTATATCCCACGTATACATCATGCAATGCAATATTTAGTAAACAATTTATATGATTTTCAATATTTTGGGAAATATTTAAATTCTTAAATCCCATTGCTGCTTCAGACGATTGTTTCGCAGAGAAACAAAAAAATTTCCGTTTAATTATATATTTTAAATTTAAAGCAGGTAATTTTCAATGCATTAGCAACTTCATTTCGGATCTGATTATATATATATATATATATATATATATTTAGTTGATCGCCAATATGTTAAGATTGATTAAAATTTTCTTATGATATTTCATTACTCTTCTATATTAAATTATTAGTGTGAAAGATTAATATTTTAATGAGTTATACTTTATGTTCGAGTTTTGTCCAAAAAATAATCTAAAGATTGGAATGTTGTCCTTAAAAAGAAAGTTTTCTGGGTCAATCCATTTCAAGTGGTCCAGAAAATCATCTATTCGTTGCTTGACCATTTTTTAAAAATCTGAAATTTTTTGTACAACAACCCTAACATGATGGAAGTTCAAAATGACTATTATTTTAATTTTATTATTTTTTGTTTGTGCATGGCGGCCATCTTTGTTTCATCGTCTGCAGCAATTTTTTCACAGGAAGGGTTTACGAAATTGTAAATAATTCATCGTTTATTTCTCCAATTCAAGTGCGGATTAAAGAAATTTGTACAGAAAACATAGGGCTAAAAATCTGGTGATAGAGTACTTTCCGAAAATAAATCCTTATTGGTGATATTTAAGCATAAAATTTCAATTTTTTTCCAAAATTTGTCCGTTTACAAAAGGAAATTTTTCTAGCAAGGAAAACTGTGAACATGACACAATTTCTTTTAAAAATAGGCCAAAAGTACTTGTTACTCACACGATCTTGTTACTTACAGCTCCAGATCTGATACTTGCTTTCTTTTTGCAAAAAAAAAAAAAAAAATCCCAAATTTTTCAAAAATGTCAAAAATCGCACTTTTGAGGCTTTGATATCTCTAGTGGGGTACCAGATAAAAGTTTGAAGTTCTGGTTTCTGAGAGTATTGTATAATAGTGTTATGCACAAGAAATTTCACGATGGAGATTTGACTACAAGCTGAGATATGGCAAGGGCAACATGTGAAAACAATACTGCCAAACTATTGTTTCGTTGTACTCACAGCTAAGTATTTATCTCAGAGTGTCGCTTAAATTTATGTTTTTGATTATCTTTAAATAATAGTAAAAACAAAATAAATCCCTTTGCAAAACTTAGCAATCAATTAAAAAATTAATTATGCCTAAGGCCATATGTTTTGTATGGTTTCAGTAATTTTTGTTGTAAGTAATTTTAGTAACTAAAAGAAACCTCAGCAGTTATACATAAAGAAAAAAAATATTTTTATACAAGACCTGAGACAAAAACAGAATAGGGAAAGAGAAAAGCTGTTAACATTGTCATACTTATTGAGACATGATCAAACGTGTCAAAACACTTTCTTGCTTGTTGGTTTAAAAAACCACAATTTTGATCTTTCTCAAAATTTTATTTGTAGGAACCAACTCTTGTCATCCCTTGATAACTTGATTGAAGAACTTAGCCCTGCTGTCTCATAGAAATAATATCTGAAAACACTATGTGCAATTCTCACTTCATTAATAATGCCTAGCTTATTTCTTATGCAAAAATGTCATTTTTCTGCAATATAAATTTTGAAAGGGCTTTGGATATCTTTACTTTCTGAAAATTACTTGAGGCTGCATGGTAACATCGTATAATGTTTCATTTACAGGAACATACTTATGGTAGAGACAAGTTTCAGGGAATGGCAAGCAGCATTAAAATTGCGGTTTTTAAACCAACAAGCAGGGATGCCACGTTTGATCATGTCTCAACAAGTATGCGAACATTAACAATATTTCTCTTTCCCTGTTCTGTTTTTGTCACAGGTCTTGTAAAAAATATTATTTATTCTTTATGTAAAAGTGCTGAGGTTTCTTTTAGTTACTAAAATTTCAACAAAAATTACTGAAACCATAAAAAATGTAGGCCTTAGGCATAATTATTTTTTAAATTAATTGCTAAGCTTTGCAAAAGGCTTTATTTTCTGTTATTATTATTTAAAGATGACACTTTGAGATAAATATTTACCTGTTACTACAACAAAACAATAGTTTGTCAGCATTATTTTGACATGTTGTCCTTGCCATATCTCAGCTTGTAGTCAAATCTCAATCCTAAAATTTCTTGTGCATAACACTACCATACAATACTCTCAGAAACCAGACCTTCAGATTTTTATCTCGTGCCCCACCAGAGATATCAAAGCCTCAAAAGCGCGATTTTTGATATTTTTGAAAAAATTGGAATTTTTTTAGCGAAGAGAAAGCAAGTCCCAGATCTGGAACTTGGCGTGTGAGTACAAGTACTTTCAGCCTATTTGTAAAAACAAATAATCTCATTTTGACAGTTTTCTTTGCTAGAATAATTTCTTCTTGTAAACGGACAAATTTTGAAAAAAAGAAAAAAAAAAGAAAAAAAAACTGAAACTTTATGCTTAAATTTCACCAATAAGCAGTTAGTTTCGGAAACTACTCTATTACCATATTTTTAGCCAAGAGTATTCTATACAAATTGCTTTAATCCGCACTTGAATTGGAGAAATAAACGATGAATTATTTGCAATTCCGTAAACCCTTTATGTGAGAAAATTGCTGCAGACGATGAAACAAAGATGGCCGTCATGCACAAAAACAAAAATTAATAAAATTAAAATAATAGTCATTTTGAACTTCCATCATATTAGGGGTGTTGTTCAAAAAAATTGAGATTTTTTAAAAATGGTCAAGCAACCAGTGCTGGACCACTTGAAATGGATTGACCCTTCAAGAAATGTTGTTTATTTTATTTTTTAATCGTGTCGGAACGTGCAATGTTTAAAATGGAACCAAAAAGTCCTCGGGACTATTTAATTTAAATAAAAATTAACACAATTAATTTTATGGGTTTTAAAATGTATCCAGTGGGCTAGTATGTACAAAAATTCGTGAAGCACATTACCTTGCTTATTATAGGATGCAACTATCTTATTCATTAAGTAAGTAAAAAATCCAAGGAGATGATAAGATCTGCAATTATATTCTCGTATTATTAAAGTTCAAACGCAAAAAGAGCAAAATAACCGACTCTATCCTATTTTAACTGTGTAATGGAAATTTGTAAGCTGTTTTCTAGGTTATAGTGTTTGGGTCTTTATTGTAGTATTATATTTGATTGACCTCTGCGGAAATAAATTGTTTGTCCATAATCAATATACATTGTTGGAATTCGTAGCATTATATCGTTGGGCTTTTTAAGAATCATATTTTAGAACGTTTAGGTTCAAATTGTTCTGTGGCGAATGGTATTCCAAAGCAGTGAAAATTTCTTACCATTTGAAAACCTTAGTAATTGGTTTAAACAACTTTGGCCCAAACAATTTTTGCTACTACATACAATTTAAATATTGGAAAAGTACAAGTAAAATGAAAAATCAATACCTTATATCTTAACTCTGCATTAAAGTCGACAATCCGATTGTCAGCGCCAACGTACCGCACAATACATTCTGCTATGAACCTGACTAGCGGACTATTCACAGACTTATGTATATCTGTTTTAAGTAATAATAGAAATAAAAATACTCTTGCAATTTGTCAGATTGGAAAGTTTAATATTAAATATAGTAATAATCTGTCCGATTGTTTCTGTTCCAATTTTTTCCGAACTTTTAAAAAAGTTCCACTAGGCTATAAAATTTCCGTTTCTGTACTTTTAGCGAAATATTTTACAAAATTATTATGCTATTTTACATAATACATAGAATTTATTATAGAATATACCATATAAGTATTTGTAAATGAGTATCTCCTAAGTTACCACCGTTTTCATCCAACAATAAACGGTAGTAATAAGTGATGTATTTATTTTTTTCTAGCTATGGAGAAAGAAATCGTAGAAAAGAAATTAAGTCTATTAATGCAAATGCTCTTTATCTGTATTATGATTATTTATATATATATATGTATATTTATTTATTTATTTAAATGAATACTTCATGCTATCTTAATATTTTTAATATTTGTATATTTTCTATAGAATTAAATATTTTTAAGTAGCTGTAATTGTCATCCTGTATTTGATCATATATATATATATATATATATATATATTGTAACTTTTATTTTTTATGTGATATTAAATAACATTCGCCATAAAAAAAAAAAAAAAAAAAAAAAAAAAAAAAATATTCCACAGAACATCAATATCAAATTTATAATTTACTTTATTCTAATGCTAAACAAAATAGAGGTTTCTGTCCAACGTATGCTTTATTAAAAACTTTAAACGTGATATAAATATAAAACCACAAAAATAAAATAAAACTCTACGTTTCGGTTCAATCTTGAAAACCATTTGAGGTCTAAAAGCACAAATTGACAGGAAACATTCTCTTGTTACATTGTGAAAATCTATATTCAAACTTGAAGAAGCAACACACACTTCTAAAATCTTTTAAAACGGACTCCAGTTGCGCCATCTGTCATTCAAAATAAATTAAAAATCGGTGGTGAGGGGGAGAGGGGATCAGAAAATCATGAAACATCACAGTATATGACGAATTTTTTGACGTTATAGCAAGTAGATTGTTTCTTGCCGATTGCTATTTTTAGAAAGTTTGACTCTTAAAAGTTTGACACTTAAAAGTTTGACATTTGAAAGTATAATTTTAAAGAATAAACCTAAAAGTAGAGTTTTATTTAATTTCTGTAGTTTTATTTTTACATAAAGTTGAAAATTTTGAATAACGTATACGTTGAATAGTATTCGATTTTACAACGTAAAGTCCTTAAATTTGTTTTATTATTCTACTTCACTTTTCTTAATCTTTAATATTCTCTTTATAATATAAAGATTGACAATGCGTTTTAGTGTATGGATATGTAATATTACACACTAAAGAATCCATATATCATACATATGATAAGACTCACTTTTAAAAGAAAAGAAACATTATTTTTTCTTGTTCATTTATTTTGTAAGAAACTTAAAGTATGGACTACATGGTTATGAAGGTAATTCTATTATTAAGTTAAAATCGTTAAGATTTTCAATGTGAAAGTACCTAAAAGAATATAAACGTCCAATTCGTTATGACATTTTTGATAATGCCAAAAGACATTTCTTAACTTTCTCGCAAATGTTTAGTGTACTTTTGTTTAAATTCAAGTAAACAAATATTTGTCTTCGAAAATGTCCTTTAACATAATTTCGCCAGACGAAGTTGTTTCTGAAATTTGTATATACGCACAAAATATTTATTCATAGAACATTTTATTTAAATGACATCTTTAAAAACCTAAAAAGTACAAATGGCTTTTGTTAAGTTATTTAAATGTAACCCCTTATTTAAATGCTTAAGAAATAAGAAAACAAGAAACCTTCAACATAACATTCTTTATATAAAGTTTTTTTTTTTTTTTTTTTTACTTTATAATTTATTTTTTGTGCTAAATTACAATTGTTTCAAAAATTTGTGTAAGTTTCATTTTAACATATTTTCACATCACCTGCTTTTAAAAGATTGCGAAACGGGCAGGGGATTAAAAATGTGGTAAAAAAGTTGAGATATGATAAAACACGCTCATAGAATGTAGATTTGTCTTATAATGCAAACATATAACTAAGAAGTATATAAATATACTCAGCTTTTATATAATATTATTAGGGGCACCGCACTTTGGGAGCTACGCTCGCCAATCCCCGTTCAGTCACCGCAGAATCTAAAAACTCGCTAATCTCATGGGTTTTAAAAATATAAGAGAAGATTGAATTATACTGATAAAAGCTGTGCAGATCACCCTGTAAACGGGTTTCCATTTAATTCCCTTTGATTGCAAAAATTTAAGGCCGAATCATTTGCTGTTAAGACATCCAATGAATGTTGTCGTTTTTTATTAAAGAGGATCAGTTAAACATTTGCAAAGAAGTTAAAATAAAAGGAATTAAGTATACAGAGTATTTGTCTCCCGGTATTTTAAAATAATCTCAAAACAATACCCTAAGTCATGTGACTATCATCAACAGTTCTGGGCGGACCACTTCCCTTTTTATAGTCTAGTTGCCATTTTGGTACTTTAATGTTAACCAGGCACAGGTGATAAGTCGCTAAATATTAATCTATCGCCATCATTTTATCTATATTATAATAGTTCAAGTCATCAACTGCTATAAACAAATACGGTCTGATCCCTTTGCCTTTCATATGAAAGTTTGGCGTAATTTTTTTCAGACGCGTATTTGGGGAAAGCATCAACAGCATAAACATCAATATCCGGCTTACCATATTCAAGCAAAATTACGATAATTTGACGCCAGTTAAGTACCGTCAGAAAAAAATCGAGCCAATATGGGGCCGTATATGACATGTGTGCCGAAACGTTTCCATTTTGATTAAAAAAAATAATTTTTTTTTTTTTTTGGTATTATTACGCTAGCCAAGTACAAATTTCGCCAATAGCTTTTTTCTCAACTCGGCAGTTAGCATTTTTTTTTTTTTTTCGAGTGGTAAATTAAAACATTGATTTTAAGTTGAAATTAAATGTCATAGTTTGTTGCATTATTTAATATTTGGCCCGATGTCATATCCCGCAGGTTTGGCGTGATTTTTTATTTATTTATTTATTTATTTTTAATGGAAATTTAGTGAAAATATTGTTTTGGAATACCAGTTACATATGTATTTTTGGTACTACTTAGTTATCACGTCGATCAAAAATCTATCACCAAGCTTTAAGATTAAACGCCAAAAATGGTTGATCGTAAATGTCACATTCACTTGACTTTAAGCAAGTTACACGTGTTTACGTCATCAAGTGATTTTTATTTCGACGTTTTATTTATATATTTATTAATGTTCTTCTAATGTATTTGTTCTTTCGTTATTTAAAATAAAAATTATGTCAATTTGTTTAATTTTGCGAGTGGTTTGTCGATATATATAAATTGGCGAAACTTGTCGACGAAACAACTAAGTAGTACCGTATTTTTAATTATTTTCTATTATATTTAAAGAAAATAATCAAAAAGTAATTAATAACCATAGAACAAACCAATTTATATAATTTTTGAAATAGAAATTAAAAGTAAATAAACATTTATTATTAAATAAATAACAATAGCCGGGTTACCATGTCAATCAAAATAGTGCCATTTTGTCGCCAATTAGGTACCCAGGTGCATATATGACATCTGCGCCCATTATTTTTAGTTTCGTTTTGTTTAAAAAAAAGAAAGAAGTGAAAGCCATCAATTTTAAATGTTTCAGTAATAAATGAAAGTTTTGTATTTTAAATAAAATGAAGGAAAGGATTGTATTTTAAATTAAATTAATGAAATATAAAAAAAAAAAAAAATGCGACGGGAAAAATGTTTAGCGATTTATCACCTGCGTCTCGCTAACATAAAAATACCGAGTTCTTGATTCCTGTATCAGAATCTTTCGATTTGGCGAAAGATTGTTCAAGTAAATTGAATTATGAATAAAAGTAACATGATACTTTCCTTAGCATGCATTTATGGGATGCCAAACTGGTCGAAAAATTAGTTTAAACTAATAACCTTTTCTGAAATATGAAAAATATATATATATCTGTTATGATTAAAATTCGAGTTGCCATCATTAGAAAAAAGTATTTAAAATTAGAAAAAAAAATATTATTTCAAAACCTGATTAGAATTTTAAAATTCTAGTACCAGTTTTGAGATCTGCAAATCAATACGGATTTTTGGTGTTAATTTCATCGCAAAGTATTCCATATTTTTGGAGAAATTGCCGTGAAATATAATCAGTTGCTTAATCAGTCGTTTCAAAGAATAAAATAAATAAATTTCATAATTTAGTAAATTCATATCATTTAGATTTTGTATATATAGGGTAGATATTAATTAAATTCACATATCATTGATCTAGAATAGAAAAATATAACAAATAAATGTTCATTCTCTTTAAAATCCCTTTATAATGGACGTTTACTTTTGAAAAAGATGTCAGAAGCATTTATAGTTCATTTTTATGGGCACTCAGTGGATTTTTTTTTTTTTTTTTTTTTTTTTTTTTGTACGATTTATGGGGAAAACCGATTGCTGTGTATTTTAATGGTGTTAAGCTGTTACAACGTTAGTGAAATTGATTTGAATTCTTGAGCTGCACTAGAACATGCTTTCTGTATAACATGCAGTACAAAACGTTTATCATTCGTTTATAGACACGCAGAATAGAAATTAGGTTGCATAAGTGTCTACATTTTTTTTTTTTTTTTTTTTTTTTTTTTTGAAAAGAGATTTGATTACGTTAAACTGCTTCAAACCTAATGATATTAATATACATTATTCAGGTTCACAAAACTTTTTTGCTGTAGAATATGGCGTGCATTTGTCGTTCATTTGTAGGGACATATAAAATATATCGGATGCCATTCTGTCTGCTAGCTATAATTGCTCTTAGTGCGTTTTCATTTATAGCATGTCTTTTTACGTTCAACTAAATGTTTGCATAACACGTGGTTTGCAGAAATCCTGTAGATCATATACAGAATAATTCGAGTAATTTTCTATCGATTGACATTTGTAAGAATTACTGAGTATGACCGTTTATTGCTTAACGGTGGGTCTCGATTAAATTTGGCATTCTAAAGCCGAACTATATTAATGTACAACGAGATACTTTTAGAATTTAAATAAACTAGAGAATAAACCAGATATTTCCGGGTACCATAATACAGGTAAAAAACATCATATCTGTATATATATATTAAATGAATATCATTTTTACTCTGCACATACTAAAAACAGAGAAGTGAATGAGGTATTTGTCAAAGTAGTTGACGACCACGTCTCCCGTGCGCGAAGGAGACTGGGGCATATGGAGGGGGTTTATTTTAAACATACAGTTACAGTGAATTTGGCAGCTAAATACTCAGATCACGGATTTGTCTACTTAATGTTTTCTTTTTCCCGGCTATGCGCTTGATAGTTGAATAGTTAGAATGCTGTACTTGAAAATAGGTAGCAGGAGTTCGAATCCCTGTCTTCATTTCATTTCCGACATTTTTGGTATCATTCAAATTTTTTATCGGTTAAAATATTCTATTTCTTGTTCACAAGTTTCAGGGTCTTTTTTAAACCTTCTTATTTAAAATGTTTTATCGGTTAATTTCAGTTTTTTTTTTTTTTTTTTTTTTTTTTTTTTTTTTACCTTATTTATTTCAAAATGTTTTACCGGTTGCTTTATAACTTTCGTGATAAATGAATATATCAATTTTAGTTTTTAAATAAAATATTTATTTAAATATTCTATTTCAGACTTTTTTCTACCATTTGATTTAAAAATGTTTTACCTTCTACTTTATATTTTAATGATAAATGTATAAAATATTTTTAATAAAAGTTAATTTTTACATTAATAACAATTAGATTTATTTATATTAATAAGATAAAGTATTTATTTTAGCACAATAACATGAGATATCTCCCGATTAAAGTTTTACAATACATGTAATGTATTCATTTGAAGCATTTTCTGATAGAAATTTTGATTAGTGCTTTGTTATTTTCTAATTTTTCTTAATACTTTATATGTCCTTTTGGCAGTAAACAGCATGTTAAAGCACATATTTTTATTTTTCACTCTACCTAAAGATTAAAAAAAAAAAAAAAAAAAAAAAAAAAAAAAAAAAAAAAAATTAACCATTATTTTTTAACGTTGGAGATTATTTTTTTTTAATGTATGTGTGAAACATTATTTTCCTTGAAACATGCTTACACTTCAAAAAAGTTATTAGAGAGATAACTGGTTGTAAAATTATTTGAATCCCACCACTGTTTAAACTAAAATAATATTGAGTGTCATAATTATTTGCTTCTCTTTTTTATTGTGTATCTTGTTCTTTAAATGTATGCAGTCACAAAAAAATTAAAAACTTTAGATCTCCGATCTAGCTGTACAAGAGATTCAATCAACCTACCTAAACAACTGAAAATATAAACAAAATAACCCCAAGCACGTGATCATAACGACCGCAGATTTTTTGTAGATCAAGTGAGCAAAGACCGGGCGTAAAATTTTCTGCTAATCGGGATTTCTTTATCGGGATCACGTGATACTTTTCATGAAATGTTTTGGATTTTGTCAGAGTGAATATAGACGTGTATTCCTACTACAAGAGTCATTGTTTGCAAAGATAAGAAAATTTAGTCATTGGTTTCAACTGTTTTGAATCATAAAATTACGAATAATTAAATTATTTCGAAATTTCTTACTTCTTCAAAATTTGCCCCATGAAGGATATATCACTGTGCTCCGATCTGCGTCCGTGAACAACTTCATGGCCGTTGTAAATTGTTAGTTAATTTCTGTCTCTTTTTCTGTTGTTTAATCGAGTCAAATTGTTCTCAATTCCAAGGACTTCATGAAATATTAATTTTGAACACTATTTATTACGCAGATGTAAATAAAATACTTAGACCTCTTATATGGTTTGCTTTTTATTTAATTTAATAATAAATACCACTGTTTAAAAATATAAGTGTGAAAAACAGTACCGAAATATCTATTGATATTAATCATTACAATACTTCGACTCCACTAAAAAACATATAATTTCAGGAGGCTTAGTCTGAACCAAATTTCCTGATGTTTATATTTATGACATGTTTTACTTAGTTTTAGTGATAAAACAATGAAATGGATAAAATTGATTCTCACTTTTATTGTTTTATTGCCTTTTACGAAAAGTTACAACCCCATTAGTTAAGGAGAAAATTCTAACAAGCGCTCCCTAAGAAGAAAATCCTTTTTATTGGGATATCGATTGTACCTGGTGTAATCGCAATAAAATATTCTTAAAGGATGCATTATTTCGACCGTAAGTAAGAATATACTTTTTTTATGCGAATAATCATGGGTAAATATCATTGAAAAACGAGGTATGTATTTCATCTTAATATACACACTCTCACACACACACATATCTATATGTGCTTACATAGTTACACATAAATCCACCATATATATAATAAAAATATATTATTTCAGATTTCAACATAAATCTTTGTATATAGGAAAAGTAACAACGAATTCAGAAAATGGTGTCAATATTTTTGGTGTATATCGTGGAGTATCTAGAAATCACATATTTGTAATGCACTGTAAAAATGTATGTAACGCTGTAATGTATGTAAATGTATGTAATGTATTCTGTTTTATGAAGGTTATTTTAATTTTACAATTTTTGGGAGGGGGGCTAAGCTAGAGCATGTTTTTTTTTCATTTTATTTCAATACTCCGTTTTAAATAGACTTTATTCTATTAGAAAATAAATTTGCTGGATAGTACTTTTTTTTAAAATCTATATAGTAGTATTTGCTTACAATTTTATTATTTCTTTTGCAATATTATAGTTTATGATGTATTTATAATTGCTTTTTCATCTAAATGTTTTAACTAAAGGTTTGGAATATTGAAAACATAATTGAATTTTAATTGAATTCATCAATTGATTTTGAATAAAAATATTAAAATATGAAACAAATACAGTTCAAAACCTTAATCTGCGGCTGTACTCAACTTTCCAACTGACCAATTGTTACTCGATGATAATTTCCACCCTCTCTACCCTGCTTTGTACGGACTTGCGATACAAGTTTCATGTTCATTTAAGAATATTATTACGGGCTAGGCCATCGCCGGGTGGGTCAGCTAATTTATACTATATGTATATGTTAATTAATAATTAATCATTTTTAAAACACTAGTACCATGATATTACACTTAATATGATAACAGTGGGTACACTGTAAAAAATAATTGGAACGTTTAGGATCGTAACAGGAACGTTTCGTATACTATCGGATAAGTCAGAGCTATTTTCATTTTCCGAAACAACTACAAACCTCCCCTAATGCTTAGGTTTGGTTTACCCGCGGATGCTTGTGTTTCAACGTAATAGTGAAATCTCCTATACGCATGTGCTCCAAGTATTTCTCCACTATTTCTTCATACGCTGAAACCTGAAGCGCCGAAAGCCAACTCGTCTGTATCAGTATGGTGGCGTAGGGAATTTTAGCACGTGCATTTCAATTCGGTTTAATTTTGAAAAAAAAAAAAAAAAAAAAAAAAAAAAAAAAAAACAGTATTATACTTTCTTATATAATTTTGCGGATATTTCTTATTGTGTTTTAAAATTATGCCAGAAATGATAACCTTGGATATTATCAATGGGCTTTTTTTGAAGATTTGGAAATTTATTATTATTGAAGAGGGAACGATCATAATTCGGGGTAAGGGTTTTTTAATCATCTACAGTATTACTTTTACTTACCATTCTTTATTATTACTTACTTCTTTATTAGTTTTCTTTGTTGCAATGCATGGAAATAAATTATTAATCTAATTAATAATCTAATTTATTTTTTTAGTATATCACACTTTGTTTTGTCTATTTCTTTATATATATATATATATATATATATATATATATATATATATATATATATATATATATATATATATATTTATATATATATATATATATATATATATATATATATATATATATATATATATATATATATATATATATATATATATATATATAAACATATGTGCATGTAAATAAGATAATATAGTTACACTTGATGTTAATACTGGTTCCGGTATCTTTCGTAATCTCCTTTTCACATCGTGTTCTTAACAAATTATTAAATGCGTTATAACTCATAAAAAAAAAAAAAAAAATATGTACACGTATTGACAGGTTTGATCATGTCTCAACAATTAATGCAACATTAATAGCTTTTCTTTTTCCTGTTCTGTTTTTGTCTCAGGTCATGTATAAAAATATTTTTTTTTTCTTTATGTAAAAGTGCTGAGGTTTCTTTTAGTTACTAAAATTACAAAAAATACTGAAACCATAAAAAATGTACGAACTTAGGCATAATTATTTTTTAAATTAATTTCCAAGTTTTGCAAAAGGCTTTATTTTCTGTTACTATTATTTAAAGATAATCAAAAATAAAAAAATAAATGTAAATGACACTCTGAGATAAATATACTTACCAGTGACTGCAACAAAACAATAGTTTGGAAGTATTGTTTGGACATATTGCCCTTGCCATATCTCAGCTTGTAGTAAAATCTCCATCCTGAAATTTCTTGTGCATAACACTACCATATAATACTCTCAGAAACTAGAACTCTTTTTTATCTCGTGCTCCACCAGAGATATCAAAGCCTCAAAAGTGCAATTTTTGACATTTTTGAAAAAATTGGGATTTTTTTAGCAAAGAGAAAACAAGTCTCAGATCTGGAACTGGGTGTGTGAGTACAAGTTCTTTCGGCCTATTAGTAAATATATATATATATATATATATATATATATATATCATGTTGACAGTTTTCCTTGCTAGAAAAATTTCCTCTTGTAAACGGACAAATTTTAGAAAAAAACTGAAATTTTAGGCTTAAATTTCACCAATAAGCTGTTAGTTTCAGAAACTATTCTGTTACCAGATTTTTAGCCCAATGTATCTTGTACAAATTGCTTTAATCTGCACTTGAATTGGAGAAATAAACGATGAATTATTTACAATTCCGTAAACCCTTATTGTGAGAATTTTTCTGCTTACGATGAAACAAAGATGGCCGCCATGCACAAACAAAAATTAATAAAATTAAAATAATAGTCATTTTGAACATCCATCATATTAGGGTTGTTGTACAAAAAAATTCAGATTTTTTAAAAATAGTCAAGCCACTAATATCTGATTTTCTGGACCATTTAAAATGGATTGGTCCAGATGGATTGGTCCCCCTTCATAAAAATTCAATTAATAAAACTGGCTTCTTCACAAAATCCATTTTACTAAACTAAGTCCTATTCACAAAATAATCTCCAATAAATGAAGGTGAAAATAGTGGTGCTAAATTCACCTTGAGTAAATAATTAAAATTCATATAAAAAGTACAAATAAATGTACTAAAACTACTTGCGGATGCATTACATACAATATAAATTTATTTTAAATATACTAGAAATATCTTTAAAATCATAAAAAAAAATTAATGTATTTGAGGTATTTCTAATGTATTTTAAGTGATTTTATATTATTCTAGGGGGCCCTGCCCCCTGCAAGCTACGCTCGCCAACCCCCGTTCAGACACCGCAGAATTTAATAACACGCTAATCTGATGGGTTTAAAAAATATTAGAGAAAATTGAAATAAACTGAAAAAAGTTGTGCCCTCTAAACGGGTTTCCATTCTATTCCCTAAGTTTGCAAATATTTAAGGCCGAATGAATTGATGTTAAGACATCCAATGGATGTTTTCGTTTTTGATTAAAAAGGATTAGTTAAACATTTGAAAAGAAGCTAAAAAAATGAATTAAGTATACAGAGTCTTTGTCTCCCGGTATTTTAAAACAATATCTATAAGAATAGCCTAAGTCATGTGACTATCATCAACAGTTCTGGGCGGACCACTTCGCTTTTCATACTGTAGGAGCCATTTTGGTACATTGATATTAGCCAGGCACACTTGATAAGTCTCCAAATATTATTCTATTGCCGTTATTTCGCCTATATTATAATAGTTCAAGTCATCAACTGCCAAAAACAAATACGTTTTGATCCCTTCGCCTTTCATATGAAAATTTGGCACATATGTCATATATTGGCGCGATTTTTTTCCGACGCCAATTTAGGGAAAGCATCAACAACATAAACAACAATATCCGGCTTACCATATAAAGCAAAGTAACGATACTTTGGCGCCAGCTAAGTACCCGTTAAGTACATGACATTGGCGTCAGAAAAAAATCACGCCAATATGAGGCCGTATGTGACATCTCTGGCGAAAGATTTCCATTTTGATTAAAAAAAAAAAAAAAAAAAAATCGAGTAAAACTACATAATAGTTGCCATGGTCGCAAATAATCCTTGGTACTGTTACACTAGCTGGGTGCAAATCTCGCGAATAGCTTTTTTCTCAACTCGCTAATGGCTTTTTTCTTTAACTTTCCAGTTAGCATTTTTTTTTTTCGAGTGGTAAATTAAAACACTGATTTGAAGTTGAAATTAAATGTCATGGTTTGTTGCGTTATTTAATATTTGACCAGATGTCATATACGCACCGCAGGTTTGGCGTGATTTTTTTCCTTTTACGATAATTTGGCGAAAACCTCGTTTTCGAATACCAGTTGCATATGTATTTTTGGTACCACTTAGTTATACCGCCGACCAAAAATCTATCCCCAAACTATAAGATTAAATGCCAATAATGGTTGATCGTAAATGTCACATTCACTTGACTTTAAGCAAGTTACTCGTGTTCACTCCATCAAGTGGTTTTTATTTCGGAGTTTTGATTGTATATTTATTAATGTTATACTATTTTATTTGTTCTTTCGCTATTTAAAATAAAAATTATGTCAATTTTTATAATTTGTCGAGTGGTTTGGCGATTTATATAATTTGGCGAAATTGGTCGACAGAACAACTAAATAGTACCGTATTTTTTAAATATTTTCTATTATTTTCAAAAGGAAAGAACAACAAAAAAAATTCATAAGTACAGAACAAAATAATTTTTATAATTTTAAAAATGAAATAAAAGTAAATAAACATTTATTATTAAATAAACAACAATAGCTGGGTTACCATGTCAATCAAAATAATACAATTTTGGTGCCAATTAGGTACCCCGGTGCATATATGACATCAGTGCATAATATTTTTCGTTTCTTTTTGTTTATAAAAAAAGAAAGAAGTAAAAGCCGTCAATTTTAAACGTTTCAGTTTTAAATAAAATGAATGAAAGGATTATATTTTAAATGAAATTAATGAAATATTAAAAAAAAAAAAGTGCGACGGGAAAAATGTTTGGCGATTTATCTCCTGTGTCTCGCTAACATAAAAATACCGAGTTCTTGATTCCTGTATCAGAAACTTTAGATTTGGCGAAAGATTGTTCAAGTAAATGGAATTATGAATAAAAGTAACATGATACATTTCTTAGCATACATTTAAGGGAGGCCAAACTGGTCACCAAATTAGTTTAAAATAATAACCTTTTCTGAAATATGAAAACAAATATTTGTTATGATTAAAATTTGGTTGCCATTAATTAGAAAAAAGTATTTAAAATTAGAAAAAAACTAATATTTCGAAAACTAATTCGAATTTAAAAATTCTAATACCAGTTTTGCCATCTGCGGATTAATACGGATTTTTGGTGTTAATTTCATCGCAAAGTATTCCGTATTTTAGGAGAAATCGCCGAGAAACATAATTAGTTGTTTAATCAGTCGTTTCAAAGTATCGTTTCATAAATTCGTTTCATTAGGATTTTATATATATGGGATAGATGTATGCACCTGAAAATAATTTTAGTACAGTAATTTGTGCTTTTTTATTTGCATTTTAAAATAATCCTTGTTTACAGAAAGGTTCCATATATATTCAGAAACCTTTTCGATTCGTAATGAATGATTTTCTATATATTCAGAAACACTTCCTCGTCTTCAGAGGATTTCACATGTATTCAGAAACACTTCCTCGTCTTCAGAGGATTTCACATGTATTCAGAAACCTTACCGATCCGTAATGAAAGACTTCCGATATATTTAGAAACTTTTCATTTGATTCGGAAATGTTTCGTATTATAACCGAAATAGTTTTTTGCTCGAATCTGAAACCTTTCCGTTAGTATCGTGCAGCACAGGTCTCGGTTACTTTCGGAAACGTTTCTGAAAATTTTTTACAGTGTACATTTCATTAAGAAATAAATTTCCATTTATAAAACAAATTAAAGCATTTTTTTATTACTTGCGGTTTATACATTTGGCCTTTTTAAGATAAAAGGTCAGACACTGTTGAAAAAGGTTTGTCTCATTTAATTGTTTACCCATGTTGTCAGTTTACATAGACCAAGAAGTAGGGCACTGACAATTAAAGCCACCGGTTTCGGCTTCGACACGAAGTGCACGTTTTTTCACTCAGTTGAAAAAAGTGAAAGAATATGAATTTTTCACAAATCAGCATGATTGAGATCATAAAAAATTAATAAAATGTATCAATGTAGCCACCCTTTAATGGAGTGCCATTTCTTATGGCTTATTCTGTTAAATTATTTGAGATAACAGACCACGAACTGTGATCAACAGATTACCCGCGATAATTGTGTAGGCCAGATGCCAGCCTAAGCAGCTCAGTTGGCCCAACATTGGCAGTTAAACTCACAGTTTCTGATTTCGGCTCCTGGTCTGAACAATATTTTATGAAATTTAATTTTTAACCTTGAATGTATAGAAGTGATATTGTGTTGTACCGAATCAAATTTTAAGGGATTAATTTTGATTGATTTACATTTCTTAAAACAACACACACCAAACACCACTAACTAGTTTGAAAATCTTCGTACAAACATGTTGCTGTTAACAATTGAGTAGTTATAACATTTAATAATTAATGCTACATTAAAATTGTACTTAGGGGATATCCTACGTAATATAAATTTTATCAAACTTGAACTTTTCAAACACTAACATATAACATTGTGATTCATTTGTACATTTTTTCCATTCATTATCAAAGAAGAAGTTATTCGGTCGTTTAGAAATAAGGCATTTTTAATTTGGGAGTTCCAAATGACCTATTCATCAATGCGAATTGCCATTGAAGCATGGCTCAAAACCTACATGGAATATAGACTGCTATTTCCAAGTATCTTATTTGAAGTATATAGAGTTCAATTTCGTTCATAAAAGTCATAGATTACAATTTGTATTTGTTTTCAATATTATATTAAAAATATATCCATATTTCTTTTCGAAATACTGTGTAACCTCTGAATAATGGTTACCCGTGGGACCGCTGAAAAGTGACCGCTCTTCAGAAGTGGGTGTTATTCAGAGGTTTTATTTAAAAATATATCAAAATGACATAAATTTTATTAGAAATACACAGTCATTTTAATTAATCCTCAGTATTTAATACATTAAAAAAATCAGTGATTTACAGATGTTTATTTTTCTGCAAATAGCTTTGTTCAAAGAAATAACAATATGAGTTGTTTTATTATACAACTCATCATCGCTATGATTTAATGCAAAATTTTGGATCTCATGAAGGTTCATCAAACCTTCGGTATATGTGTTAGTACTAGAAAATTTCAGTTGATTCTATAAACTTTTCCATTAAATCATCCTCATCACTTTTCTCTTCTTCTCTCCTATCTTCCAACATTTGCTGTATGGAATCAAATGTGGCGGTAACTGCCAAATCTTTGTCCAGACATACATACTAGCTGGTCTTCGTATTAATTATGCCTGTCGTTCTAAGATTATTATCTAAATTTTCCCCATCATTATTAATGTCTTCATTTTTTAATTTTTGCCGTACCAAATTTTATTATTATTATTATTTTTTTTTTTATCTGATGCTTCACATTTCGGTTTGCAAATAAATATAAAATTGTACCAGGTGCTGTATTTTTTTTTTCTCGTGACCTTTGAGTGGTCGTTGTTCAGAATTCCTTATTTAGAGGTTCGCATTAATGTTAATGCTATGGAACGTGATTGGTTCCATCAACATGTAACCGGTATTCGGGGGATGTCATTGTTTAGAGGTGACCGTTCAAGGAGTTTTCACTGTACATTATTAAGAAAAATATGAGTAACCTATAATGTTTAACAGGAATTACTTTCTAAAAACTTTAAACATCAAAATCCAAAATTTTAGTTCATCCCGGCACAACGTTTTGAGTTTTTCTGTAAAATTCTGCCGACATTGCAATTTATTTTGCAACGGTTAATAATGAATTTAACGTTATGAGTCATAAACCTTAAACAAGAATAACGACGTGAAATGACCCAAAATGTCAAAATAAGTTGAAAAAAAGTGTTAGTGTTAAAAAGATTACTATTTTGTATTTTCCTGTATAGCAACGACTACTTTCTGTTGTTACTAATTAATTGTTGCAAGATATTTTTTATACAACAAATTAGGGCTGCGTTAGCAGTGTGTGGTGCCTTTTATTTTTTCGGGGCTGACAAAATTAATTGTTGCGCATACATTCATTTCAATCAGTGAATCATTTATAAAGTTTAAATACTAGTTATCTTTAAATATTATATTAAGCCTTTGCGGAATAAAATTCCATGTAAAGCTTTAAGAGATTTTGTATATTATAAATTTGCAATTAAATCTTAAATCTTTATAATGTTGCATAGCTTATGTAAATGAAAACATTTTATTAGAATCATGATTAGCTTAGAGAGTGTAATAACAATACCTATATTTAGAATGTTTTTCATTTTACATTTTTAAAAGAGGATTTATCTATATAAAAGTTCTATAATTTAACCTTATCTTTATAAAATTACATATTACATTTTTATCCACTATTCTCTGTAAACTATAGTGATGATGAATAAAAAAATCTAAAATAAAAGGGAGAAATTGAACTATATAAGAATTTTGATATTCTTTCAAAAAAAAAAAATGTCATTGTGGGCCAAGTAAAAGTAAAATTACAAATATTTCACATATTAACAGTGATAAAGTTGATCTTAGAAAAAAAAATATTTAATGGTAAAAAGTAGAAAATGTCAAAATAATAAGACTTGAGCACAGTTAAAAAATAAAATTTATAAAGAATATACTTTAAAAACGTTTCGCCAAGCGACACGAAAGGAATAATATAAACAACACATACTATTCCTTGTAAAGATTGCAATAGTGTTTATATTGGTGAAACTGGTAGATCATTGGAAATTCGCGTAAAAGAACATACTGGTGCTTTAAAAAGGGGTAATTTGAATTCAAAAATTGTCCAGCATTCACTTCAAACGAATCACATTCCGCTCATTGCGAACGCCAGTATTTTGAAATCGTGTTGCAACAACTACCATGATAGATTGCTCCTTGAGGATTGGTTCACTGAATTGCGATCACAGGCTTTGAATGATGCTCGGTCTGTCCCTAGTGAATCTTGCTTGTTTTTAAAATAACTAACTTTAACTGTTCTTGATTTGTTCTGTTGTTTGAAATGCAATGGATATTTTTTGTACTGATGATGCCTTGCGTTTCGCTTGGCGAAACGTTTACATGTTGTATGTTTAATTTTTTTTAAGTATATTCTTTATAAATTTTATTTTTTAACTGTGCTCAAGTCTGTCTTTGTTTGTTTTATTTGGTGTTTTAATGGTTTTTAAATTCAGACGTTAAATGGATATGTACTGTAAATCTTGATATTCTTTCCAAAAAATTTCTTTTGAGCCAAATAAGAAGGAAATGATAAGTATTTGACATATTAGCAGTGATAAAATTGCTCCTAGAAAAATAATAAATACGTGAAGGTATCTTCGTGAATAATATTTATCTTTAAGTATTATTACGCTTTTGCAGCGTAAAATTCATAAAATGATTAAAGAGATTGTGTATATTATAAATTTGTCATAAAGTTTTTGTAATGCTGAATAGATTACGTAAATTAAACTGTTTTATTAGAATTCTGATTAGTTAAAAGAGTGTAGTAATAATATTTATATTAGGAATGGTTTTCATTTTGTATTTTGAAAAGAAGATATATCTATGTAACAGTGGTGTAATTTAATCTTCACTTTATAACATTACATATAATAGCTTCATAACCTTCCGGTGTATTATGTTTTTAACTTTATTATATGTAAAATAAAGAGCATGGTTAATAAAAAATTAAAAATAAAATCTGAAATTTGAACACAATAACAATTTGGATAATCTTTCCAAAACAGTTTTTTGAGCCAAATAAGAGGAAAATGAAAAAACGTTTCACAGATTAACAGTGATAAATTTGCTGTTAGAAAAGCAATAAATATCTCCCAATTTAATTTCATCATACGAAATATCTGCTATAATTTGATAATAGCAAGTATGCCTGATTGACATAGATGGAAATTTTGATAGGCAGGATATGTTATAATAAATATTAAATAATCAGACATTCACAGTGGTTGTCAAAAGCAGTTCTGTTTTGACATTATCAGTTCGAGAAATTGGAGATCCATAATCATGAAAACATTATTCTTATTTATAGAGTGACATAGATCAACATAAGAATATAATTCCTTTTTTATATGAAATTATATATATTTCATACAAATGCGATACAATAATTGTGATAGATTATATTGTGTAACAATGAAATTTGTTTGGAAGTGAAAATATTCATTTCTGAATTAAACTAACGCACTGAATCGATATTGAAAAAAAAAAAAATCCCTGCCGCCCCGGCCTACAGACAGAGGTAGATTTCGAAGTTAAGTATACTAATTTCACCAACAAAAACTAAATCATGATTAGAGAAAAACCCACTTAACAAATTTATCTGGCCTCTTTTGAAGAGATTTTATTTCATTTTTATATAACAGCTGGTTTTATCAGAATCATGTTAAGGCGATATTTAAAAAATAAAATAAAATAAAATAAAATAAAATAAAATAAAAAAATAAAAATAAAAAATAAAAATACTTCTCTATGCTCAACAACTCGAAATTTTCTGGCACATTTTCAGATTCATTTTTAATAGTAAAAATATGAAACTTGCTGACGTGATTTTTGAAGAAATTTATAAGCGACCTGCGTTTTTATTTTCGTTTTACTAATTAAAACTTGATATATAAACAATAATTTTCTCAGTAGGACAATATTTTTCATTTCTAACACAATCGCTTCGAGAGATTCGTGTTATAAAAGTTTATTCGATTTAACTTTAAGTAATTTGATTCGTGTTATAAAACATATTATAGTTATAAAAGTTTTATAAAAGTCGATTAAATACTATAAGATTTAAATATGTTAATATAAATTGTAGCTCTTTTCAACCAAGTAGTTTCTGATATATGCTTTAAAAAATAGAATAACTACTCATTCCTATCAGATTCTTTTACAATAGTTAAAAATTAAATTAACTTTAAACGTTCCAAATTTTAAGTCTTTATAATTTCTAAACTTCATGATAGAGATTAAATTACCTTTTGGTATTTGAAGGTGAAACTCAACGATAAAACCAACCGTGTTTATAAAAATCAGGTGTTCGTATTGCAAAATACAAAGTTTATAATTATTGCAATATGAAGTACGCCCTCTAAGAATTTATTCTTAAATATAAATTCCAGGAATAATATTTTATAAATGAACATATATTTTGGTTCTGCGTTAAGAGAAATTATTGATTAAATATTATGGAGTGTTCTTTTATTTCGAGACAGTGCATATCCCAAAATTCAATTTAATGGATATGTAACTAAAAAAAGGGTATAATTTCTTGCATCATACTTACAAACATTTTATGATAACTTCATCTATATATATTTTTTAAATGTATTTATTTTTAAATAAATCAAATTTAATGCACACTATATACAGAAAAATAGTAATATTATTGTTCACATATGCCTGCATATTACAGATAAACCCCGGCCATATTCAGGTTTAGAACATGGAAAACATTCAGGTTTATGGTTTTTTGCTGTTTTTTTCTTTAACTAGGGGGCTCTGCCCTCTACGAGCTACGCTCGTCAACTCCCGTCCACACACCGCAGACTCTAAATGCACTCTAATTTGATTGGCTTTAAAAAGATTTCGAAAGATTGAATTACAATTTAAAAAACAGTGGCGATCTCCCTATAAACGGATTTCTATTCATTTCCCTTTGATTGGGGAATTTTTCCGCCAAATCCGCTGTGGTACTACTTGATTATCCCGTCGACCAATTTCGCAAAATTATACAAATCGCGGATTGGGGAAATTTTTCCGCCAAATCCACTGTGGTACTACTTGATTATCCCGTCGACCAATTTCGCCAAATTATACAAATCGCCAAACCACTCGCCAAATTATACAAATATAGACATAATTTTTATTTTAAATAACGAAAGAACAAATAAATTAGTACAAAATTCATAAAAATACAAATAAAACGTCGAAATAAAAATAACTTGATGACGTAGACACGTGTAACTTGCTTTAAGTCAAGTTAATGTGACATTTACGATCAACCGTTATTGGCATTTAATCTTATAGTTTGGCGAATGATAGATTTTTGATCGACGGGATAACTAAGTAGTACCAAAGATACAATCGTTGTTTTCGTCTTTGATTAAATAAAATAAGTAAAACATTTCAAAATAAGCTAATATAAAAGGAATTAAGTAAACGGAGTCTTTGTCTCCTGGTATTTTTTAACAAAGCGAAAAGAAAGTTCTTTTAAATGAGAGATTTTAAATTAATCGTTTTTAATCTAACGTAATTTTGGCAAAGCTATTCTTTCTATTTTAAATATTCACGTGAAAGTACTTTTGTTAGAAATGAAATATTATTTGCGATTTCGTAACAAAAATATTTGGAAAGGTCCTCTCAAAATATCAAATAAATGTCTAGCGCAATTTCTAAATTTAAACTGTTTTGCAATATTATTTGGTGTTCCTTTTATGTAATAACTGTAATTTGACGTATATATGACATAATTTCTCCCATTTAAGACTTCTAACGCATGTTAATGAATTTATTATTTTACAACATCCTTTCTAATTTAGTTTTTATGACGTTCCTGCTTTTTGTACATAATTGTTTAATTCTAATTCCAAATGATTTTTTCTGTTTATAATAGTAGCGTGTAAATAATTTTTTTATTTGAAGCAAACATTATTGTTTGGGCTGGTTATACATTTGGCAACAGTTTAAATTAATACCGTTCTAAAATACTGAAAAAATATCTCTAGAAATGCTGAAAATTTGAATTTAAAATAGAAATAAAACGTCAAAAAATAAGTCAAATTAAAAAAAAAAAAGAAATATAGTCTGCACACCGGGAACTTCAAACTATAAAATGATCTAAAAATTTCCCATGAATAGTTTTTGCTCCATGGAACGATTTTGCCTAACTTTAGCATTAAATATCCCTTAAAATAATTCTTCGATTTGAAAACTGTCTGCATCAGCGTGTTTATCAAATATTTCTGTATAATACCACCGATTTTCATATTTTTGTATGCATTATTTTTCTTAATATTAACGAAGAAAGACCTCCGGTCACAAAAAATTCAAAACCGGCGGCGGTGACAGCGGTAGTTACTTTTTTTTTTAAATAGAAAGATACCGGAAGCATTAACTTCATTGAATTTTTTTTATTCAGTGTTAATGAATATTGATTTGTTGATTTAAATGAGATAGTATAATATCTAAAATATTTGTACTAATATTTATGCTCCTACGATGACTTTATTATAGTGTCTATTTCACGTGCGATCTGTAAAAAAATACCTCAGAATACTGTCAATTTCAATGTATTATTCTTCGTCTTACTAGTTGAGATATCAATCCGAGGTGTTGCAATTCCGTTGCATGAGATCTTAAGATTTTTTTGTTGTAAATGTAAATCTTGTTTTATTGTACGTTTAGAAAAAAATATATATATATAGAATATTAATTTCAGTAATTACTTAATTTCAAGTAATCAATCAATTTACAATGCAGGTTAAAATTTTAATCAATAATGATGTAAATTTCCAACGCGTTCCATCGTATTCTTTTAAGATTTGACTTTTTATTTCTGAGCTGTTTAAACGAAAATGGAATAATTTTGACCTAATTGTGCAAAAATTACGTCATTTAGATGAAGTTATCAAAAAGCGTTTCAATTTTACGAATTAGAATAAAAGCTTAAAACTTTCATAACATAAGAAAATGTGTAAAATTATATATATATTTTTCAATATTTTGATAAAATATGGATTATCAACAAAAAATAGATGAAAATTAAGAAGAAAAAAAAAAAACTTTCAAATGAAATTTTCTGCGGATGCACGAAATTTTTGTGGGTGATAATTCGTACTTGATATATATATATATTTTTTTTCCCTTACATTTTTTACTATTCCGAAATTTATAGTTTTGGGTTTTTTATTATTTTATATTATTGTTTTTATATTCCTTAAACATTGATTAATAAAGTTATGATTTTGGAGTATACTTAATATTTAATATATTTTTTAAATAATCGTAAAAATATCAAAATCAACGAATAATTTGAAAACTTCTAATGTTAGAATTTATTTTTCATTTAAAACATTTTACATAACTAGACACATTTAATTGTATTCACGAAGCTGTTGTGAAATGGACCTTTAGTAAATAAATCTATTATGTATATATATATATATATATATATATATATATATATATATATATATATATATATAATACTAATAATACGAATTTGAGAAACAATTTTATGAAACGATTGATTAAACGAATACATGTTAAATACACGTTTTGTAGAAAGTTCATGGCAGTGTAATTTTTCTATGTTGTTGCCGTCACAGTCAGAATTGCTTTTTCTTGAATAAGGTGTACATTATATTTATTTCACTGATCGGTACAAAATAATATGCATATATGAAACGAATACATGCTAAAAGAGAGGATTTGTATAACACTGGCGGTAATGTAATTCTACTATGTTGTAACAGTCTTTTACAGCATGTTTTCTACTTAAAAGAGGGTATATAGCATGTATAGTTTTGTACTGTGCTACACAAAGTAATTCGATTGCACTACCGATTATGGTCAGTAATTACACAAATGGCATTTTAGTGTCATTCGTTATCATATTTCAAAGACGATTTTTATATGTTACAGCTGCAGTTTTTCAACAGAAAATATGCCATGTAACATGTATTAGTTATTTTACACGGACACACAAAACAATACAGATTCATTACACTTTATCGAAAATTGCAGTTGGAAGAGCAGTTTTCCTTGTCGTTTATATAACCTATAATGCTTCATGTATCCCTAAGTGTATGACTATGTTTTCAACTATCTTATTTAACGCATTTTAAACTCACTTACCCCGAAAGTGTTTCGTACAAATCGTCAAAAACGGGATATAGTTTCTGGTGTAAAATTGCATAGCAAAAATTTTAAAAAAGAATTTTTATGTTTTCTCTTATAACAGCAATACTCGAAGTTGAACTAAGATAGGGTAATTTAAACTCAACTTTGTTTTGCCAAAAACGCCCTCTAGCCAGAAATACATTAAGGAAACGCTGGACGTTAAACATTTATTATTTTAATTTTCATCAAAGAGATATGAGATTTTGTGGAAAAATACATTTCACTATAAGTGTATAGAACACCTTAAAAGAAATTTCCAATATTTTTATAATTTTAATATTCTTAAAAAGTTAAATTTTTAAACCGAAATCATAAATTTTTAGATAATTCCTCGATTTTTTTATTTTAATCTCTTAAAACTCTATTACGAACAAATCTGAGCAACGATTATGTAATCCCTTTAACTGTTAATTTTTTAGAATTTTTTTTTTTTGAATTCGATATTGATTTTCATTAAATTTTGCCTTTTAATATCTTAATAATCAAATTTAATTATGTTAATAAAGAACAAATTTTAAAATGCATGCACATTTCTTTGTAAGCAATATCAGAATTCTCACTTATCAATTCCGTGAATTTTGATCAAACATTATGGCGCATGAAGCATTTCAAAAATCTAAAATTGTTTAAAAATCAATTTTGAGAAAAACAGATTTAAAATACATTAAAAGGCAGAAAAATTGTTTGTGTACAAAATTCAAACGCCTGTGATTTTGCAAAAAATAATCGCACTTGCATGCGTTTTTTTTTTTTTTTTTTTTTTTTTTTTTTTTAATGGTTCGTGAGAAACTAGAGAATAATAATATGTAGAAAAATAACTTTCCATTTTTTGGTTAAATTCTACTTAACTAAGGGTCCACGGTCCTATTAACCATATTTAAATAAAAGTGGAGGTTTCTGCTTCATTGAATGATTGAATAATTCAACGCAATTTACCGTTGCGTTTACATCGCATCGTAGAATCAAACAGGATAACAAAGTTTAAGTAAAATTTACTCTTTTATGTTTCCCTGAATGATAGATATACTAATGTTAAATACAGCTGGCGCGGAATCAATAGAATTTTCTTTAATGCTTATAGCATCCGCTGGCGTGAACTAGGCTAACCAAATTTAGAAAAAAATGATCTGTATTGCTTTTTTAAAATAAATTTTCAAGGCAAGATTCTGCATCTCCGAAACATGTATTTTGATAATAATTTTCACGTTGTGTGTTTTTTAAGCTGGTAGTTCCCTGGTAGGAAATTGCGTAATTAAAACTTGACGATGGATTTTTTTCTTCTTATATTATACATACTCAGTAGTAAAATTAGGTAACAGAGATTAAAAAAAAAATCTTTTTCATTTATAGCTTGCCTAGGTGAATAAAGAGTAACTAACTTTAAATAAAACGACTTTTTGTTATTATATTATGACAGATATACTAATGTTAAAAAAAATGGTATGGCTTAGAAAGACCCACAATTTTTTAGACACAACTTTGCACCTGTTTTTCATTTTTTCGCTAAACCCCGTCTATTTCTTTTCATTTTAAAAGTTATTTTTGCTGATATAATTTAATTTGTAACTATTTATATAATTTTGATAAAATTCTTACATTAATTAATATGAGCTGACGTAAAATCTTGAAATTAATGCTTTTCTACTATATTCATGACCCAATGATGAAATACCACATCCTAGTCCACGTTTCATTTTGAATTTCACTTTTATGATATCCCAACAAAATAAAATAAATAATTTTTTTTTCAACGCTGGGCACACACATATGTTATAATTTAAGTTTTTTTTGTCATTATTTAAATATTATTATTTTAAAATAAATCATAGGTAAATGACATGTATTTTTACCACCAGGAACATATCAGATTAGCAGGTGCAGAAATTAAGTTTAACTTATAATATTAGTGTACTAGAATATCAATTGCATAAAATAACCAGTTTGTGGATATTTTCACTTTAGTTTTAACAAAAACTTACATTAAAACTTAACCAGAAACATTTTATTTTATTTGTAAATAAATAATTAAATTTCATTTTTAAATGCATAATAAATTTAGCTCACCCCTTCTTTCCTTGTCGACGCATATTTTATTCAGTATGCGAAAAAGTTTATACTATGCTTTTAGGTAGCTTTCTTTACAAAAAGCTACCTATTGCAGCCGTTCGGAAGAAAGCGATTTCAAAAAATTTTCGTATATTTTCATCGATCATGACCCCCAGACCCCGAAACCACCCTCCGTTCAAAATTGATATATATATATATATCAATATATATATATATATTGATATGACCTATGTCACACTGTAACTCTCGTATTTCTGAACCGATTTGGATGTAATTCGGTGTGTACATAGTACATACCAATGTCTCGAACGAGTTCGTTGGCCAGCTTCATCCGCCATTTTGTTTCAAAATGGCGGCCATTTAAAAATTTTAAAAAAATTTACAATTTGAAATGTGGTACCAAAAACCTGAAAATAGAAAAATATTTTTTTCGTATGTATTTGACCTTTATACAAAGACTCCGTAGCAGTTTTTGTTTCGTCTATATCTTAAAAAATGGCTGAGTTATAGCATTTTGAATTTCTAGCGAAGCTGACATTTTGAAACGTCCTGAATTTTGTCACGCGATAAAAGGCGTATTTATGAACCGATTTGGATGTAACTTCGTTTATACATAGTACAGACCAATGTCTCGACCGAGTTCGTTGGCCAGCTTCATCCGCCATTTTGTTTAAAAATGGCGGCCATTTAAATTTTTAAGAAAAATTTAAATTTGAAATGTGGTACCAAAAAATTGAAAATTGAAAAAAATGTTTTTTTCTTATGTGTTTGACCTCGATAAAAAGATTCGGGAGCAGTTTTTGTTTCGTCTATATCTTAAAAAATGGCTGAGGTACAGCATTTTGAATTTCTAGTGTGGCTGATATTTTGAAACGCCCTGATTTTTGCCACGTGATAACAGACGTATTTATGAACCGATTTGGATGTACCTTGGTGTGTACATAGTACATACAAATAACTCAACCGAGTTCGTTGACCAGCTTCATCTGCCATCTTGTTTCAAAATGGCGGCCATTTAAAAAAATTTAAAAAAAATAAATTTAAAATGAGATACCAAAAAATTGGAAAATGAAAAAGAGTTTTTTCGTATGTGTTTGACATTAATACAAAGATTCCGGAACAGGTTTTGTTTCGTCTATATCTAAAAAAATGGCTGAGTTACAAGATTTTGAATTTCTATTGTGGCTGACATTTTAAAACGACCTGATTTTTGTCACGCGATAACAGGCGTATTTATGAACCGATTTGAATGTAACTTGGTCTGTACATAGTACATACCAATGTCTCGACCGAGTTCGTTGGCTAGCTTCATTCACCATCTTGTTTCGAAAGAGTCGCCATTTAAAAAAAATGTAATTTAAAATTTAAAATGAGGTATTAAAAAATTGGAAAATGAAAAAAATATTTTTTTTATGTGTTTGGCCTCGATACAAAGATTCTGGAGCAGTTTTTGTTTCTGAAAATTTGTTGTTTTGTTTATATCTTAAAAAGTGGTTGAAATATAGCACTTTGAATTTCTATCATGGTTAACATTTTGAAACGATCTTGTATTTGTCTCGCGATACCACACGTATTCGCCTATTTCGATGGAAGAAGGCATGTGGATAGTATACATCAATATCTCGACCAAGTTCGCTGGCCAGCTTCATCAGCCGTCTTGTTTCAAAATGGCGGCCATTAAATTAAAAAATATATATATTTAAAGTGAGGTGCAAAAAAAAATAGAAATGGAAAAAGGTTTCTTTCTTAAGTATTTGACCTTGATATAAGAATTCAGGAGCATTTTTTGTTTGTCTTTATCTTAAAAAATGGCTCAGATATAGCAGTTTCAATTTCTAACGTGAGTGACATTTTGAAAAATCTGATTTTTTGCCTGCGAGAGCACTCGTATATATCAACCGATTCCGATGTGAGTGAGCATGTGCACAGCAATTACTAAGGTCTCGACCAAGGTCACTGGTTAGCCTCATCCACCATGTTGTCTTAAAATGGCTGGCACTTTAAGAAATCGCCGAATTTGGCAGCCAAATATAAGTTACTTTAAATAAAAGCAGCTTGGATAAAGCTGAATAATTTCGCGAAATTCTCATTCATAATGATTTAGTATTGATAAAAATTAGTATTGAATCTCCTACATTCGGTTTCCACTTAATTGAGCTTCGTGTGTTTGAATAATATAAGTTGGCTTTTTTAAAATAAGGAATATGAAAGCTACCTCTTCCTCCCGGCACTGGCCGGAAGGACTTTTTATGTCTTCATGCACTTTATAGAATACGTCTAAATTTCATATTAACATGAATTTTAGGTAGCTTTCTTTACAAAAAGCTACCTATTGCAGCCGTTCGAAGGAAAGAGATTTCAAAAAATTTTGGTATATTTTCATCGATCATGACCCCCAGACCGCGAAACCACCCTCCGTTCAAAATTGATATATATATATATACATATATATCTGACTTTTGTCACACAGTAACTCTCGTAATTATGAACCGATTTCGATGTAATTCGGTGTGTACATAGTACATACCAATGTCTCGACCGAGTTCGTTGATCAGCTTCATCCGTCGTTTTGTTTCAAAATGGCGGCCATTTAAAATTTTTATGAAAATTTAAAATTTAAAATGTGGTACCAAAAAATTAAAAATGGAAAAATATTTTTTTCTTATGTGCTTGACCTTTATACAAAGATTCCGGAGCAGTTTTTGTTTCGTCTATATCTTAAAAAATGGCTGAGTTATAGCATTTTGAATTTCTAGCGTGGCTAACATTTTGAAACGTCCTGAATTTTCTCACGCGATAAAAGGCGTATTTATGAACCGATTTCGATGTAATTCGGTGTGTACATAGTACATACCAATGTCTCGACCGAGTTCGTTGATCAGCTTCATCCGTCGTTTTGTTTCAAAATGGCGGCCATTTAAAATTTTTATGAAAATTTAAAATTTAAAATGTGGTACCAAAAAATTAAAAATGGAAAAATATTTTTTTCTTATGTGCTTGACCTTTATACAAAGATTCCGGAGCAGTTTTTGTTTCGTCTATATCTTAAAAAATGGCTGAGTTATAGCATTTTGAATTTCTAGCGTGGCTAACATTTTGAAACGTCCTGAATTTTCTCACGCGATAAAAGGCGTATTTATGAACCGATTTGGATGTAACTTCGTTTATACATAGTACATACCAATGTCTCGACCGGGTTCGTTGGCCAGCTTCATCCGCCATCTTGTTTAAAAATGGCAGCCATTTAAATTTTTAAGAAAAATTTAAATTTGAAATGTGGTACCAAAAAATTGAAAATTGAAAAAATATTTTCTTCTTATGTGTTTGACCTTGATAAAAAAATTTGGAAGCAGTTTTTGTTTTGTCTATATCTTAAGAAATGGCTGAGTTATAGCATTTTGAATTTCTAGCGTGGCTGACATTTTGAAACGTCCTGAATTTTGTCACGCGGTAAAAGGCGTATTTATGAACCGATTTGGATGTAACTTCGTTTATACATAGTACATACCAATGTCTAGACCGGGTTCGTTAGCCAGCTTCATCCGCCATCTTGTTTAAAAATGGCAGCCATTTAAATTTTTAAGAAAAATTTAAATTTGAAATGTGGTACCAAAAAATTGAAAATTGAAAAAATATTTTCTTCTTATGTGTTTGACCTTGATAAATAGATTCGGAAGCAGTTTTTGTTTTGTCTATATCTTAAGAAATGGCTGAGTTATACATTTTGATTTTCTAGCGTAGCTGACATTTTGAAACGTCCTGTTTTTTGTCACGAAATAACAGGCGTATTTATGAACCGATTCGGATGTACCTTGGTGTGTACATAGTACATACAAATAACTCAACCGAGTTCGTTGACCAGCTTCATCTGCCATCTTGTTTCAAAATGGCGGCCATTTAAAAAAATTAAAAAAATATAAATTTAAAATGAGATACCAAAAAATTGGAAAATGAAAAAGAGTTTTTTTGTATGTGTTTGACCTTAATACAAAGATTCCGGAACAGTTTTTGTTTCGACTATATCTAAACAAATGGCTGAGCAATAGCATTTTGAATTTCTATTGTGGCTGACATTTTAAAACTACCTGATTTTTGTCACGCGATAACAGGCGTATTTATGAACCGATTTGGATGTAACTTGGTCTGTACATAGTACATACCAATGTCTCGACCGAGTTCGTTGGCCAGCTTCATTCACCATCTTGTTTCAAACGGGT
Source organism: Maratus speciosus (assembly GCA_963932465.1). Lineage (NCBI taxonomy): Eukaryota > Metazoa > Arthropoda > Arachnida > Araneae > Salticidae > Maratus > Maratus speciosus. Next base: position 415,657,219 of record OZ010795.1, on the reverse strand, counting down.
TGCCATTTAAAAAAAAATTAAATTTAAAATTTAAAATGAGGTATTAAAAAATTGGAAAATGAAAAAGATTTTTTTTTATGTGTTTGGCCTTGATACAAAGATTCCGGAGCAGTTTTTGTTTCTAAAAATTTGTTCTTTTGTTTATATCTTAAAAAATGGTTGAATTATAGCACTTTGAATTTCTAGCATGGCTAACATTTTGAAACGATCTTGTATTTGTCATGTGATAAAACACGTATTTGCCTATTTCAATGTAAGAAGGCATGTGGATAGTATACATTAATACCTCGACCAAATTCGCTGGCCAGATTCATCAGCCATCTTGTTTCAAAATGGCGGCCATTAAATAAAAAAAAAATATATATATTTAAAGTGAGGTGCACAAAAATTAGAAATTGAAAAAGGTTTATTTCTTAAGTATTTGACCTTGATATAAGGATTCAGGAGCATTTTTTGTTTGCCTTTACCTTAAAAAATGGCTCAGATATAGCAGTTTCAATTTCTATAGTGGGTGACATTTTGAAAAATCTGATTTTTTGCATGCGACAGCACTCGTATATATCAACTGATTCCGATGTGAGTGAGCATGTGCACAGCAATTACTAAGGTCTCGACCAAGTTCACTGGTTAGCCTCATCCACCATGTTGTCTTAAAATGGCACGCACGTTAAGAAATCGCCGAATTTGGCAGCCAAATATAAGTTACTTTTAAAGAAAAGTAGCTTGAATAAAGCTGACTAATTTCTCGAAATTCTCATTCATTATACTGATAAAAATTAGTATTGAATCTCTTATATTCGGTTTCCACTAAATTGAGCTTCGTGTGTTTGAATGATACAAGTTGGCTTTTTCAAAATAAGGAATATGAAAGCTACTTCTTCCTCCCGGCACTGGCCGGAAGGACTTTTTAGATTAATACATAACACATCGTACATTTATAATTCTTCGGTTCGATGCTTCAAAGTATTCCACTTTCTCAGAAACAATTCCATAGTGTATGGTTCACGTTTTACATATAAACAAAAATAACTAATTGATGAATATAAAATTAACCAATTAATGAAAAATATTGTTAAGAACAAACAAAAATTACATTTCTTTTATTAAAAAAAAATCATTGTTTTAAAAATACATATCCAATGAGGTGTATCGCCCTTTGTCCTCTGTGGAGCTAACTATTCTGAGTTAGAAAAATAAATAAATAAATAAATACAATAAAATGAAATGTGAATAGTAAATTTTTTCTATCCCCTCATCCCATATACATTACAAAAACATGAAAAAGAATCCTTCCGCAAAACAATCCGAATAAGTAGAAGAATAAAGGGCTATAGACGAAAAGAGACCGCTCACCGCGGCGGTTCTGGGCAATATATAAATCTGTGCACCCCCATTACCCATATACTTATAATATGATTGCATAAGAATGACTTTACCGATACTTACTAAGAATAAATTTCATAATTACATATTGTTTCTACACTAATACAGAGTAACTCTTTATACATTTATTTTTGGGCGTTTCAATGGAACGTTTAGATTTATTATAAACAATAGAAATTGCAAAGTACATCAAAGTACATTTTATGCATCTAAATTGGAAATACTATTTGAACGTAAATTATTATTTCCAGATGCTTTTGGAAGTAACCGATTAAAAAAATATATATTATTTTAAGAACTTACCTGAAATAATATATACATACATACAATATACATAAAATACATTTAGATTTTCTAATTAAACTATTTACACTTAGAAAAATAATAAACACTAAATTTAGTGCACAACCTCTCTGGCAGATCGTACTTAGTATGCACATACATACAGGCATAATTATTCTTAATAAAAATTGATCTTTTGCTGACTAAGAATCAGTTAAATTTGGTATTTTTATTAGTTTTGCTGATTAATACCAAATAACGCACCTACTTTTAATTTATTGTTTCAATACTTTTATAATATTTCATTTTATTATAATTAATTTAAATAACATGAAACACATTCTAATGTATCTACAAAACCATATATCTAAATATTATAAATAATTAATAATTACATATTTTAATGTTAAAACCTACACTCGTTAATTTTTTATGCTTTTGAGCTCGAAAATTTATTTTTATGAAGCAATTTGTATCACTGGTGCAAGTGCAACGATATTAAAAAAAAAAATAGGGTAAACAAAATTATTTAAATAATTAATTTAAACTCGCTGATAGATGAATCAATTAAATTATTTTTAAGAAAATGTTATTTTATAAGGAAATCTGCAATTGATTATTGTCAAATAATAGTAACAAGTACTCAACTTTTATTTTAAAATAGATTAACACTGTTGTTTGGGGTTATCATCGTTTTTTTTTAAATATATATATATATATATATATATATATATATATATATATATATATATATTTATTTATTTAATTTAGCGTTGATTAACAGTGTTTTGCTGATTAAATATAGAAATAGTTTTTTTTTTAATTGAACTTAAAAAAAAAAAAAAAAAAAAAAAAAAAAAAAAAAAAAACACGTAGCTAAAGTAAACAACAATCTAAAAACATAATCCTTAATTTTCTGTCTGTTATTTAATTCTTTATGTTGCTTTAAAAAATAAACTGGTGAAGAAAGTGAAAATTGTTTTTCAGTATCTTCACATTTTTTTTTTTTTTGAAAGCTTTGTATATCTGTTTATAATTCACTTATAAAGATACGGTCTCATATTTGAGAACTTCGTGGTTAAATTCTTCCACTTTTCAGCTAATTTTTCTGTAACACTTGGCTCATTTGATACATAATATTTTAAGCTGGCATGTTCAGAAATTATTTGGGATAGGCTCTGTCATCTGAGTAAGCAGTAAACAACAAATTTTTATTTGCTTTTCACGTTTATTAGTTTCGTAGGCAGAGGTTATATATGTATATGTATATATACATATATATTTAAGATTGACTTGCAGGACTGCCGTGCAGCTTGATTGTTTTTTTTTTTTTTTTTTTTTTTTTTTGAGAAATTTCTTAAATGTTACAGATGTTTGGATAGTCAGACAAAAAATACTTAAAAAATCGCCACACTGATAATTGGGACGTGTATTTTTATGGAAGTTTTTTGCAGTTTCTAACATATTTCCAAAGTGCTTAAGCTTTTATTGGCATGTCTGCCTTCTGCTGTCTGTATTTTTCCCTGTTCTAACTATCTTAAATATACTCGGAATGCCATGAAAAATATATTTTATTCAAGTTTACTCTGACTTGCTCTCAATTCAAAACAGAGTAGGTAGTATATATAGTTGTTTTACATAGACACTGAAAAGAATATGTTAAATTATGTTCTACTGAAAATTCGTTTGCAGTGTCTTTTTGATTTTGCGTTTTCCAAATATAATGAAATTGATTTTAATTTCTCAGTTACACTAAACGAGATATACATTAGAATATTAAATAGAAAGCATTTATCCTTCATTTACATACAGGTTGACACAAATGAATCGATTTCAATTACATAATGGATTGCGAAAGAAAGAGGTTTGGAGGATATTTAAATGTTGTTGTACTATAAAAAGCACAATGACATTTATATACGTTATTGAGGTGCATAACAAAATGGTTGCTGTAGAATTTGACATGCATGACAGTTATCATTCATTTACAGAATATTTCAGTACCATTCACATACAAAACAGTTATCATTCAGACAGTATATACAGACAGTTATCATTCATATACAAAATATTTCAGTTGCAGTAATGCATAAGAGTCAAAACCATGTAAATATGGTTTTATTTGTGGTATGCCTTTTGAATTTCATCTTTATTTCTTTTTGCAAGCTACGTAGTGCTTATAAATTCTACATATCAAGTAAATAAATCAATTATTAAGCATTCCATTGAATGAAAGTAAATTACTTAAAGTGATCCAGAAGTACACACATTTAGTATTTCAGAGATTGTTTTAGAATACAAATAAGTTTAAATACACAGCTACGCAAACAACTAGAAGCATTTCAATCTATGGATGGTATATTATAAATGTAAGTTTGCAGTTATGACTTGAGTAAAGGTTAGTTCAGTTTATTTTTGTCTGAGAATTTTTCGGTTTAATTGGAGGCGAGTATAAAAACATTGAGATGATATATAAGGCAGTATAAAATAATTAAAGTGCATTTCCAGTTTTTCATGGAAATTTCTGAAATTGAATTTTTGATTGTGTTATACGTTTTGATTGTAAGCCAAATTGTAGAACTTAATATAGTGGATATGAAAATATATCTATATCACATATATATCACGTACAGAGATGTAGAAACGAATTCAAGATTCTATCCGGTTATAGGCAGTAACAGCTGAAAAGTTGTTATCAAATTTGTAATGAGATTTCTGAGTTTATTTAGTTAGATATCTTAATTAATCTCTTTAGTTGGTAAAGTTGTTCAGATAGAGTTTTCTCGATGTTTCATAATTTATACTTAGCGCATGGTTTTTATTTCTTGTTTTACTGTAGCACAAAAATTAGTTATAAAATTCACATCAACTTAAAATGCATATGTACTGAACCATACTGGCAGACTGTAACGATTTTTTGACTTGAGGTTATTTTTAGTAAATATCAAATATCAAAATATTTTAAGTCAAAAATTTTAAAAATTTAAAAGATATTGCATCAAAATAATTTATTACATAAAATCCGTCTTCATGGAATAACGTATTTGAAAGAAATAGTATCAGATTTATTCGATGTTGTGTTAAAAAATACGTTTGTAACTTAACTTAATAGATTAATAAAAAAAAGCTAAATAAAAATATAAATACAAAAATATTGAATTTAAATACATTAAAACATATTTTTAAATGTTTCAGCAAATATTTACTTCACCTGATTAAATGTAGCAATCATGACACCATAAGTTAACAAAGTACCGAAAGAAGACAAAATGAAACTCTTATCAATTATTATGGAATCAAAAATCGTAAATCCAAAAAAATCCTCGTTTATCTTATGCACATACTTTCTTTTTTCTTTTCTATGTACATTTCTCAATTTCAGAAGAACATTGTTTGTACTTTTGACAGATGACGATAAAGAAGATGATGATAAACACATAGTTATAAAACATGACATTGGTAATACTAAATACAAAGTTTCAAGTAAAATATACCAAATATCATTACATCCAATTAAATTAAATACGCTTTGAAACACTAAACCTAAAGTAATTATAATTGTAGTGATAAAGAGAGTTTGAAACAAATCGTTCAATTCTTTTGTAATTTCAAGTGTGTAATTAAACAATGAAATACACTTATTAATGTCTTCATTGAAGCACATGGCACTTTCTCCAATTCCATGTAGTAAAGATTTTATTAGAAAACATATCCTATTAAGCTGTATTGTTACGCAAGGATACGTATTTTTCCAGTGCAAGAAAAAAATATTTATGCAAATAAACGTAATAAAGGAATTCGCATTTGTATTGAACAACTTTTTAATACTGAGATCCGATTCCTCTGATATACTTAGATAAGCAAATACGCAATACGTAAGAAGTTTTATTGCTTCAACACAAAATATAAAAATTAATAACGATGATTTAATATTCCTTGCAATGATTATTGAAGTCTCACTGTGTATTTCTATAAGCTTTGTCAGCAGTTTAAGGAACGTTTTGTTTTTCTTAAACAGGTAAAAGCGTTGTCTTAAATCAATTAAGAAAAAGAATAAGTAGCACATCAGTTTGGTCACATCTTTTGATTGTGTCAAGTCGTGTATAGTAGCGGTAAAATAAAAGTAAACCCATGCATTAATTTCATAAAACACAGCAAGAATGATCGAAATTAATCTTGTATAATTGCACTTTCTATTATTATTGAGGTTTATACCATGAATCAAAAAGTAAAATTTCAAAATGCATATAAAATTTTCATTATAGAAAATTTCGATTGTTCTCCTTTTAATCTGCATAGATTTTAAAAGTATTTGTTTTCTTTTCGTAAAAATATCAGAAGTGTTTCTTTTTTTGTCTTCCATTTTTTTTAAACATGTATCGTACTACGTTCTTATTTACTCAATTCTAAGTATTATTTACTTTTGTTCAGTTTAAAAAAAATTATTTTCGTAATGAATAATAGAAGAATCGCTAAAATTTCGAAATATTTTCTATATCAATTCCTTTACACTTTAATTAACGTATAGAACTACAACACCTATGGACAAGTGCATTAAATTAACATTCAAGTCTTGTGAAATGACTTAAACTATTTTTTAATCCATATTTTAAATATACTTATAGGAAATTTATAAATTTAAAGCAACATAAGAACTTAAATCTTTTAATGTAGAAAGTCTATATGTGTAAAATTTACGAATATACATAGGCTTATAATTTGCACAATGCCGTTAAACTTATCATTTAATATAAAATATTTAAAGCAATTCGAATAATTTGATTTCGAACCCTATAAAAATAGAGCATTATGTACACACATATCCTTTTCCGATGCAATCCCACCTCATACTTTTTTGTTTTGTTTAAAAATAATATAAAATTATTTTTATGTTTTTTGAAAAGTAAATCACTGAGATATTTTTAGTCTGATTTGAATGCTTTTATTTGATGTCACTGCACAATATTGATATGCATATATTTCATCTGATTCCATTTATATTTCATTTTTCAACTGAAACGAACATAGCAAAGTGTAATATGCATCTTAAAAACGAATAAATGCATTTAATCCATCATGTTTTATAGCACATACTTTATCACTATAATTTCAATTAATTGGCAGCAGACTTAGAATAAATATAAATATTATTAACATAGTTAGCAAGCACATATGTTATATAACTAATGTGAACGGCGCAGCGGTTCATGACTAACTGAAAAACATAAACAAATAACTAAAGCAATGAAAAGATAAAAACACATTTTACTCTGTAACAGATTTTTTTAATGTAAACTAAGGCATTACACATGCGATATTCCATAAATAAAAAAAAAAGAAAATAATTTGTTAGTATTCGCTTCTTTGTTAATAATGACTTTGCTATGTAAAATAAAAAATAAATAAATAAATAAAATGAAATTGGATGTTATCCAGAATCAGATTTACAAACTATTTTACAAACAATAAGGTATCTGGAAGTATTGCTATGTACCTGTTATTATATTTTTTTCGTAACGCATTTTTTTTTTCACTTGAAACACGTTTTTGTAGCTTCCCAACGAAAATTACATGTTTGCACTGAAAACAAAACTTTTTTTCAACTCAACAATAGTACTTTATTTTTACCAGTAAAATAATGTTTTTTTTTTTTTTTTTTTTTTTTTTTTTTTTTTTTTTTTTTTTTTTTAATTTTCGTTCTATATACAACTAAAAGTGTCAAGATATCATGGTATGTATAATTTTATTGTTTTTTAAATATCAAAGGTTACTGGACAATACTAAAAAGATTGACAGTCGCCAAAATTCCCTTTTTCAATATCTTTTCTTTGAAAAACGAATTTCGTAAAATATTTCATTTTATTGATTTATTGAATGAGCATTATTTCAACCATATTGACCTTACTTCAGAATATTGAATTTAAAAATACAGGGTGATTCATAATGAATGGGCCAAAAAGAATAGCGCAGTGTGACTGCCGTAATGGATTTATTCAGCCGAAACAAATTTATTCTGCAACTACAATTACACAAGATTTATTTGGCAACAGGGAAAAATCATCGAATGACTAACTCGCCACTAGAGGCGCTGTTAAACAAAATGTCGTCCAAGCAGGAGAAAGCGGACTGCGTTTTCGAATATGCCAAAACCTCCTCGGTAACTGCTGTGCAAAGACATTTTCTCACTAAATTTCGTAAACAACCACCGCATCGGCATAACATAAGCAGGTGAGTGAAGTAGTTCCAGGATACCGACTGCTTATGCAGGAACAAAAGCCCAGGACAAAAAGAAACAAAACCCGAAGTGGTTGAAAGAATTCGTGATTCGTTTTTACGGAGTCCCTCAAAATCATCACGACGTGCAGGTGCAAAACTGGCTGTCCCTCAGAGAACGGTGTGGCGTGTTTTACGGAAGCGTCTCCAATTTAAGCCGTACAGATACCAGATTGTCTAGGCTTTAGAGTCACGAGTGTGGCAGGTGCTTGATTACCGTGTAGACATTTGTCGTGTCGCCGGAGGGGAACGTGTTGAACACCTGTAGAAACTTGAATAAATGTAGTTTTGAGGTAAATTTGAATTTTCTAACAATTTAAACTTTTTTCTTCTAACAATCTAAATATATTAATTACAATGTTCATGTTTTCTTTTTGTCCCATTCATTATGAATCACCCTGTACATATTTAAAGATCAAGCGGAATTTTTTTTCTAAGACTACTAAATTATATTTAATCATACCTTCTTGCACCTGTACACAGTTTGCTAAAAATTGAGCATTTTTTAAAATTCTTTATAATTCATATTGTCAGACAGACAAATGTGATTCACGGCGAAAATGGTCCATTTTTGAGTTTTCAAGATTTAAAAAAAAAAAAAAAAAAAAAAAAAAAAAAAACAGTTTAAATTACGAATTTTTAATAAAAATTTTTAAAATATAAAACGATTCATAAACTATAATTTAAAATTCTTCTTTATATCTGAATTTCTAAACAAAACAAGAATAATTCCTTCATCAGCAAATTTAATTCTTGAGAATGTCTAAAAACGAGTTTATGTATTAAGTTATGTACGATATTTTATGTATTTTCACTCTGTATATAAATCAAAATCAATGTTTGAGCACAGAGTGGATTTGGGATCTGAGGGTCGGTAAAAAAGAACGTAATTTTCTAGAAATGATTTCTTTGAAGTTAGATGGCCAATTATCTAGGGGTATGATACATTCTAGAGTTTCATGTAAACAATAATTTTTGTGAAGCACTATATAGCAAAATGGGGCGAATAAAAGTAACTTTAATAATTTATACATACTGAATTTGTTGACTTTCTCAATAATAGGAAAATTACGAAACTATGAATGTAACAAATCTTGGCAATTTAATAAAAACAAACTAATATTTCAAAACAAATGGTTATATCCTATTTAACATGTAAAAAAAATTGAACCTCTTAAGTTTGTATATTTTTAATACATTATAGCAAATTTAAATACAGTAAAACCACTCTGATAAAGTGCGTCATAGTACAGCGTTGTTTTCTTTTGTTTTGTTTGTCATGTCTACTTTTGTTTTTTATGCAATATCTCAGATCTGCTACAAACTGCTCATTTGTTTAAGAACTTTGGACAATTTTTAAGTAACCAACAGTTTCACTGAATGCTATTGATTCGATCACATTATTCCGTGATTTTAAAGACACTCTGAAGACTCATTCTCGTCCACTTAAAGAAAATCCTCATCTTCCGTATCCTGGTATGAGATTAAATCATCATCCCCATCATCGTCTCTTGTAGATTCTCGCTTTATAGCCTTCGACTTCTTAACTAACTCTTCTTTAGAAAAATTTAAGACGCCTGTAAATTCACAGTTGATCTCTTGTCACAGCTTTGATTTGGCTTTAATAGACCTTTAAAAATATTTTTATGTAAATATTAAATTGAGAAACAAAACTTAGGTGAAAATTACGTCATATTTAAAGCAAAACACATAAAATGTCTTATTTAAAAAAAAAAAATGCTGATAGCTTCTTTATAAAACTGTTTACTTAGCTTTTCTGTACAAGCTAATTTTAAATTGCTTGGTTGACTTTATTTATTCAATCAAGGAAACGGGCGGACAGCTAATATTACAGCAATAGATTCGACCTTGAAATCTACCATCCAAATGTAATAGAGTGGAAACCCAATTGAAGGAGATTACCACTAGACGTTTAATTACTATTTAATCTTCCGTAATCCTTTAAAAACAGATTAAATTAGCGTGTTTATGGAGTCTGTTGTGTCTGGAGGCAAGTTGGCGAGTATAGCTCGAAGGGGGCACATACACCGAGATATCTAAATGTATGTTATACACAACAGATATTTATATTTATTAAAATTATTTACAACTGCATTTAACATCAATTTTTTAACAATGGTTAAAACTAATAATTATTAAACAATCACTTATTAGTCAAATACGGTTTTTTTTTCTTTTTTTTTTAAGGAACAATACATATATAAACCTTCCAAGTCATGTTCACATTATATTATATCATTTCATAATGTCATTTTAAACATTTGGAAAAATTCTGATTTTGATTTTTGCAAATTTAGTTGATTAAAATCACGGTTTAAAGAAACAATCAGGCATTTGACCGCATCGGTTAATAACCGGCATCTTATCTTAACGGAAAATAACCGGCTTCTTGCCACCAAAAATTTTCATCGATTGGCACCTAAGTATTGGGCAAGACGACGTGCAGTGGGGAAAAAAAGCCTTCAAATCTGGCGATAAATTGAAATTCTCTTCTGAACTATCAACATACGTCAATTTAATAAACCAGCTGTTAGTAAAAATCTGACTAGTTTTAAAAAGTGTGCAAAGTTATCTTGGTCGCCATTAAAGTTAGATGTTAAACTGCATATCGCACGATGGTAATAAATGAAAAAAAAAATCAATAATTTTGTTTCTACATTCGTTTGTTAATTACGCTGTAATAATTTTAAAATAGTATTTTTAGCCCATGGAAACTTCAAATTCCGGTATGTAAGAATATTGCATGCATCAACTTTTAATTTGTTTTTAATAACAATTTTATAGATAAAGTGACTCTTAGAATATATAGTAATGAAATTTATAAAAAAAATTAACAGTGTCTACAAACATTGAAAAGTTTTAGTTATGCATTAAAGCAGGTAAGTTTCCACTACAATATTTTCTTCTAGGTTTGAGTTTTAGGATGGTAAATATGTCAGAAAATTTTGCTCATTTTTGCTTTTGTTTAATTGTATTGTCATTTTTATAGTTAATCATCCTCAATTTTTTGTTAGTGTACGAACCTAAACATAATTACCTATTGTTTATTTTTAGAGACGAATTTAAATACATTATATATTACCAGAAGATACCTTCTGAATATCATGAAACGTTCGAAAGAAAAAACATATGAAAACAATACGATTTTTTGGTGAAAGATCGCCAGAATCCGACAAAAAGCAACCGTGACCAACCTCATATTCCGTTTGAAAGATGTTCTGAACGATCAAAAAGAGTAAGATCAAGACGATTACGCGATTCTAATTCTACACCTTTGTTAGTGTACACGACATATAGGAGTTTAATATCTGAAGGACAGAATAACGCCTCAAAAGTTTTAAAAGATATAAGTACAAGTCCAAAGTGACCTATCAAATAACGAAATACTTATACAAGATCTTTAAATTAACAACAGCAGCTTTCGTCATTAGAAGCTGCTCTGGCTGTATTAATAGACGCAAAATTATCTCGCGTATAGTATAATGGCATATGAAGTACCCCAGGAAAATTTCCCTCTTACAAAACTGTGCAAGAGGCAAAAAGGAATGTTATCCTAAAACATCACAGTAACAGAAAGTAGTGCATCAGTTACATTACAGGCTCTTCTAGATGATACATCAGAACACTTTTTACAAATACTGAAACATGTTATCAAATCACTTGAAAATGAAGAATTAACGCAGTTGTACTTTTGATGGGTCTTCGGGACATAGCTCATACAAACAAGCTTTCTGCGATTCGGAAGCCAGTGATTCAGACGTATTTATTACGTCTCTAGTTCCACTTCAAATTATATCTGAAAAAAAAGAGTTATATGGCAACCTGAGTCAACTAGATATTGCAGCCATATTAAAATAGAATCCGAGAAGGAATCTAATAAATTGTGTGTCGCGAAAAAAAATAAAGTGGATGAACAGATATAAAATGTTAAAGATAGTGATGTAACAATAAAATCAAGAAAAACAAAAATAAATTACAAGTTAATTTTTTCCATGGTAGACTGTAAAGTTTGTAACCCTCGGACAGAAACGTGTTCAACTGTTACAAGCTTTATATGTGGCGCAACGTCAAAAAACTTAACCAAATTGATAAAATCATATTTAGAGATATAAAAACTTAGAATTGAGAATTCGGCCTGTCAGTTCTTCATTGATGGGTACGTATATTCGAAAGTTTTTTGCACATGTCTTATAAGCTACCCGTTAAAAAAAAGACAAGTTCGTTAAAAAAGCGAAAAGAAATCGCATCACAAGATAAAAATCGAATTAAAAAAGTATTTAAAAGCCGATATTGTTTATTTGTGGACAAATATACCCAGGGTTATGTAACTCAAAGGATGGCAACACTGCCAGGCGTATTTCTCTGAATCCAGAACTTTCTGCTCAGATCACAGGTATAGATGAAGATTTGTTAACAAAAACTACATGTTATCTTGATAGTAATATCCAGTATATATGAAATGCATGTAGAAAACTATCGTGTATTTTGCCCATGATGCAACCAAATGTTTTGTTTTGAAGCATCCATGGCACAAGATGTCCCCAACATTAAGTAAATATTTGATTCACGGACCATGAATTATAATTTCGGCTCTTATTCCTATAAGACACATGACTAAGGAAGCACAAGAAGCCCGGAATAAAGTCTTTTAAAAAATAGAGAGCGTTCTACTCAAGAAAGTGCAGCAGAGAAAAGCTAACAGATATATTTTTAATTTTTTACATCTAAGTTCGGATCCAAAAAAAAAAAACTTAATAATGAATATGAATGCAGTCCTTGGAAGTATTAATCATTGTTCAATGTATTAAAAATACATTAAATCAATAGAATTATATTACTTTAAATATTGCTTGTATCGCAGTGAAACGTCGAGCTTAGTGAATGTATTAACTCGGGATTGTCAGTTAGGGGGTTAATCTGGTGATCAGGATAGTGACAGTGATAATGACTCAGATAATAGTATTTGATTAAATATTCTAAAAATTTTTAAACACTGTATAAAATTAATACTAACGACGTGTTTCGAAGGAATGAATGCTTCTTCCTCACAAAACGTGTGTTCTACTACTAAGACAGCAGAAATAGTTGTGTTTCTGCTGTCTTGCATTTTTCTTGAGAAAAGGGAGATTCACTCCTTCAAAACAAGTCACTCATATTCCCTTTAAGGTGTGCTTCAGAATCATTAATATTATTAATTGTGTTTGCAGCAACGGTTTTTTTTTTAATGCGATATAATGGGTCATTTATAAATATTTAATTTGTCTAAAAGTACTTTAATTTCTTGTTTTTTTCTTATTTTTGTATAAAACATTTTTGATAAAGTCTTTGAAAATTAACAAATTACTCCATGGTTTATGCAAATGTTTTAAATTTACTACGTAAAGTCTCTAGAAGACGGTATGATGTGATTTTTTGTTCATAGTATATTTTATTTATTTCCAACTCTGGAGGTTTCCTGCCCTCCCCCCCCCCCCCCCCCCGACTGACGTGAAGAAGTACCAGTACGTTCTAAAATCAGATTTATATATCTGATGATTAAACTATGAATTATATAGGCAAATAAATACATAAAGCAAAAGATTTTGGAATTGGAGACAACTCTCCGGTTCGAAAACTGGTTCGGACATTTTTTACACAGTCGGGAATTTATATCTGATATGATTTATTCACCAATTAAAATAATTGTGTTAAAATTAATCTACCGAAATTACGTATCCAGCGATTTCTGGAGTTCCATTACCTGCGATATATTCTGTTGAGCTGAATCACATTTCAGACCTGATGACCTTATCAATGAGATTAGATAGGTAAATAAGTTCAACCGGATTCGTCCGGGAAAGCTCAGATGTTAGAAGATTGGCGGCTTTGGACAAGAGATACGTGGTTCGAATCCTGGTCCGGACATTTTTCCCCTAGTCGAAAAATTACATGTGATAAAAATTAAATATTTTAATCCGTCATGTAATTTACATATATATGTGTGTGTATATTTCACATAAACGAAAACAATGTACTTACATGAAGAATATAAGAATACAATTCAAAATGTAATACAATGTTTATATTCTTGCGAATTTCTAAAAATTCTAAATAATAAATAATATTGGATAACATTTCACTCATTTAAGAGATTTAATGTGATTACTAAAATGTTATATAATTTGCTTTAAATAAATTATATTTAATTTCATTAAACAAAGATTTTTGAAATTGTGCTATGTATGAATTTTAGTGGAAACCTTTTATGATACTTAGAAATTTACATATTCATTTAAAAGTCATGTAAAAAAAAGAAGAGAACTGTTAATAGTTTATGTATGCGTGCGCAATTGTGTCAAGAATGTTTAATATATTTACATTAAAAAGGCATTTCTAGATATACTTCCTAAAATCTTAGTAATCTCATGTAAATATAACTTCCCAAGTTCACACAAATGATAGAAGTAAGTAATATTTTGGTTCATTCTATATTTACGCTGCAGTAAGGAATAATAAGAAAGGCTTAGAACAGCATTTTGTACAAACAAAAAAAAAAAAAAAAAAGAAAAAATTTTGGAGAAGGTAATAATCTAAGACCATAACCGTTAAATTTAACAGAATTTTTAGAATTTTTAAAGATGTGTTTTATTTATTATCAGACATAAATTTTTGTTACACAAAAGTATTTAACAAACCACAACAAAAAAAAAGACAGAAGGATTCAGCGTACGGAATTAATAAACTAATAATGAAAACTATAAAAAGTAATGAAATATATGTGCCCATATGAAAAAAGCTACAAGAATTAACATAGTTTTACAGATGATTATTAGAGAATGAAAACAGAATACAATTTATTTCCATTTTATGTTCATGAAAGCATTTTAGATGACTGCCCGTAATATTCTATTAGACAAATTAAGGTGTGTCCCAACGAAATAAAGCCACCGTAATTGTGTGCCGTAACTGGGCACGAAACAATCAAATAAGATTGAAACAAATATATTAAAAAAGTCTCTATATAAATACATATTTACAAGGAGTAACTATCTTCCTGCCCCACCTGAGCAGGAGAAAAATGTGAATGTTTAAAAAAAGAGGGGGAAAAGTGTCCCGTCGAAATAAAGCCACTGCCAATATTAGTATTTATTCGTAACTACCGACATTCGAGCTGCTGAGATCAACATGTTTATGACGTCAGGAAGTTGTCAAGTACAAGTTCTGTGCCGGTCGAACTTTGTGCGTATTTTAGAATGTTGTACTTTCTATTTCTCCTGCTGTAGTGCAATGCGAAAGAAAAGCCAGCTATCAAAGTTAGAGAAAGGACAGATAACAGCGTTTAAGGAACAAGGTCTTTCACATAGAACAATATCTGAGCAAATCAAACGATCTAAAACAATAATAGACAATTTTGTATATCAGGGCAAAGCGTACGGGTATAAAAAAGGAGGCGTAACTGCAGAAAAATGACTTCCAGGCAAAGAAGAGCAGTTTTACATCGTCTTTCAGGAGGTGGTATTTCCCTAAAATCGTTGGCCAAAGAGAATAACATCCCTGTGACAAAATCAACTCTGATTTTGTTGAAAAATCACAATTTGAAAAACGTACAAGCAACTTGCAATATAAGAAACGGAAACAGCAGCACATGTTGAAAGCTATGAACATGCAAAGAGAGTCCACTGGTCCAAGTATAATCAAACCTGGAAGGACTAGTGACATCGTGTTATAGTCCCAGATGAGGAAAAAAAATAATCTGGATGGGCCAGACTGCCTTGCTTTCTATTGGCTTGACATGAGGAAATTTTCTTCAAAAGACAGAAGGTGGAGGCTCATTAATGGTGTGGGAAGGCTTCGGTTATGGAGGTAAACATAACCTGGCTGTTCTCTCCGGACGCATGAAGGCTACCGATTACCAAGAAATGCTAGAAAACTATTTACTGCCATTTTAAAACAGGATTGGTAGACTAAGTTGGATTTTCCAGCAGGAAAAACCTCCATTCACGCTACAAAATCGTCATGGGAATGGCTTTTGGAGGATAGGGTGTATGTCATGAAATGACCTGCCCTTTTTTCCTGATCTCAATCCCCAAGAAAATGTGTGAGATATCCTCAGTAGGGCTGTATACGCCAATGGCAGACAGTTTCAGTCTGTGGCAAAATTGTAGGTAGTCATCATTGAAGCGTGGGAGAACATTGATGCTACTGTCCTTTAAGGAGTGGTAAATGGTGTACCACATCGTATATTCCAAGTCATATATAACCATGGCTGATATATTGTCTATTAACAGTAGTGGCTTTATTTCGGCGGGACACCTTTCCCCACTCTTTTTTTACAAATTATTTTTTTTTTCTTGTCCAGTTAATGCAGGGAGTGAGTTACTCCTTGTAAATATGTATTTGTATATAGACTTTCTTAATATATTTGTTTCGTTCTTATTGGTTTGTTTCGTGTGCAATTACAGCACACAATCATGGTGGCTTTATTTCGGTGGGACACACCTTACATTGCAGCTTTAAGATAACACTATCAGGGATGACCGTTCTACACTCTGTCAAAATTAGCATTTTGTTCAATTTTATTCTTACTATATCATTCTTGCTGTTTAGATACATTTGGACTGATCCTGAGACATAGTGACATAAAATGACCCACTAACCGAATTCTTTTGAACATGCGACCTAACCAATTCTCTTATTGAACCCAAGAACGATTGAATACAAAATTTAGCCAAAATTGTTAAAGTCGTTTTATAGATAATATTAGCTTAAACCACGGCAATACAAAAGGGATCCTTTAATCTAAATTTATCGCACATGTGAACTATCCCAATTGTCTTTTCGTTTTGGGAAGCGATGTAATAAAAAAAAAATGTCAAAATTGTTGAGCCATTTTTAGAAACAATTATCTTGACCCACAATAACCCCAAAATAACTCACTAATCCATTTTTTTCGAACATGTGACTTAGCCCAATGGTCTTCTCATGCCAGAACAGGTATAATACAAAATTTTGTCAAAATGTTTTGAGCTGAATTTTTTTACAAATAGCTTGACCCACAGTGACCCAAAAATATCCCACTAATCCATATTTTTCGAGCATGCGACTTAGCCCAATGGTCTTCTCATGCCAGAACAGGTATAATACAAAATTTTGTCAAAATCGTCTGAGTCATTTTTTAGATATCGTGACCCACAGTGATCCAAAAATGACTTACTAATCAAATTTTTTCGAACTTGTGACTTAGCCTAATGTTCCTCTCTTGCTCAGAAAAAATATAATACAAAATTTTGTCAAAATGTTTTGAGCAATTTTTTAGATACAAATAGCTTGACCCACAGTGACCCAAAAATGACAAGGTAATTGAATCTTCTCGAACATGTGACTTAGCCGCAAATAGCTTGACCCACGTGACCCAAAAATGAAAAGGTAATTGAATCTTCTCGAACATGTGACTTAGCCACAAATAGCTTGACCCACGTGACCCCAAAATGAAAAGGTAATTGAGTTTTCTCGAACATGTGACTTAGCCCATTCATCTTCTCATGCACAGAAACAGTATAATACAAAATTTTGGCAAAAACGTTTGAGTCGTTTTTTAGATACAATTAGTTTGACCCACAGTGACCCACAAATCGAATTTTCTCGATCACGTGCCTTAGCCCAATGGTCTTCATATGCCCCAATAATCTTCTTATGGTATAATGCAAAATTTTGTCAAAATTGTTTGAGTCGTTTTTCAAATACAATTAGCTTGATCCACAGTGACCCAAAATGACCCATTAATCAATTTTTCTCAAACATGTGTCTTATCCCAATGGTCAACTTATGCCCAGAAGCGGCATATCACAGAATTTTTCAAAATGTTTTTAGACATTTTTCAGATTCAATTAGCTTGATACCTGACCCATTGTGACCCAAAATGACCCATTAATAGAATTTTCTTGAATATGCGACCTAGCCCAATGATATTCTCGTTCCCGAAAACGATAGAAAACAAAATTTCTTCAAAATCGTTTGAGCCGTTTTCTAGATTAACTTAGCTTGACCCACAGTGACCCAGAATTGACCCACTAATAGAATTTTCTCTAACACGTGACTTAGCCAATTGATTTTCTCAAAATCCAAATCAGTAGTTTACAAAATTTAGTCAAAATCGTTAGAGCTGTTTTTTAGGTAATATTAGATTGACCAGAAGTGACCCAAAAATGGCCCACTAATCAAAATTTCTCGAACATATGTCCTAGCCCAATAGTTTTCTCGTACCCCAAAAGGGTTGTACATAAAATTTAAATCGAATGAAATCGAAATGAAAAAAATGAAATCGAAATGAAAAAATGAAATCGAAATCGAATGAAATTGAAATGTACAAATCAAATGAACCGCTTTTAAGATAAAATTTACGTTCACACACACAAACACACACAATTTTTGCTCGTATTATAATATAAGATAAACTTCATCATATGTGATTCAACTCGGATATACTTTCACAACGTTAGTAATTTCTATTAGAGATCTAAACTTCATATGTTTCGGCGACTATTTATTATTTTATGTAATATATAAATGACCAGTTGAGATTTCAGGAGAGTATTTGAGTTGCGCCAATAATATATCCATTCACAACATTAGTAATTGCTATAAGAGATGTAAAGTTTACACGTTCCGGTGGTTATTTAATTTTTTACACCATATCGAAATATTGAGATGTCAATTCAGGAGAGTATATGTGAGTTCGCCAATACTATATTCTTTCGCAATGTTATTGATTTCTTTTGGAGATCTCAACTTCATACGTACCTGTGGTTACTTAATTTTTTATAAATACCTAACTTTAGAGTTGTCATTTCAGGAAATAATGTGAGTACAGCCAATACTTCCCATGTTTTGGCTTCTACAGCCCTTTCTAACTAATTCTTCAAAAGCAATTGCATCTTCTTAATTCATACGTAGTATTTGGAGCAGGTTTTTTTTTTATTTTATATACAGGGTGTCCATAATTAAACGACCCCAATATAATGTTGTCTACAGACAAAACTATTGTTCATAAAGTTGTGAAATTTCGTGAAAGTCATAATAAAGGGATGAAAATTTCTTTAAGCTAAAAAATATATAAATAAAAATAATTTTAATTAATTTTTCAAATACTTTTCAGCAGTCAAATTGCGCTTGAAATTATTGAACATTAAATAATCACATTGCTAACAAGTCGTAAAACAACTTAGTGAAAAATGCCCAAGCTGGGAATCGAACCCGGGCCCCTGGAATAGATTTCCAGTGCTCTACCACTAAGCCACAAGGACGATGCCCAGCTTGACATCTCTCACTTATATAAGTCGGTAAGGCTGCAACCGAAGCACAAGATGGAAAAGTCTTCATGAGCACACATTCTAGTGGCGAAACATGAGACGCAAATTAACCCAGCAACGGTGAATATACAATTTTAATTAATTTTTCGACTACTTTTCAGCAGTGAAATTACGCTTGAAATTGTTGAATATTAAATAATCACATTGCTAACAAGTCGTAAACGAACTTAGTGAAAAATGTCCAAGCCGAGAATCGAACCCGAGCCCCTGGAATAGACCTCCAGTGCTCTACCACTAAGCCACAAGGACGATGCCCAGCTTGGCATCTCTCACTTATATAAGTCGGTAAGGTTGCAACCGCAGCACAAGATGGAAAAGTCTTCATGAGCACACATTCTAGTGGCGAAACATGAGACGCAAATTAACCCAGCATCGGTGAATATACAATTTTAATTAATTTTTCAACTACTTTTCAGCAGTGAAATTACGCTTGAAATTATTGAATATTAAATAATCACACTGCTAACAAGTCGAGGTCAAATTTTGGGGGAGTGTCTCAGGACGTTTTTTCCCACACATAGAAATAATTGAATAAAATTTAAGAAACTGCTACATTGTCTTAGTCCTTTTCTATATAGTCTCCGTGCACACAACATATTTCTGGAAACAGTATTTCAAAAAGGGTGGGAGGATGTATTCTAGAAGCCGCGTTAGTAGACCCAATGGGGGGGGGGGGGTCTTCTAACTTTTACCGACAGCTACATGCGACATAATGTTGGAAGGGCTTGTGACCACTTATTCATATTATGAAAATCATGCGCCCCTCCCTCCAATTTGTCCTCCGTGGGTGCACTTTTCTAAATTTTACGGGTAACAGTCATGCCCCCGGGGGAGAAATTTGGGGGGGTGAGGGGTGCATAAGATGAATAAGTAGTCACAGGCTTTTCCAACATGTGGGGTTTGTCACCTGTGGGTGTCGGCAAAAGTTATAAATGCCCCCCTTTGGGTCTATTAACTCCTGGAATTACTCAATTATTTGTATGTGAGGGATAAAAAAACTTAATGATAAACCTCGTATATGCTACGAACAATTACGAAGGGCTGCCATTTGCGACTATTTTATATTCAATTGACACCACTATTTTTAAAATACAAATATTGCTGTACATTTCTCTTGCAGATGGTGGCAAAATGCATGCGAAAGATTTTTGTATTGAGAAAGTGGTGAGAAATATGATTAAAAAATAGTCGCCTGTGGTAACACTGCCTATGTAATATTTAGGAAATAAACTGTTGTGCACTTCACTGCTCCTTGTGAGCTTCCTTCTGTCCGAAGAATCTTAACATCATTATTATTCAATAGAACATATATTTCCTGATAAATTATAATGTAACAGCATTATTTTTTGCATCCGTTTAAATTAACAATAGGACTACCGATGTTAAATATATACCTAGTTTTACCGCACCCGTCAATTGCCGGATTTTTGATCGTGGCTTTCATTGTAACTTTTGAATTAGTTGATGTAAATAAGAGAATAGAATTTAACAAAAACAACATTTAATATAATAATTCATTAATTATTAATCAAAAACAAACAAAAACAGTTTATATTTGCATTCATAATATAGCGCATTTGATAAGCCATGCCTTCTGGTATAAGCAACACCTTCTGATATTCCGACGGATTGTAGGGCTCCTCTATGAGAAAGTGACATTCTTCCTTCTGTCCGAAGTATCTTAATATCATTAAAATATAATACAATAGTTATTTTCTGATTAATTGTAATTTAGTAGCATTATTTTGTGCATCCGTTTAAATTAACACTAGAACTACCGATGATAAATATATACCTAGTTTTACCGCACCCGTCAAATTGACGGATTTTTTATCATGGCTTTCATTGTAACTTTTGATTTATTTAATGTAAATAAAAGAATATAATTTAACAAAAACAACATTTAATATAATAATTCATTAATTATTAATAATAAAACAAACAAAAAAAGTTTCTAGTTGCATTTATAGTGTAGCATATTTGATAATCCATGCCTTCTGGTATAAGCCACGCCTTCTGGCATTCCAACGGATTGTAGGATTCCATTATTAGTGAGTGACATCGGCTGTCGGAAATCAAGCTGTGCAAGAATTAATGGAAAGCATTTAGTCTTCCTACAGTACTATTTTCCAAGATTGGACTTTTTACAGGCTACACTTAGCATAGATTGCGCTTTTCACCAAGAAATTTATCACGTTAGAAGTAAAACTGATAATGATTGCGTCCTGATTACATTTACCAGTCAGACCGTTCAGTTCTAAACTGAATCGTAATCGGAGTGAAACAGATCCCGGTATAACGGCTGCCGAACACTTTGGATCAGTCAACTTTCAAACTGCCAAAGAAGGGCTAGTCAGGCGACTATTTTTCTATTCTGTTCGCACTACTATTTTAAGAAAATAAATTTTGTAGAATATTTCTCTTGCAAATGTTGTCAAACGGTATATCAAAAATTTTTGTTTTGAAAAGGTGGTGCGAGGTAGAATTAAGGAATAGCCACCTGTGGCAGCCCTGCCAGTGTCGTAATTTAGACGGGTCTTAATATAATTAGGTATAGGCCATACTGATTATGGAAATTAAAGTGGGTGAGTGGAAATTGAACAAGAACATGTAACTGTTCTTGTGGCCGAACACTTTGGATCATTAAACTTTGAAATTGCCAGAGCAGGGCTGCACAGGCGACTATTTTACTATTCTATTCGCACCACTATTTTAAGAAAATAAATTTTGTAGCATATTTCTCTTGCAAATGTTGTCAAACGGATTATCAAAGATTTTTGTTTTGAAAAGGTGGTGCGAAGTAGAATTAATAAATAGTCACTTGTTGCAGACCTGCCAAAGTCTTGGTATAAATAGGTATAGGTCATACTGATTATGGAAATTAAAGTGAGTGAGTGGAAATTGAATAGGAATATTTAACTATTCTTATATTTCATGAAAAGTCGTATCATAAAATTCTTGAACAATACATAAATTATATAAAATTTTAAGCATGAAATTTGAAAACATCAAAATGACGGTCTTAGTAGTTGTATTGTTAATTATAAATGCTGTGCATACAATACTTCTGATAAAGCTTGATGTAGTACTTTTTAGTGATACCTATAACGTTCATTATGTTTCAAATATCACAACACTAATAAAATGCACTGCTTAAACGATATTTCCCTTTAGGCGCTTAATGTAATGGATTTTTTTTTCTGTATACAATAGGAGATAACAATATTTCTACCAGAGGCATTTTCAAAACAAATAAATGCACATATAAATTGTTTTAGAAATAACTCGGGTTAAATTGATACATGTAAATAGGTGAATAAACCCATGATTACTGTTTTTAAAAGGAGTTTTAATTTACGCATCATAACAATTAAAATTAGTATATTATTACAAGGTGCTAATTTTCCATAGTTATATTTATAATTAAATTTATTTTCTAATGCCTTAAATGTGAAATAAGTTTTAATGATTTGTAAAAATGATTACTATTTAATAAATATATGTATTGTGCAAATATTTAAAGAAACAATATTTTCAAGTATGCTTTATTAAAATTAAATTACAGGGACATCAAAAAATAATGTCTAGATTTTAAGAAATGATAACATCGCAACCTTTTATGTTAAATGAGTAGTTCTTTCACTACACGATAACTGGTGAAAACAAGTTTGGTTTATTTCACCAGAATTCGTTTGCGTGTCTGTGTTATGCGCGGATTAGTTGCGCAGTCGTCAAAATCAGCCAACGCGCCATGCCAGACTGCAGCTGCTCAGTAAGATGTTGACCGTGCAACAAAAAGCACAGTACGAATTTGAGCGTGCAACAAAAAGCACAGTGCGTGATTTTGTATGTGGAGTTAAAGTCAATAGTCAGTGTACAGCGGCTTTTTCGGAGAACTTATCTAGATCAAACTGCTCCTGGTGCACTCAGAACGGTGCTCACATTGAAACATACTAAGATATGAAAAAAATTTACATTTTTTGGAACACATTATAAGACTAACACCAATAAATTACCTTTCATAGTTTTTTTTTGTGATAGTTATTTAAAATCTAGGCATTATTTTTTGATAACACTGTATTGTGTTATATATCTCCGAGGTATAATTTTAATTATTAGTAATTTACAAAAGTTAATATGAAAAGTTAAATGAACCATAAAAGCATATTTATTTCATACTGTAGTACAAGACATATTTGGCATCTCAAACATTATTTATAACTACAAATATTTAAGTAGATTGTATTAATCCTTACAAATTAGTTTAAAATGCATTCATTTTACAAAAGATTTATATTCTTGTGTTTTATATACTTAGATTTCTATTCTTAGGAAAACAGAAATGTAAACACTTTTAATGTTATTTACACTTATTACTGTATTTGCATTTATTTGGTTAAATAAAATGATAAGATTTCATATACGTTTTGATTGGCGACAGTTGTAGACTTAAACAAATATTTAATATAGAATTTCGAACGGTATTTGTATGATTAAATATATAGTATCAGTGAAACGTAAACAAATTTTATAGCTCTTGTTTTAGTTATTCCTGTACCTAAAGATATAGAGAAATTTAAAATAAACATTTAATGACGAAAAGAGTATACATTAAAACTCATAACCTATTTATTTACATTGAATTTTAAAATGTGCTTGATGAGAATACATTATTCATAACGGGCATATTTTAAGTGGCAAAATAACAATTTTATAGTAAGTACTTTTAAAAATATTGTTTACAATTGTTTAAAAAAAAATGCATCGTAATTTTCTGTATGTTTCTGATATTTCAATAAGGTAAATCACAATGAAAGCTCATTTTTAGGTGCGTTCGTAATTATATAAATATGTAGCACCTATAGTCGTCGTTCGGTCCCTCTATCTGTTTGTCCGTCCGCATGTAACAAAGCAAAAACTAATGAACCGAATAGTCTGAAATTTTAAATATATAATGGTTCCAAAATATTGTTCAGCCATTTAAAATTTTAAGAAAATCAGATGTATAGTTTAATTACAGGGACTGTCAAAATGTTTTCCTTTATATTAGGGTCAATGGGAAAAAATTATTTCAAGTGCATTTTAATGATTTTACAGATTTCAGACAGAATGAAATTGATATGCACTTATGAAGTGCACTAAAATATCCTTTCAATACAATGCGCTGTGCAAAAAATATTTAAAAACTAGTAACAGTACGAACGCACCTCATTTGCCACGTTTGACGTGCAATTTACAGTTTGTTAAAAATATTTTAGTTCATACAGTATGACAGTACACTGGTAAGATTAAAATCTCTCAGATGAATTAAAACAGTCGTATATATGGGGCCACCTGTAATATCGAAAAATACTATCAAGAGCAAAAGTTTTGCATATCTGAATAAATATATCATAATATTATTAATAATAAGTATTAAAATATATTTATAATAGTTACGTTTAATAATTTAAGTTTCTCAATCTCAATCCTCTTTTATTAGAAAAAATAAAACTTTTATGACATTTATAATACCACATCAGTTTCTAATTTCTACACTTGCAGAGGTGTCATGTTCACTTATTCGTACAATTGCGTCCATTGTTCCACAGGTCCACTGGTCAGAAATTCGAATATTAAGACGCACGTAATGGTAATTAATAAAAAATATTTTCATACAAATATTGTTTGGTTTTGTAAAATTTCCGTTTGAAAAAATCATAGAAGACAGGAAAATAAACCTTGTATTATCTTCCCTTCACATTCCTGATATCATGTCATTAACAATTTTTAGGTCCGTTTGCAATTATCGAAAAACCGTTGCCGAATTTTGTTGAGTCATTTCAAATTTTGTGAAAATCGAATCAAAACTTTAAAAGATATTATTAAAAGCTTTCTTAATTATATTAATACCTATCATAAGTAATGAATAGTTCATGAAATATTCAATGATATTCCATGATAGGTAATGATTCAAGGTTGCCATGTTGATTACGTCATATTTAAGATTGGCGAGGCTAACGAGAAAGACAGGCTACCGCGGTGGGTTCGATTCTTCTTTTTTACAGACCGCTGGAGTCACGTGATGCTCGAATGCACCAATGAAGGTATGCAAAAAGAGCATCACGTGACTCCAGCGGTCTGTAAAAAAAGAAGAATCGGACCCACCGCGGTAGCCTGTCTTTCTCGTTAGCCTCGTAAGATTGGGTCATACTATTTTTGAATTTAATATATAAAACCGAAATAAATTTTGTATTCATGCTTTTTTGGATAAGAGTGCATCAAGATCTGAATATTTAGAAAACTAGTTACAGTACGAACGGACTTTATTTTCCACCTTTGATATTCAATTTCCGATTTGTTTAAATATATATCAGCAATTTAATTTTCTTGTTCTTAATGATTATTCAGGTACTGTATGCACTGAAAGTCTTTGTTTGCGGCGTGCCTAAGAACAATAGATTGTGATTAAATTTTACGAGATTTAAGATTTTTGTGTTTAGTGAATTTAAATTACTTACGATGCAATTAAAAGACCATTGTAGGCAATATATTTTAAATCAATGAACTCGAAGATAGTATTTAAATATCTTTTTTGATTAATTAACAAACATATCAAGAAAATGCGACTTTGATACGTATTTTTACAAACAATACAGTTTTCGTCACAAGGTTAGTTTGCGTCAAAAGGAAATTTCTTTAAAAAATAATAAAACTTTTGAGCAAATTATTATAGAAAAAATTCAATTTCCTACTGCTGTATTTTCTAAACAGATATATAATTTTATACTGATATTTGTATATTAACGTAGAGAGAATACAAAGTAACATTACTACAGAAATCGGAAAAAATGTTCAAAACATTTATGAAAGGTGACCATCTTAAACAATGTTCTGATAGTTATTTTGGGAATTAATAATTAAATTCTGACTCCCGGGAGGAAACACTTGCCGTTTTTCGATGTGTTTAATTTAATCAATTGTCCTTTTAATTTATCCTGTTTCATATTTTTCAATTTATTTTTTTTTCTTTTCTGCAGTAAATTTATTTTCTAAAGGAGTGAGTAATATGAAAAAGTGATTTTTTGGTTTTTAATACATATATTCAGGACACGACTTTATTAATGACATTTATTATAACTGCATTTTTTAGACATATTTTTTATGTACTAGGGCAGCATGTGAATAACTTGCGTAACCTGCACAGTCAAAGCATTGACGGTACAAATATGTTTCCAGATTAATCACAGGAACTGTGTAGTCGACTGTGACCTTCAGAAAAGCAGTATTGCCTAAGCAATCTTCTGTAAGAATTATTGAAAAATCAGCGGATATATTAATTGAAAATATTAATCAGATGTTTAGACTACTCATTTTTACTTCATTGGATAAACTAATATCTGAAAAAAAAATTTCAAATAATAACATTAGGATTTCTGTTAGGCACTTTGAATGAAAATTATAAAAATATTTTTCACAGCACTATTGACAGCAACAAATTATTTTCAATACTTCTTGTAAATTTTTTGGGTGTCAACATGAGGAAAATCGGAGTCTCTATTATCCTTTCTAAATATGTCCTTTCTTTTAACTGATTTTTCACCAACAAATCTTGAGAGTTGTTCAAAGTATGAAAAAATAAGAAATTTAATCCCGCGTGTTTTTTAAGACGATTTTAAAACAATTCCTGTGACCATTTATTCATCGTGAGCCCCTCCCCCAAAATTTGCACCCAATAGGCATAATTGATGTTCTCAAAATTTAGAAAAGTGCGCCCCCCGAAGGGCAAATTGAGGGGAGGGTCTCCGGATATGCATAACATGAATAAGTCGTCAGAGGCCATTCCAACATTATGTCATATGTGGGGGTTGTTGAAAGTTAGAAAAATGATCCCCTTTGGAAATACTATCGCGCTTCCTGGAATACATCCTCTCCCCTCTTTTTGAAATACCTTTTTCAAAAATGTGTTACTGTACACGGTGACTATATAGAAAAGAACTAATACAATGTAGAAAGTTAATAAATTTTACTCATTTATTTCTATTTGAGGACAAAAAATTTTTGATACCAACCTTGAATAACTAGAATTTTAAGGGGAAAATGCTGTACCTTCTATTGAGTGATCAAAACGAAATTTGTATTACCATAATCTTTCACAATAATTGCCTCGAATGTTATATTTGGTGCATTCTATTCCATAAATGGCAAGATATAGCTATAATGAATTAATCTAATATTGCTTAATTAGGTTATTAAAAAATGTTATGTATGCAAGATTATTTCTAAGACATCTAAAAATAATTTTATGTATGAAAGGTAAATTTGGAGCCACTTATGCAAGAAAATATATATATATACAGACATGTGAAAATTATTAGAATAATTGTGAAATTTGCATTAAAATCTTGTTACATTAAAGAAATAATACATTTAAAAATATTGACCCATTTAATATTTAGTGTACATCCCCTTGTTTTTTATTAAAGATTTGATACGTCTTGGCATATTTTGTATGAGTTTTTGGCAATTAATTTGTATTTCGTTGTCATGATACCAAATTTGGATGAGTTTTTCTATCAGAACATTCGTGTTTGTGATATTGCATTTCTTTAATTTAATTAAAGAAAACATTTCCATGGCTTTGAAACAGTCCAGATATGAACCCCATAGGGAACCTTTGGGCCATTTTAAAGAAAAAAATGAAAGAAATACAGCATTACAAACAAAACTAGTCTGATAGAAATACTCATCCAAATTTGGCATCATGACAACGAAATACAGATTAATTTCCAAAAACACATACACAGTATGCCAAGACAAGCATGCTATCATTTCTTTAATAAAAAACAAGGAGATACACACTAAATATTAAATGTATCAATCTTTTTTAAATATTTCTTTAATATAACAATTTTTTATTGTAAATTTCACAATTATTCTAATAATGTTCACACGTCTGTATATATTCTTTTCTTGACAATAACCGCCAATTACGAAGTAATGGATTTTAACGGTACCGCATATTTTGTGATTAGGAAGTTAGAAGAAGATAATAAATAGGTTTATTTATCTTAGATGTGTTTAAATAAGAAAATTAATCATTTGTCTCAGCTTGAAATTTTAAAATATTTTATTATCTAGACACTTTAAATTACAAATGACAGACATGTTTATAAAAAAAGAAATTTAATAGAAGTGTATCTAAGATATAAAGTACAAATTTGAGTAACTTATGCAAGAATAGATAGATTTTTCTTTTCTTGACATGAACTGTCATTTACAAACTAATAAATTTTAAGAAAGATTGATTATCCTATATCTTGAATAATTTTATGAAATTGATATAAATATATTTTTGTTAAAATATTGGAAAATCAGTAAAGGAAATATTAAAGTAAAAAGTTTTTCAAACAATTACAAAATCAATATGCAAAGTAAAACAAGAAAATTGATAAAGATGTTATATTATTAATTGGAGCACAAATAACAGCAATTTATTTTAAACAAGAAAGGAAATCATGTCTCAGGCATAGATAATGAAACACTTTCATTCTCTAACAGAATACTATATTTAATTTTTTTAATCCAATGAAATATAAACAAATATCATAACATAAGAAATTGATTTTTTCTCATAGAACGTGTTAGAGGATCTGTATGTCTCACTGTAACTGAATTGTACATACTACACACATCATTTTCAATACCTGACAATGCCTGACAATACCTGAATTTTAATGACACCTATTAATTTTCACGGTAAACTGAGTGTAATTACGCGTGTTCATATACGAACAGATGAAAGCATACAAACAAATTAAAATCGTGAACACTTTTCAACTATGTTGAAAACTGTTAAAAAAATTGTTCTGTAGCTACATAATAGTGCAATATATTGAACAATATTTATAAAATTTAAACATATACTGTGTAATATTAAGCTTTTAAGCATATTTTAATATACACATATCATTTAAGATAGCTTTTTTACCAGAAGAAAAAAAAAATATATAAAAAATTTAAAAACTAGCGTAAAAGTGCAAGCATTGGGCATCCTTTGACGAATTTCTTTTAAAACTATTTTTATTAAAATTTATAATTATAAAATAGTTTTTTTTATTAATCTAGAAACAATATTTCATAAATTCACAGTCATATTTCATTTTGAAAATCAAAATTTAATTGCAACAACAGAAAAAATAATAATAACGAAACATTCCGTATCGACCACAAATTTTGTGTAATAAACGGCCAGCTATACAAAAGAGATATAAAAAGATATATACGTATATATATAAACTATATAATACTAAAAAAAAATAATGAAACTTAATACAGAATTTAGTAAATTAAAGATTTAAATTTTTAATTGCCGAAACGTCAGTGAAGGCTTACTGTGGAGACACGAAAAGTTTTGATTTCCGTTTGTCTGTCTGTCCGTCTGTTCCGCGATAACTGCCGCAAAAAGCACCCGATCAGGTTGAAATTAATTGGGCATATTCGTGAGATACCCGGACGTAGCTGTATAGTTTTTGGTTAAATTTGGTTCATTCGTTCGGAAAATATGGAAGATTTTATTTTTCTTTATAATGCTTTTCTACGGCAAGTCAGACGATTTTCAAATTTCCATTTGTTGAAAGAAAATGGCACGTTTGATTAATGGATTTAAATGTCAAATTATGGATACTAAAATTCCAAATAAGGGTTTTAAATTCTTCCTATTATATTGAAGTTTTATCAATATATCTATCAGATTTTTTTATTTACGTGTATAATGTTTTGAGGACATTTATACATGTATTCCAATAATATAAAGAATTTTTAAATTAATTTTCTTGTTTTACATGATACATATTTCTTTTTTTTTCCTTTTCTTCGTTGCCTAGCGACTGTTATTCGTAGCCTATCATTGCGTCAAATATGAATGAAGTTAGTAAATTACGTTAATTTTGTTGCAGGTAAATTAAAAGGCTATCACAAAAAATATTTTATCGCGCCAAATCGATGCAATTTATGCAATTAACAGTGGGCACGATAATGAATTATTTTCCAGTAGATTTATAGATCTCCAGATATGCATATTTTGGGGGGCTTTTAATATGTTATTGCTATCGCATGGATTAGGATGTTTAAACTAATGTTTAACCGTGCTATAAGTGAAAAAAAAGTACAGTTAAAGGCATGTAAATCCTTTTTAACACTTTCCAACATGGATGAAAAGTATTTATGACTTCAGTTTTTCTATCTGTCGCCTGCCGTGTTTCTCAACGTGCTCTAACTCGTGTAAATATAGTCGAGATTACATGTAATTGATATACGTTATTGAGGTTTTCCAAAGTGTGTTTGGTATTAAAAATGAAGAGTGTAGCATTCATAGCTTAATTACAGGGGCCCTCAAAACTATTCCGTTACATTATAGTCTTTGGGAAAAATCGTCTGTGGTGTATTTTAATAATGTTACACAATTTTAAACGTAATGAAATTTATATACTTTATTAAGGTGCACTAGAACCTGGTTACTATAAAATATGTTATGTGTAGCACTTACAGCATGCGTACAAGGAACTCAAAAGTATTCATAATATTACAATCTTCGAAGAAAATCCTTTTGTGGCGTTTTTTAATGATGTTACTCTGTTACAAAATAATAAAATTGATATGTATTTTTGAAACATTTTTGTAGTATATGGGGTGCAAAGCATATGTTTTTTTCAGGGTCACACAAAAGTGGTCGATTAAAATGTGGTCTACGGGGGAAAAAAACTCTTCACAGCTTATTTTAACACATTAGCGACGGGAAACGAGAATTCTCGTTTTTATTCAGAATGCATCATTGGCTAAGGGAGTGACTTCTACCTTACAGAAAAGACATTTATATTGTGTTGTCCATATTTTTATAGATTGTAAGACATTCTATATTACATCCGTACATTGAAAGATATTTACTGCTGCATAAACATGAAAAACATATCTCAGAAACCAATTTCCGAGACACTTTCAGAAGAGGGAGGAGCTTCTACTGTTTTTAAACCCAGATTTAATTAAATTGCCTGTCGTCAGTGTGTTAATTTGTGTTGCACTAATTCAAACATTATGAAATTAAATTACATTACTGTGGTTGACTACAAGAAGCTTGAATATGATTTGTATCGTATTTATCGTTCATTTATAGGGTCACATAAAAAATTCCGGATACAGTTCTCGTCTGTTAGGGATGATTGCTGAAGAGCATTTTCGATTATGGTGTGCGTTTTAACGTTAAGTAAATTTCTGCCTAATAAGTAGTGCTTAAATATTGTATAGACCATGTACAGGGACACACAAATGAATTCGTAAGTATAAATGAAAATGAGCGCGAATTGCTTCAGTGTGTTTTTTTTTTATTTGAGTTATGTATTTCCCAGCCCAATGGCATTTAGTATACTAACAAATGTTTGCAGAATTTAAATAGAACCATATACATGACTCCGCAGAAACTGGATATAATGTGCACACTATGCATACTAATCCCCGGAAATGTGATATGAACAGTTTTAAGAGGGTTTTTTGTCTGCATTAAATTTAAATGTTATAGACGACGCGTAAAAATCTTCACGTAATATACAGGGCTGTAGAAAAGAATTCATGTACGTTTCCGTCTATTGGTAGAATTTACTAAAGGACATTAACACAATTAATTGATAATTACAAATGTAAATTAAATTACACTACGAAGGGGTTCAGGGGGGCAGAGCCCCCCTGAAGAAATCTACTTTATTATCTAAAAATTACCAGAATTACCAGCTCCTGAGATTTTCAGAATACCATTACATAACAAGGGGTTTAATTTAACGCTTCTAATGTCAGAAACCTTCGAAATATTTTTTCGTTTTATAAATGTTTATGTAATTTCAAAACTTTAAATTTCGTTTTTTGTAGAAAGATTAATATTACTCAAAGGGTGCTAAACACAATGAATTGTAGAGCTGACGTTGAGGCTCCTGATCTGCAGATTTACTAGTAAATTATGATAATGTGAGCCAACAGAAATGCTATGAGTCATTATTTAGGTTGAAAGGAAGTGTGGAAATAATGCCCTTATTACAGATTTACATCACTGATTGGAAACGTGAGATACAGGTGAAGAATTTGACTTTTGTAAGGGTAAGGATGTATTCCAGATTTACTATTACACCGGGATTTACGGAGGGATAACTTTTACACGGGCGTTTGGGCAGAATCTGCCCGGCTTTAGCATCTAATCTCGGACAGATTCCGCCCTAGCCCCCGTCAGTTTTGTTTTGTATTTTTGAAAAAAAACAGTAGTATAGTATAAAAACATAAGCAATGAGTTCAAGTTCTATGGGGAAAAAAGGTTTTTATTCATATCTTAAAAAAAGATTCCATATAAAAGTTTGAAATGAAAGATTAGCTGAGATAGTAGAACAAAAACCTTTTCCTGGTAAACAGATGAATGGTTCTGTGGGCTTTCTAGCTACAGAGCATATCTATTCCCTGCAGATGAGGTATTGTATACCTTATCATGTAAAAGAGGTGAAAAAAGTAGAACAGAAGTATTTTATTTAAAAAAGAATTTGCATAAAGTTGAACGGATAGCTAAGAGCATAAAGTAGAATTTATAGACAACACAGTCATGCGCCCACAGCGTCACGAATACTGGTAGTAGACAATACTGGTCCTTATAAAGAAAGTCTCCACACCAGAATACACGAACGGTGTTAACACTTCGAGAATTGAAGACGAACATTCGTAGAAAAACCGGAAAAATTCTAATAAGTGAATGTCCGAACGAGCAGCCAATCCGAATGTAGGGAAGGCGGGACTTTATCAGTAATGTCCGCAATAGAATGGAAGATAATTATAGAAAAAAAATTTCTGCTATTTGGACACACTTTTAATTTTAAAAGCTTGTATCTTTTTCCTCGTTATTGTTGTATAAATAATAAAACTCTTTCGACTATTATTTATTGATTGAGTCCTATCATTTTTACGTATATTCTGTTGCTAGGAACCTTAAACATTTAATTGAGTACAAGACGTTCGTCGCGAAAGAGATAAATTATCTCCTTAATTTTCTCTCCCGTGAGATTCTCGGTTGTGTCTTTTATACAGACTGTTTGATTCCCACTAGCTTTATAAAACAGTGTAATTGGTTATTCTGGTATCATTTTACTTGCCATTAAATAATTGGAATATTTCTTTTTCAAAAAAGTGGCGTCAATAAACAGTCTGAATTTTTAAACCGTAATTTAACGTCACCATTAAGGGGTTAAGTAAGTACCGGATGACAGTAGTAAAGGTATAATAAAAATGCCAACTATATCTCAGGACTTTATATGATCGAACATTTTGTGATAATATAGATATTAAAAATGTTTTTTTTTTAATAAAAATAATGTGATTACAAATAATGTAAAAATCTCAATTGTTTGCAGAATTTGGTGTGATTTTACTGACCGACTATTTTTATTTATTTTATGATAGAGGAATTTTCATTATAATTATTTGGTAACTTATATAAAGAAACATACAAAACCTAAAGAATATTTTTTTAAACTTGCAGTTCTTTGTTGAAAAGGCATCATCAAACCTACAAAACTGGAAACACAGAGAGGTGACCTAGAAGATTGTAGCAAAAGCTAGAAAGCTTGCCTTTTTAATTCCGGACCACACAAGCCCAGAATATGAAGTTATTGAAATTATCATCGCAATCTAATGCCAGTTAGCGAATTAAAATGCCAACTCACAAAATGTTTGGCGACTTTGCATGGGAATACACTTCAGGTCTGTACGGCACCGGGATTGGTCCGAGGTTCGTAAAATGAAGATAAATAAAATATATTAAATTTAAAAAATCAAAAAACCCGACAGCGTAAAAAGCGAACTAATTAATTATTTCTCATAAATATGAAATTATTTTTTATATTACTTACCTTTTTTTTTTTATTTACTTGTACTGATGACGTTTAAGTTGTGTTTAATTATAAGTTCCTATCTACAAACACAGTTTTGATGAGGCCTATATTATGTATGTCTATTATGAAGGTTAGAATTACAGTAAAGGTAGAGATCCAAAGTACACAACATCCAAGTTGTGTAATATTTAAACGGAGCTTCTGACTGCAAAATGGTCAATGAAACATCGTCTTCATTTTTAAAGATTATCCAATGATATGCCACTCAATAGGGTACGTAAAAAAATTTCGCCTCTACCGCTATTTTGTAGTTTATGGCCGCCATTTTCAATTTATAAAAACAAAACCTATCCTATAACCATTGGACGGATAAGACGAATCAATAGAGACCTCATTCATTAAAATCCACCCAGCCGTTAGGATGTTTCGATGGTATAAATAAATAAACATACTTAGATACGCGTGAAACACATAACCCTTCTTTTCAGTCGGGTAAAAATATAACAAGCCGGTCCTCAGTATGAAAGACTATTTATTTAGCGGTAACCAATGAAAAAAATCACAGGATATAAAATTTAAAAGGATCAAACTAATCCAATAAAAGTGAATAATTTTCAATTGACGTGACTGAGACGAGAATAATTATAAATATGCTGCACGAACCGATGCCAGGGTAACACCAATACAGCAATATAACACGTCCAGCGAAAAGCAGCACTTGCGGCAGGGGTTGTTTATTTCAGCAGATTCGGTCCAAATCAAATTCTGGCTTAGATTTTCTTTTTAGGTACTGGGTCTACATGCCGTGCCGGTACTGATGCTATTCTGCATTCTATGGCATATAGTAATCAATAATGTTAAATTTCACCATAAATATGTATGCAGTATTCCAGAAAAAAAAATCTTGATTGTATGTCGAGAAAAGTCCGTATTTCTATGAAAATTGTGTCTGGTCAGTTTTCTTTTCTTTCTTTCTTTCACGGGCCATGCCAGTTTTCACTAATTATAGCACGCGCCTGGATGGGCTGTCAACCGCGAAAATACAAACGGGCAGGACCGGATCTGGCCGGGTCCGGTCCAGTTTGTACTTCTAGTTTCTGAATCGCTCCTGGCAAATATAACTTCCATTCGAGCAGGATCATGCGGACCTCTAGAATAGACAAAGACTTTGGCGTGAAAACTGTGTTTATTTGTGAAATGGTTACCCACAGTAGGTAGTTGCCATAGTGCGGCCTATATCAGTAACATTGTGGTTAAGGATGCGCCGGACCTTAGAACTAGTGATTCATGCATTTTAAAAGTACGTTAAGAATTAAACCAAATAATCTGTTATTATTCAAGTGTGTGAAGCGAAAAAAGATGCGAATGAACGTTAAAAATTGCGAGTTTAGAATGTGGCGATTACTGAAACTTGTGGGAGTATGTTAGTATCTTTCTTTCGTTTTTTAGGCTTTTTAAAGTGCATAGCTCCTATGCAGGGGATGACAGTAAGGGGAATGCAAAGTACAGTCGTGGAAAAAAAAGTAAACACCCCTTTCTAACTCCTCAACAAATTATCGTAGAAGAAAGTTACTGGTACCGAACGATTGGAAATAAAGTCTACTTTTAAATGATGTATATAAAATATGCTTAGGGTGCCATCTAATTATTAAAACGAACCATAACTTTATTTTTTTCAATAGCAGTACCCAATTCTTACAGCATAAATGAACTCTACACCCTTCAATTAGCCTCAAGACGAATTTTTATGCAATTCGTACCATAAGTTTCCGAGACATTAATTATTTTAAAACGAGCGTATTTTAAGGGCTGTATCCAAATTGAAGTTCAGTACTGGATTGTTAACCGAGAGAGCCGCCTTCTTGATCAAGGCACGTTTAAGCGTCAATGAAACCTGTTTGATTACAGTACAGCAGAATAAATTTCAAAATGTCTACTCACATCCATCATAGACGGCCCCTTAAACCATCATTTTGCCGTTTTTTAAGCATAATTTGAAAACTACTTGGAAGAAAAATGTGAAACTTTTGAATTTCCATAAAGCAAGACTTAATAAATCTAAATCCATCAAAAAAATTGTAGGTTGCAATTCATAATTTTTTCGAATATTAATTTCATAATTCATAATTCATATCATAAAATTATAAAAATGGCAAATTCAGCTTATTTATGTTTGGGTATATTAGTATTATTACTACAAAAAAAATTAGCACATTAGGAGCATAATTTCGGGAGATATAAATAAAAATATGAAAATGTAATTTAACATTAGAAGCACTAAATTTTGAATGTTTATAATTCAAAAACTTATCATTCAAATGACTTGAAATTTGGTGTCTAGGCATAGTTTGAACCGAAGATTTGAAATATCTCGTTAAAATGGGGTATTTACATTGGAAAAAAAGAAGTTTGGATTCATTTTAATACGTAGATGACCCCCTAAGAAAAGTTTATGTACAACATTTAAAAGTAGACTTTATTTCCAATCGTTCGGTACCAGTAACTTTCTTCTACGATGATTTGTTGAGGAGTAAGTAGGGGGTGTTTACTTTTTTTTTCCACGACTGTACATATAATGTTTAATGATCTCGGAAAATTATAATATTTCAGGTATACTGTGTTATAATTTAAATTTGATATAATTTTAAATATTATTTTACTGTTTTCTGAAATCTGTACGGTAAATCCAGAAATAAATATAATTTCATTTGTGTCTCCAAGATTCAGATACTGGAGACAAAGCATAATATTTTGTTAAACATACAAATGCACAGTTTAAAGTTTACAAATATATTCATTAACAATTCTATCTTTTTGCAAGTTTGAGTTGATATTTTTTCATTTAATATTTTTTGTATAAATATTTTAAAAATCGCAAATGTCCGTACATTTATATTATAAATTTAAAATATTGTTTATTTCACATCTCCGTAAAGATAAACATAAAAGAAAAATCATGCGTCAACCATAGATTATGATTGAAAAAACTCAAGCATTTCTCGAATATTTGAAAACAATTTCCTCGTTTAATAAAGTGAAAGGTGTTATCTAAGTAAACAGTATAACATATTCGAAAATAAATTTTCAGGGATTACTACTAATAATCGAAAAATTATGCGAATTCAATTGTGCAACCCTGTATAGGATCTTTAGATATGTATACATACTACATACTGTATATATGAGTTACTGTATACATACTGTATAGTCCACAAACATAGTTCATAAACAGTCCACAAACCGAATACTCTCGAGTGTGCAAATACTGTGAGGTAAATAACGGATAAATGGTGTAACAAATGGTGTGACACCCATATTCTCTGCAAAGAATATATATATCTATGTGTGTGTGTGTGTACATATCAATTTTCACAAATTTTAATAGTGTAACAGCATTGAAGCACAGAGCAAGCGATTTTCCCCAATTGAACTTAATGTAGCGGAAATTGTTTGTGTCGCTGTCAATGAACTATAAGTGGTACATACTTCATTTACCATACCGGTCATGCCATGATAAATCTATGAAACATATATAAATTGTATTTGAGTGTATTTACGCAAGTTAAAGAACAGACAATCAGAAAAACAGATATCAAAAATAATTTTCAACTATCTTGAGAAGTTTTTAAAAATAATATTATAAATTTATTTATGGAAATGTATGGAAATTTTTCTCTTGATTGGGGCAAATTATTTGACATAATCTAACAACATAAAATTCTAAATTATCAGTGAAATTATCATTTTACTTATATTAAAATAAGAATACGAATCTACATAAAATAAGTGTGTGATAAACATTGAAATCATTCATAGAATTTTGCTGTAAAGATGAAATCAATTGGGATTATGCACTTTGAAACTCAAGATCTATAAATTATTCATTATATTAGTGGAAAGATTCATGTTTCTATTAAAACTCTTCATATTCTTTAAAGTGCTTAGATATCATCTAATAAATTTTATTCAGATTAAAAACAGCATGTTATAATTCTATACTTGAGCTTGCATGTATACGAACACCGAACAGGCTTAAATCTATGTGAACTGAATAATGCATCTTATTTTACATATATTTACGCGATAGGTAGGTGGATGCAAATTGAAACTAAGCACATTATGCATAGAGGTTCAAGTCATTCACGCTTTGAAACTTCTTAGTATTAAATAATTAAAGTTAATCCAGTAAGATAAAATAATATCGTATTTCGTTTTCCTATATTTTATGAATATAAGACCTTTTCAAATCTTTCAAGAGAATAAATAGTAATGCTCGTTGAATATTTTCTTCATAATATTTCTTAGTGATGAACTAAGGAATTATTTCACTTATTTCGGCATTATGAAAACACGTCAATATTTAATTATTTCATTTATCATTTAAAGGTAATTATTTTAACTATTAATAAGTGGATGTATCAGCAGTTAAATTGTCTCAACATATTTCCTTGAGAATGGTTAATAGAAAAATTCACTTATTTCTTATATAGTATGTTTGTTTTCTCCATTTCTTGTTATAATCTCTTTATTTGTTCTGCTTGTTTCTTCTCTCGTTTGGCTTCATATGTCTACGATTTTCCTTTTGGGTAATTTATGAAACGGCAAATTTAACGATTTTTAACATATGTTATTTAGGAATTTATTTTAAACTGGATACTCTATTAAATTGCAGCATGTTGCAAAGTATCAAAATTTGGTAGTCTATATCGTATATATGAAAAGATCACTAATATGAGGAAGAATGATAATTT